>NW_004624759.1:18518287-18577053 GCF_000247695.1 Heterocephalus glaber
TCATTCTGCTGTGCAGACTTTCAGTGGAGTTTCTAATCTCCTGGAAATCTGTTTGCATTTCTTTTATGGATTCCATTTGTTTCCTATGTTGAGATTCTATCATGTTCCTCAGATCCTCTATTTTTTTTACCTGTGTCCTCTCTAGATTTATTAGTCATGTCTTACACTGTGAGCACAATCTTTGCTGTTATCTGAACGTTTATTTCTGATTTCATTTTTCTCAGATCCTCTTTTGTTGCCAGTTCAGAGAGTCCAGGTGGTTGAGTATCAGATTGTTGCATCTCATTTCCCTTTGGGGTTGCTGTAGCTGATCTGGAAGTCTGTTTTTGAGGCTTGTTTATGTGTCTTCTCATTTCCATGGGGCGGGGGTGTGCTTCTGTGAACTTAACTATAATTTTACCACCAGTGTCCCTCATCCAAGTCCGGCAATTGTCCTGGGAGATCAGTGTGCTGTCTCTTTGACTCCGAGTTTGTCTCACAGGCAAGTTCACTAGTGGATCCGATTCACATCCACATTGGGTACCAAATGTAGGGAACAGGGAAAGGGGACTTTACTAGAATCTCTGTAGTAAGTCTTAGTCTCCTGGGAGCCATAACAGCACATTAGGCAAATTAGTTCATTAGACAGAAAAGATAGAAAAAAACGAGACTTGGAGAAGAAGCTGAGCTTTGGGCCTGACCAGTGCTGCTCTGGGCAGTGAAAATGAAAGCTCTTGTGGTCATGTGTTTCTTTAGGATTTCTTTGTTGTAGAAAGTCTTTACTTCTCCATCAATTTCAAAGGCTAATTTTGCAGGATATAAAAGTCTGAGTTACCAATTGTTTTCTATTAGAGCTTGAAAAAGTTCCATTCAGGCTCTCCTGGCCTTTAGGATTTGTGCTGAGAAATCTGCAGTTTGATGGGCTTGCCTTTATATGTTACTTGCTGTTTTTCTTCCGTAACAGTTTTTAATATTTTCTCCTTTTGTTGAATTTCTGGAATTTTGATTATGATGTGTTGTGGAGAAATGCTTTTTCTTGTTGTGGCTATTTGTAGTTCTATATACCTCTTGTACTTGAATATTGAATTCTTTCCCTAGATTTGGAAAATTTTCTGCTATGATTTCAGTGAATAAATTGTCTATACCTTCTGAGTCATCTTCTAAATTTTCCTATAAAACTGAGATTTTTTTCTTTAGTCATCTATAGCTGTTGGATCCATCTTGCATGGTGTCTTGTCATTTTGTAGGGCCTTATTGAATTTATAAAATACTATATCTACTATGTCTTCTATTTCTGACATTCTCTCCTCACATTGGTAAAGTCTGCTCTTCATGCTTTCCATTAAATTTTTCATATATCTCTGTTTGCTCTCTTTTCATATTTTCTCATTCTTTTCCAAAGTTGTCATTCAGTCTTGTATTGTCTTGCTTAACTCTTAGCTTGCAGTTCGTTTCTTCTTTAAGCTCATTGAACATTTTATTGGGAAAATTGTTTGTTTAATTAAATCTGATTTGAGCTTAAACATCTTAGGTCTATTTTGTTTCCATGCCCTCTCTACTCCGTGAATACTTAGCCCTGATGCACCTTTCCTGCTGGACATGGTTAGTCACTGGTGTGTTTTCTGCTTCAGGACTATATTCACACCAGCTGTTCTTAGTGTTTGCGCTCTTCTGTGTACCCTAAGTTATTGCTGTCTCTGACTAGCATTATGGCCTGTGATCTTGTGAGGTGTCTCCCTTTTTCTCCTCTGTCTGTTCAACTCAGGACATGGCAACTTTCCAAGTTGAGGCATATCTCTGTTCATGTTGGCAGATGGGAAAAGCAAACTGATGATTGAGTTTTGTGCTGAATGTAGGCAGCAAGAGGGAAAAGCAGTCTGCTAGACTAATATCATCACTTTCAAACCCAGCCCCCTCAGAAAACCACGTGACTAGTCTGACTTCTAAACACCTAGGGTAGGACCACCATGGCCTTCACACCTTGAGCATGCCACTATGTAAACTTCTCAGCTAGCCTGCCCCTTCTGCATAACTATCTCTTGTGACTTTCCCCTCTAGTCACTGTGTTATAGAGTGACTCCAGTGACCATGAAGTGAAGTTGTTCTGTGATTTCTGATTCCCAGGGTAGCTCAGTCTTGAATAATAAACCCTTTCCAAAGTGGCCTCTGATTATATCACTCCCAAGAATAGCAAGCACTGCAGTGAACTTCTTCTCCAACTCTTGCCTGCCATGCAGAAGGATATACTTTCAGAGTAAAACCTTCTAATGTATTTGCAGATTACAATACCATGGGCTTTACTTGGGGCTGGTGCTAAAGGTCTCTTGTTTCTCTGTGGGGCTGCCAACCTTCTCTGGATTTACCTTTTGTCTGTAGAGACAGGACCTGGGGTAAGTGTTCCAGACTGCTTCCCCCCCCCCCCCCCGGTTGCATTCTCTTTAGCATCTAGTTTTCTTGTTGGCTTTTTCTTGATTCCTGCAGCTCTACTTTTTTCTTCTCTATGTTATTTTTTTCCACCTGTCTTCATTCTAGGTCCTACTGAAACTGTATTTTTCCATCTATATTTACTCTACCATTTTAAATCTCAAGTACTGTTTTCTCATTTGAGAGAATCACAAAAGGGTCTGAGAAACCCTACAGTAAAGAATATAGTGTAGCTTTGTTTAACCTCAAGTTTCACAAAAGTAATTGATCTTGAGAGCCTTCTCCCCTAATCTCCTGCCACACTTCCTAGTAATTTGACATTCTTTAATTCTTTGGTTGAAACTAGAAAAAGCTAACTGTAGCAAAAGCAATTTTTCTGGAAGGACATTGAAAATTTAGAGTATTGTGAGAAATGATGGAGAAATAAGCTGCTTCTTTATGTGGTTGACCTGATAGGTGAGAGACTGAGTCATGGAGAGGGCTGGAGGGATCCTTAGATGTCAGTAAGGGAGACCCTGTGACTTCACAGAGGAGGAAACTGAAACTGAAAGGGGGAAATAGCTTAACTTAAATCCCCTGGCCAGTCATGGGAGTGTGTAGCAACTGTCATTTTTAGGACACTTCCTCCTTTCTTTTATTCTGATCTTTTCTTTGAGGGGATGGGAGGTGCCCCTTAAAAGACCAACACTCACCTTCCATGTGGAGAGAAGGAGCTTACATTCTAAGTGGTTGCTTGGAAACTGTGAACTTTGCACCACATACTCCTTAACTCAGCAGGGAGACCTTATCTCTACAAAGTGATAAAATATGTACACTAATTTATTTCACAGTTATTTCCAAAAAGTCAATGATTTTGAGGTGACTTAACACAGCTCTCTAAAATTATTTTTATTGTTTTTTTTGATTCATAGGTTAAAGATTCAGCAATCTTTGCTTCCCTCCTTTTTGTTCCTCCCCACTACTCAAAATCTGGAGAAAAAAAAATGCACTTTTCAAATTTGGGTTCCATATGAAACATGCTACTACTCCTTCACTTTCCTCACCTAGAACTGCTGCATAAAAATACAGGACTTGTGGTTAAATTTGAATTTTGAGTAACTATGAATAGTCTAAGTATGTCTCAAATATTGCATGAGATACTTAAACTAAAAGACATTTTTGGTGTATCTTAAATTCAAATTTAACTGGAGGCCCTGGATTTTCAATTGCTAAATCTGCCAAGTTAATATTATCTTTGAGAACACAGATAATCTTTTCTTTTGTCTCTCTTTTTCATTCCACAGACAAATCTCTCACCACTGTGTCCAGTGCATAGTAAGCATTTAGTAACTGTTAATTACTTCTGTTATTACTAGATATGGTTTAAATCTAGGTGTTCCCCCAAAGCCTCATGTGCTTATAGTATTATGGACAGCTAAGTTAGATAGAAATATTACAGGCAGTCAGATAGGGCTAGGCCCTGGAGAGAGTCTTATCTCCTCCCTTGATACTTCTTTGCTTACTGCCTACCATGTCATGGACTGTTTCTCTTGTACCATGCCTCCCTGCCTTGGAGCCAGAATAAAATTTTCCTCTTTTATATTGTGGGTGTTGAGTATTCTGTCTTAGCAATGAGAAAGTAACTCAGACACGACCATGCTCAGCAAGTACTTTTCTCATGAGGACCTAACTTTTAAAGCACCCTAATTTCCACCTTTATCCATTTCAGAGAAAGTCATTGTGGATTACACAAATTTCTTCCTCCTTTCTTCTTCACTTTCTCCTGCTCTCACATCCATTTCTTTTTTATTTTTTCCCATTTGTGAGACTCAAGTTCCACAGTCTCCTTTTTGGCAGTAAGATGTATTTATTTCTTTTCTTTCCCTCCAGTGTGAGAAAAGAAAGGCCAGAGGGCTGGAGTTTGTCAGTCTCACTCATCTGCAGGGAGCCTGCTCTCAGTGTTTGGGTTTACCGCTGAGACCTCTTTCCTGCTTTCTGAAACATTTTGAACAGAATGTAAACTTGTATTAGTGACTTAGGATTGTCATTATGGACTGTCTTGGAAAGAACTAGGACTCAGATTTTTACTAAAAAATCAATTCATAGCAGGAGGAGAAAGAAAACTTCTTTGGTTAACTGAGTATTTAATTCAAGACTTTGCTTGCCTAGGCTTAAGGGAAGAGTGTTTCAATTAAGATAAGATGGTCAACAGGTAATACAATACCTTAGATTGAAGAGACAGGCAATTCAATTATGACCATCCAGTCCTATCCCGGCTTTAAAGAGATGACTGTGTTATGGATGCCGTATTTAACCTTGACCTCGCATCAGTGGAGAAAGTTAGGTGCAAAGGGAGATGATTACAAGCTGTGAACTCTCCAGTCAAATTCTCTTTGTCCTCTTCTCAGTTTTGTCTCTCAATGGAAAAAAAATGCTTGACTCCATCTATGAGATGGAATAATAACAGTACCTATGGTATAGCCATAGTTTGTGGTTAGCATGAAATGGGATAATGTGTATAAGCAAGCATGGCACAGAACTGATACCCATTGTATGGATGAAGAAAAAATTAGTAACCAGCAGAGCCAAAATTTGACTCCAATCCCACTTTTTCCATTTCACCAAGGAATCACTGCCAAAGGAGAAAAGGAAGCTGGAATTTGGGCCATAATCATTGCAATTTCCCAAATCATATCCATACTTGGAAGTAACAACATTTCTTAAGTTGATTAACTAAGGTGTATTATTGTTGCTAAAAAAATAAAATGTCAGTGGCCTAAACTAATTTTCTTATCAGGAGATAGACCAAGCATAAGCAGTACAAAGTGACTCCACTATGTCAGTGACACAGACTCTGCTCTGTCACCCTTAATATGTGAATGGTTGTTGTTGCTCCACCCACTGCTTACCATCCCAGTAGGCAGATGAGGAGAGGAGGAACCTTTCCTTCAAGAAAGGTCTGACCTGAAAGTTATCCATATCACCTCCATTCACAGCTCATTGGCCATATCCAATTGTAAGGGAGGCCACAGGTACATCCTTTCTTCTGAGCAGCCCCATGTTCAACTATCACTGAAATAAAAACAGAAGAGTGGCAACTGAGAGCTTAGGTGACATAGTCAGCCTGTTACCTTTGTCTTGTTTCCACACTAAATCGATAACTTATCCTACTCCCATTCCAGATGTGTTATAACGCAAATTAGTTACTGTAGGGTGGTGAGTAGGTTGGTTTACCTCACCATTAAATATTCTAGGCTATGAATCTTTGATTTCTTTGTTATCATTTTTTCATTCCCTTCTATTTCCTCATTGCCAAGCTGTCTATTGGCATTTTCCTTGGCTGGTGTTCTAGCCTTGGATCCTTCTCTTCTCCTAAACTTGCCTGGCCCTTCCCCTTTTCCATATACTTATATATTTCACACTTGCATTTATTCTGTAGATAGATTTATATGTAGTGTAAAAGCAAGCCAGTTTGACTGACAATTAATTGATCACAACTGCTGTGATACATCCATGTTGACAAGTCAGTTGTGCTTCCTGCTTTTTTCTTGGTAGGTAAGGAGTTGTCTTTGTATTAGAAGATGCAAAGAAGGGATTAAGGGAGCCTGTGACATGATGGCAAAGAAGTAAACAACCAGAAAAATGCAGTCTTAAACGGAATTTTGCTAGGATAAAAAAGCACTTAGTACAATACTTAAGAGTAAAAGGATGAAGCAGATAAGGCATATAGTAAAAATGAATACAGGGAAGGATAACAAAAACCTGGAGGTTAACAGTGACTTTTTAAAATCTTTAAACCAGATTATAGTTCCTTAGTGTGGCTGTCTGGAGCACCCATTGCTACCAGGCTTTGTTCTAATTTAGAGCCTAGTTTAGGGGTGGAGAAGAGCCTCCAGTTTGTTAAGGCTGTGGTTAAAGTTGGAAAACACAAGACCTGGAGTTAGTATGCTGTTCATCCTCCTGTAAGCTGAAAAGAAGGCCATTAAGATGCTGGTCAGTAGGGATGTTGGCAAGGAATAAACTGGGAGCTAAATGTTGGTCTTCACGCAGACCATTCTAATAACTAATCCCCTTTGTAATGGTTGATTTACATGTTAGAAGATCTAAAAGGCAGGAAGCGTAGAAATGGGCTTTGAATTTTCTTCCTTAGATTTTACTTCCAATTAATCTTTCTGAGACAAGAATTGCAATCCACCACAAACTGTTCTGAAGCTTTCAAGAGCAGGTTTTGCTATTTTGGACAAGATGCTACCATATTAAAAAAGAAGAAAACAACTTAGTGTTTCGTTGGATAATTTTTCTCTCTAAATATGAAAACAAACTCTCAATATTACTAAAAAGGCGGTACAGAAATTTTTATTTAAAGTGGACTTTTGGCAGCTAACTTAGAATCACAGGACTGGAGAGGACTGCCCAGATTCTTTTCAGGATGAAGAAACTGAGACCCAGAGATGCCAGGCAATTCTCAGAAGTTTGCCCAGCACATTGGTTGGTAGAGCCAGGACTAAACCTCTGTCTCCTGGCCTCTCATACACCTTTCTGCTACTCCATTACAGAATGTATCTGCCATGAAGAAAATTAGTGGCATCCCAAGCCTAATTAGTTTCTTAGATATTTCTAAAGATAGCCTATGATGCATACAATGAAAAAGTTTTATGTTAAAAAAAGTTGCTTCTGAGAAGGGAAGATGCGGTTGTCCTGGCTTCTGAGTAGAGAGGGGTGGATGTGATTTCAAAGGCAATACAAGGCCCTTTTTCCTGCCCTATATGATCTTTCCTACTCCTCTGACCTCTGGACTAAAACCTCTATTATTATTATTTTATTATTATTTATTACTATTTTGTTTGTTTGTTTGAGACAGGGTCTCACTATATAGTTCAGGCTGGTCTTGAACTCACTACATACCCCAGGCTGGCCTGGAACACAGATGATCCTCTGGCCTCATCCTCCTGCATGCTGGGTTAACAGGTGTGCACCACCATGCCCAATTCCAGCCATTATTATTTGCTGAGGCAAAAATCTTTCAAGGATGGTAGTTTCTCCATCTCATTGTGGTTAAAACAAAAACTTTAACTCAGAAGAAGACCTCCTGTTATTATTACCAGAAGTGGTTTTAATCTTTTGTGGGGACATGGACGTATTTCACAATTTGATGAAAGTGAAGGATCTTTCCTCTCAAGAAAATGGGCTTATATGAATCCCACCCTTAAACCAGTTTGAAGGATTCCTGCCTTTAAGTAAATTACCATGTGTCATTAGCTAGCCTGTCTTGGCTAGCAGCGTCTGATATGAATGGAAGTAAGTTTCCATGGGAGACAAGGAGCTCCAAAGGAGCTTCTCTGAAGAGTGGGAAACCAAGACCAAGTCCTGAATCAGCTAGAGGGAGAGAAACCAAGGAAACAATGACAGAGAAAGATTCTCAAGGGAGTTTGGAGGGCGGCCAAAGATAAATTTCACAACTTCATCACCTTGTCTAGGGTTGGCCATAATTATGACTTCCAGGCTTTTCTGAGTTGTTTAGCTGACCTCTGTATAGTTTCCAAAGTCACGCACCTTCTTGGAATCTTTCCCTTATACACACAGCCCCCAAAGGCAGCACTGTGGTGGTGAATAAGATGTCCCGAGGAGAGTAGCCTCCTTGCTTCCTGGCATCCTGCCACTTTATGCTGCTCACAGATCTTTCAGACCCCTAAAAGGGATGGGAAGTTCCTTGGAATATGCTATAGGGAGATGATATATTAACACAACCTAGATGTGGTCTTGGCATGAACACCACGTAGTGATGTATTGATAAACATCAAAGGAAGTGGTGAATTCCAAGCAAGAAAGTGAGTTGGAGCCACTCCAGAGATCCAGAATTTTTTTCCAAAGACAGAAGGTGATTTTTAATGCTCAGCAGGACATAGTTGGGGAATGTGTATGGGCTCCTAAGAGCAGTGGGAAGAGCTTCCACAGACTTGGGTCTGAGCTGCCAGAAAACATATGGGCTCCCCAGCCATTCCAAAGAACTAAGTCTGAGATGGACTCTGAGTATTGAGCAGCCATTTCAAGAACTGTTGGAAGATGCAGCAAGTCATGGGCTGTTCAATTGAGGACTCCACCAATTCTATTTCTTTTTGTGTTGTTGTTGTTCTTCTTCTTCTTATGATTATTCTTATGATTAGTCTTATTATATTCTCACTGAGTGGAACACTTACCTTAAGAAAAAGAGAATGGAAAAATCTCAATTAAAGTCCTGAAATATAGGGCTGGATACTGGGAAGCCAGATGATTGGCTGCTTCTAGTCAGAATTGGCCAAAAGAATTTATTCAGTATTCTATAACCTGTATTGTCCAGTGGGTACAGTGGGTCCTTGAGTTATGACCAGAATTTTAATTTTAACTTAATGACCAAAGTCATGAGTTATGACCTGAACGCTGGCTGCTTGTGCTTCCAGATGATCCCAGATTTAGATTTAACCCTTAAAGAATTCTGGAAGGAACATTACAGCATCCTTTCCTGTGTGGGGTTAATTGAGAAATCCTGAGATCTGCCTAGAAGAAAGTGTGGCCTAAAATTATATAGGAGAGAGATTTTGAGGGCTGTATAGAGGAGCCTCAGCCTTCAATTGACCAACTTGAGTTCCAACCAGCCCTTGCAAATGAATTCAATTCATAAATCAAGGGTCCACTGTATCTTAAATTTCACTTAATTCTAATTAATTAAGTAGTTACCCATGGCTAGCGGCTACCATATTGGACAGTGAGGATCAAGATCTAGAGCTAGAAGAAATGAACATTGAACCTCTATTGGAGTTAATGTCTGTCTTTGCTCATGTGGTGGACAGGTCCATACCTGGGTCTGTAGGGCATTTAGTAGCCTGATCAATTCTGTAGCGTAGGTGCCTGGGGTTTCTAGAATGGAGCCAGGCATCTCATCTCAGCTCACTTATTGAACTCTCCCGCAGGCTGACAGTAAGAGTAGTATAGTCAGTTCTCTGTATTTGTAGGTTCCACATCTAAGGATTCAAACAGCAGATAAAAAATATTTGAAAATAATTGTGTCTGTACTGAACACATACAGATAAATTTTCTTGTCATCATTCTCTAAACAATATAATATTTCATCTATTTACCTAGCATCCACATTGTATTAAGTGTTGTAAGTAACTGAGAGATGATTTAAAGTATATGGAAGATGTGTGTAGGTTACATGTAGATACTATACCATTTTACATTAAGGATTAAGTGTCCACAGATTTTGGTATCTGTGGGGGGATCCTGGCACCAATCCTCTGAGGATCTGAAGAACAACTGTGTTTCTTTTTTGTTTATCTTGATTAGAATGCTTGTCTTCCATAATCTGAGT
The DNA here is from genome assembly GCF_000247695.1 of Heterocephalus glaber. The sequence goes on from NW_004624759.1 coordinate 18,528,018, forward strand.
GCTTTTCCATTTGTTCATGTGATGGACAGGTATCACCCTTCTGGGGATATTTCAGTTTCAGATCTCTTTGTTTGCATGCTAAGGTGCCAGTCTTTGTTTTGATAAGTTGCACTAAACCATTGGCTTTTGTTAGGGCTTGTATCTAGATGTCCCCCTAGAGCCCCCTGTCCTCATAGGTGGGGGATTTGGGTGTGACTGGATCGTAGATGTGTAATACTTGGATTAGGACTGTGATGATTGGACCACTCAACTGACTGGTGTTTACCAATCAGGAAGGGATTTACCAAAGGCAGAAGACCTACCCAGGGTGTGAGTGGCACCAACCTATAGGCTTGTAGCCTGGCTGGAATAAAAAAAGGAAAAAAGGAAGGCTGCTGCATCCTGCTTCCTGCTTGTCATGCCATGAGCTTTTTGTCCCTTCCATGCCCCTCTGCTATGCCACCCTGCCTTGGAGGCAACCAATTATGGGGTGAAACTTCCACAAACTATGAGCCAAAATAAATCTTTCCACTTTTAACTTGTGAGTGTTGGGTATTTTATTCCAGCAACAAGAAAGTAACTAAGACAGTTTTCCTTTCTACTTCTGAAAAATGGGTATTTTTGGTGTTCCCTAAGGTGACTAGGAAGGTAAACTAAAATCTAGAAATTGTTATAAGGCTTATAGCAAGAAAGACAGAATTTTGAAGTTGGAAATAATCTTAGAGTTGATGAAGTTCAACTTTTTCATTGCTCTGAAAAGGAAAATGATTATCTGAATAAAAGAAGATACTATTTATTTATGTGCCAGATACTGATACAGGTGCTGATGTGCAAAACAAAACAAAACAAGAAGAGAATGTGCCATCCTGGAGCTGACTTCCTGAGGGAGATAACTGATAGCCAATGAGCAAACATAATAAAATATCAGATAGAGATAAGAATATAAACATAAAGTAAGGTAATTGTGTAGAATAGATGGTGAGTGGTGCTATTTTAGGTATGATGGGCAGAAAGTTCTCTCTGAGAGGATATTTAAGTTAAGACATGGAGAAAGTTAGGAACTGAGCCATGTGACTATGGGGGCTGGTGATTATAGTCATAGAAAATAGCCAGGGCTGAAGCTGGAGTGTGTTTGACTTGTTTTGAGGAACAATGCTCAGACAGCAGAGTAAGTCTAGAGGAGAATGAGAAGTAATGAGCCAGAGTAGGGGCTACAAGCAGAGTGTCAGGGTCTTTAGGTGCCAATGTTGACTTGGATTTATTCTAAAGGCTATAGGATGACATTGTGGAACCATTCCTAAAGTCAGCTCTTACTCACTTATTCATTAGGCGAAGAGCTCCAACCTCATGTCCTCAGTCAGGTAATGAGAGTCCATGGGTTACTTGTCCTCTCCAGACCATTGTGCAGATCCAGGAGTAAAGGACTAGGGCTGTCAGAGGTTACTCTCTATAAATGAAAATGTGGACAGAGATTTTAATGTGAAAGCTTTCAGTTTTAAAATATTTGCAAAAATTCAAATTAAACATATACATAGGCTAAGTCAAAGGAAACTTATCTACAGATAACATCCATCAATTGCATGTTCTGTGTTAGTTTGGATTTTCAGTTGAAGTGTCTGAGAGGGAGAAATTTCAAATGACATCCAAACAAAATCACTAAAGGATGTGTAGCAACAAGCAGTGTCATTTTCACTGTATTATTCTAATGAAGACAAAATACTTTATGATGTGACCCCTTCCTTTTAAGATGTAGATGGTTGAGATAGCTCATTGGTCCCACTATGACACACAGACAAAATTGGATACACTTTAAAAATCATATTAAAAAGATATTAGACAGATGTGGGCACAAATACATCTAAAGGAACCAACTTTCTTAGAGACATGAATTCCTCATAGAATATGAAAAGTTGGAAACTTTTAGGGGGGATTTGGAATAACTGGATGTAGCAAGAGGAAAATAGGATTATCATGCACAGAGAGCTCTGCAAGGGTAAGGGAAAGTTAGAGATCTTCTAACAGACAAATTGACCGGCAAGATAGATTGGAAATTACAAGAGCCACAAATGGGGGCTAGTTCTCTCTGTTTGTTAAATCTACTCCATATGATCTCACTGAATGGTTACCAGTGCAGGAAGCTGAGGGCTGGGCCTGGAAATGAGGAGAGAGCACTACATGATCTCATGGTGCTTAGATCCCAAAGTGTGCAAACAGAGACTTTTGTTATACCTAAAAAGCATATGTCACTCTGGAGATATCTGCAGGAATTGCAATCCTGGTTAAAGAGCTTTGTTTTTATTTGGGGTGTGTTTTACAGTGTAGACATCATAGAGTCAATGAGATGGTGGGGGTTTCTTACATTGCTTTTATCTCATGTAAAATATAAATCAGGAGTTGAGAGTGAGAAATCTGAAAAAAATCCAACTGAAGTTTTCTGTTATTCTTGGGAGAACTTTGAGAAAGTGATTTGATAGAGTTTGAGGCACCAACACAATGGGATATAAAATAGTCATCAAAATTCTTATCCCAGCTTCTGCAGAAACATGTAAAATATTTATGGTAAAATGCTAAATGAAAAGACAACATAAAATAGGAGTATCTCTTGCATAATCTATGTTTTTAAAAAAAGGTTATGTATGAAAGGCAAACTGGAATAAGAAACCAAACATTATTACAGGGCGGTCATGGTTTGAATATTGTGTGTCCCTTGGAAACTCATACTGAGATTTAATCTCTATTATGAAATGTTAAGAGGTTAAACCAGGTGGGACTTTATTTTTCTATTAATTATATTGGTACATTTAAGGTATACAATATAATGACAGTCATCATTGGAAATTTGCACCTTTACATAATCCATCTTGGTTCTTATTTTTCCCCCATTCCCCTGCCCTCCCTGCAACCCCTCCACCCCTCCCTGTCTATAAAGACTTTATTTCCAATTTTTCTTTTTCTCATATTAATTCCATTCCCTTCTTTCTTTTCCCCTACCCCTCCCATTTCCCCTTCCCCTTTGCCCCTTTTCTTCCTATTTCACATTATCTACTATACCTTTTAGTTCTTATTTACACTTTCAGTTTCTCACACTAGAGAAACTATTTAGTATTTACACGTGTATCCTACTTATTTCACTTAAGAATATCACCTCAATGTGCATCCATTTAGCTGTAAATGTCTCTAGTTTCTCATTCTTTATGGCTAAGTAATACTCCATTTTATTTAAAAACCACATTTTCTTTATCCAGTCTCCAGTTGATGAGCAATTGGGTTATTTCCAAGTTTTAGCTATCATGAATTGCATTGCTATGTACATGGGCACACATATATCACTGTAGTATGATTCTTTTAATTTTCTGGGGAAGATACCCAGCAGGGAAATAGCTGGGTCAAATGGGACTTCCAGTCCTAGTTCTTTGAAGTATCTCCATACTGATTTCCATATTGGTCACACCAGTCTACACTCCCACCAGCAGTGGAGTAGGATTCCTCTTTCCCCACAGCCCTGCCAGCATTTTTTATTGGTTGATTTCATGGCAGCAGCCATTCTTTCTGTGGTGAAGTGGAATCTCAATGTTGTTTTCATCTTCATCTCTCAAATGACCAGTGATGTTAAACATTCCAGGTGGGATTTTAAAGAGGTTATTAGGATTTTACCCTTTTGCACAGATTAATTCATTCAGGCAATTAGTGAATCAATGGGTTATTAGAATAGATAAGCTATAAAAGCCAATCTGGCTAGGTTTTTTGCATGCTCTCTACCTCTCATCAAGTGATGCCTTTGCCATCTCAAGACTGACATGAGGGTGATCATGAGATGTGGTTCCACAAACCTGGAGCAGAACTGTGAACCAAAATTAGCCTCTTTTCTTTAGAACTCACCCAGTCTGTTTTACTGCATTATTAGCAACAGAAAAAGACTTAAGACAAGGGCAGATTATAATCTCAATATTTCATTATATCTCTCTTTATATTATACCTGAATAAAAAATTTCTCTAAAAAAATTTAAAAATTGCAACCAAGCATTGACTGGATGAAGAAGGTACTGCTAGGAAGACAGCACCACGGCCAATGGCCTTAGAAAATCACATACCAGGATAACAAGCTATACCTTAGTTTTCTCATCAAATATTCTATCACATATTCAGCTCATCTCAGGTTTTGCCTGTAGTCTTCTAAAACTCAGAGGCAGTTGTAGCTTCAAGTACTCATTTGCAATTTCTTTTGGACCTTCTCAATGATCCACTCTTAAGATTCATGGAAACTTTATTCTCTGATTTCTTCTCCCTTTCCCACTTGGTCATAAAGCATTGGGGAGACAATTAATTGTCACCTTCAAAACTACTTGTGAAGTTCATTCTTGATAATCTTGCATAGGAGGGTATAACGGGAGGTTATGGGTTGTTCCACATCAAATACAAGTAAAAAAAAATTCTTTTGTGCCTAATTGTAGTCAAAGCACTTTGGAGATCTCATTTTGACGATCTCATTTTGACAGGGTGATGCATCCAGGCCTGGCCCAACCTAACCAAACCAAAGTAGAGAGTTGCCAAAGGTGCTGGAGGGGGTCCATCTGATTCAACCAGAGCAGTTCAGTTGATGATTTGGTCCTTTTTTGAGTCCCATTAGGGAAGTGAATTTGTTCCAATTCTCTGCTATTCCTTGAGTCCAAAAGAAAATATTAGCTGTGAAAGCAATGGGATAGCTAAAGGAGTGATGTTCAGAAATGCAGATGGACTGGACTTTAGTCTTTCGGCAAGAGATAGGCACGAACAAAGCAGGACCTTAGTCTTCAAGAAACTGGCGGTAGGGGGCTGGGATGGGTAATTAGAGCAGCAGTTAAGGGCTGGAAACTAAAGAAGGTGGCTGGATTCCCATCACAACTGCAGGAATCATACAGGTCAGATGTGAATGACTCTGATGGGTCTCCACTAGTATCCTTCTCCCCTTCCCCAGTGTTACAGGATATTTACTGGTAAAAGGCCATGCAGCTAAACACTAAGCTTCCCATGATTCCTTGTAGCCATCTCTGGTTAAGTTGTGGCCTGTGGTATGTGAGTAGGGATTATATGTGCATCTTCCTGGAGGGTGTAGGTCTAGACCTACTGGACTACTGTAACAAAATACCACTGATTAGATGCCCTATAAACAGCAGAAATTCATTTCTCACAGTTCTTAAGGCTGGGAAGCCTACGACCAAAGTGGGTTATGGTGAGGGTCTTGTTCCTAGTTCACAGTCTTTTTGCTGTGTCCTCACATGATTTAAAGAGAAAGAGTTAGCTCTCTGGTGTCTTCTTATAAGGCAATAATTCCATCATAAGAGCACCACTCCTAGTTATCTTTAAACCTAATTATCTTCCAAAGGCCCCATCTTCAAATACAACCACATGAGGGGGTTGGATTTTACCATATGAATTCGGAGGGATCACATATATTCAGTCTATAACAGCAAATGTTTGCCTAAATGTGTCCTCTACTTTCTACAGGCTTGAACGGAGGACATGCTAGTTAGCCATCGTGGACCATGTAGCTAGGGTGATATTTTAGGTACTGGCAGAGTGACAAAAGGTAAGGATTGTAGGGCCTTGCCTACCTTGAGAACAGCCACCATGCCAACTCCAAATTTTATCAACTTCTATTTAGTGTAACCATTGCCTCTTATAGTCTCCTTTATAAGCATCTGATCCTATCTTAACTCAGGGATCGTTTAAGTGAAGTTTAAATTTCTCTGGGGAATGAATGTCCTTCATGGGATATGAAAATCCTCATAATTTTGAGAATCATCTTCTAGATGCTCAGAACTTCCATGTAATGATGATGATGAAAATACTCAAATTTAAAACTTAAGTGTGTTTCAGGGACTTATACTAATTAATTTCACATATCTTAAGTCATATGTACTCTTCCTAAAATTAATCTGTTTTAGTACACGCCTGTGGTAGAAATTGTTTCCTTTTCTCACTCCATAAATGTCCTTTTCTTGGTTCAAAGAAAAGGTTTTAACTCTTACCCACTCCAAATTTTAGAATAAGGCTTTATCCTTGCAAGGTTGAAAAAATTTTTTAAAAAATCATTATCTCTTGGGCCAGAGATTTAGCTCAGTGATGCTGCCACCTGCCTTGCAAGTGCAAAGTCCTGAGTTCAATCCCTGGTACAAAAAAAAAAAAAAAAATCATTACCTCCTAAACCAGATGTGGTGGTGCACACTTGTAATCCCAGAATTCAGAAGGCTGAGGTAGGAGGATCTCCACGAGTTTGAGGCCAGCCTGGGATACATAGTGACTTCAAGTCAGCCTGAACTACATAGTGAGACCTTGTCTCAAAAAACCAAAAATAAAATCATCTCCTGCTAAGACTCCCTTAAAGCATTTGTTTTCTAATCATCCTACCATGAAATGTTAATACTATAGATATACCAGTATATCTGCTTAGGTAGTATATGTATACCTTTATACCTAAAAAGAGTAAGACTTTTTTGTTTCTCTGGAACTAGTTTTTGCCCCATCAAGATATCATGCTCTGGGAAAAACCTTTCAGGCACCATGGGAAATTTGAAATACTGGCATTGACAGGAGAAATTAAATAACTCTATGATTGTGTAACAACCTCTTGCAACTTACATGATTTATGAACTTCTGTTTAATAAAAATTCAAGAATGCAATCAAATGGTCAGCTAGGAAATCACAAAAATTAGCTCAATCCTTTATCATTTTCACGTATTTATGTGAATAAGATTTCTCCAGACTTACAGATGTGAAAATGGAAAACATTAGGATAATAGAGGCTAGGAGCTGAAGACTGAAATGGTTTCTGGTGAAGGTCTTGATCCTAGTTTACAGCCTTCTTGCTGTGTCCTGACTCTGATTCTGCCTAACATTAAAAATTATTTACCTATAAAAATAACTAGAATAAGTTCTATCCATTTAAACATGCATTACCAATAAAATTCATTTTTAGTGTTTTATAATAACATACTAATTTTTCCAAAATTTTAATAACTAAAGTCAAGAGATATCTTTCAACTCTTGAATCCTTTTAGTCTCAGGAAATTAAAGAAACTACTAAATTAAAAATACTTTTGGGCTGGAGATTTAGCTCAGCAGTTCTGTCGTCTGCCTTGCAAGCACAAGGTCCCAAGTTTGATCCTTGGTACCAAAAACAAAAAAAACCCAAACTTTAAATTTAGACATCTATGTACATGTATCCATATATAGATGAATTTATACATATAAGTATCCACATGGATCTCCACATATATTTTTATATCATATATGTGAATATCAGTGTATATCATATGAAAATATATCTATTTCACAGAGAAAATATGACAAAATCATCAATAAAATATAAGAATAAAAATATTAGGATAAATTATATGGGAGAAGTGGAATGAAAATAAGAATTTGAAAGGAAAATGAGTTGCTCTAAAATCTCTAACTCCTAAAGAAGCACTTATTTATGTATATTTCATTATTATTATTATTGTCATTATTATTATTATTATTAGTTTGGTACCGGGGACTGAACTTGTGACCTTGTGCTTTTGAGGCAGGCGGCAAAACCACTAAGCTAAATCCCCGGCCCTTTTTATGTATATTTTAAATAGATGAATGGATGACTGTGGGCACCGAATTGTAACTTTGAGATTCCATTTTTTGTTTAAAAGAGTCATGAAATAGTTTACTTTTTAAAATAACTTATTTTATTAGTACATTTTTGCAGTACATACTGATTACATTTATCATGGGGGTCGATACATGCACATCCATAACACTTCTTAATTCTTTTTACTTCCTCTTCCCTCCTCCTCTCCACTCCCTTCCTCTTTCTCCATCTCTTGGTCCTGTTTCCATATGCAAAAGATCTAACTCTCTGTTTCTTATTATCTGTCTTTTATTTTGCTCTTTAATTATTTGTGCTTTGGGTTTCTCATAAGAGAAATCATGCAGGACTTAAGTTTGTGTGTCTGCTTTATATCACTTACCATTATGATCTCAAGGTGCATCCATTTTCCTGCAAATGAGAACCATTTAATTTAAAATGATATCCTATACTATTATTTCAACCTATAACGCAAAATGTTAGATGTCAACTTAGAAATAAGTGAGATTGTCTTAAAAATTACTTTGAAGGATACCAGTGAAAAAGGTGGAAGATTCCTATCTGAAGTAATCCACGAGATCAGAGCCTGACAGGTGGGTCAAGGGACCAAGTCTGGAATGGAAATCTGCTCTATCCCAATTCTGGCTACTAGTTCTGGCAATGGCCGTGAGACTGAGCCTATAGGTGAGCATGAAATGGCCCTGAAAGTGACATGTGAGAGAGGGCAGCCTGGGAAATGGGGATCCAGCTGGCTATTTTTCACATTTTCTGCTTCTTCACTCTTCCTAGATGCATGGGGTCAAGTGTTGAACCGTAACCTAAATGAGCAGCAACAGACCTCGGACATCACTGTCTTCTCCTCCACCAAGGGCCTCCAACCCCAGTGGCTACATCATGTCACCAAGTTCCCCAGGATTCTTTTCTAGCTGTTCTCACCTCTTACTACTCTGACCTTTGCTTCAAAACTGTGGTTCCCTACCACCTGTCTGGCATGATCTGGAGAGCCTGTTACATGCTGATTTTTGGCTGCATTACATAGCTCTTGTACTGGCCTCTCTGGGGATGAGATTCAGAATTGTGACTGATTCACATTTTATATAAGAAGAACTTTTTTATGCCTCAGCAGCTTTTGTCTAAGCAACAACGCTGCATTTCTTTGCTTACCACAGAATTTGAGCTTGGGTTAAGATTTAAAACACTAGGAAATGAAGATGTGAATCAAAATGGATTTGGGCAGGTTTTTTCTCAGATGACTAGCAGACACTTTCTGGGGGCCTTGTTGGTTTTAATCTGGAAGAATGGGAAGAAAGAAATAATATTCAGAGAAAGATAAAATACATTTCCAAAAAAGGGGAAAGTCACAAAGCCAGCTCTCTCCTGGTCTGATGCTTAGGCCCAATGACATTGAACAAATGTCCATGAATGTTCAACATTGACATAAAAGCAGATGCTTTCCAGCTCTGCATCTAATTCAGAGTTGGCAACCATTCCAGCCCTGGGGGTTGGATCAGAGTTTGAGCTAGACCAACACAATCATACTCAGAGGCTGAAAATGGGTGTTTTGTTCAGGAGAAGCTTAGAAAGGAACCAGTGTGTAATGGAGTTTGTATTTAGCAGTCAGATTCAACACCAGCTGATTCTGTAAGACAACCTGATGGGAAGGTCCCATGAAGATGAAGGTTTGGGAGATGGATCCCCTTGATAGCACAGCAAGGAGGAAGTGGGTAAAAATGGGATAGCACAGACTTAGGATCTCTATTTCTTACTTTTAAAAACTAGCAACTCCTTTCTCTTTCGATCAGCTACTTGGGCCAGGTTGAAGGTCAGGTCACAACCTTTGATTTTTCCTGAGTTCACTGCATCATGATCTGTGGTCTTGGTCATTAGAGTTATGTTTTCAATTATTTAGAAAAATTCAAGGCAAAACTATTTGCTCGGTGCCAGCCCCAACACACTTGGTTTCCCTTATCTAGGAAGACTTGTCTTGTGTGCTTTGGAGAAGGGAAGGCTTGGAGAAGCCCTACAAGAATGGCATAAATGTATTGGAGATGAATATATATGCATACATACATATATGCTTTCTTCTATATATTTCTGACATTGAGGAATGTGGGCTTTTCAGAAACAATGTTTGAGTTTTAAACTTATGTTGAGAATTATCATTGCTTCACTGATTTCACACCACTCTCTTCCTCCCCATTACCACCTTGTTTTTACAGTAATATAGTGAATTAAAATATTTTGTTTTGAGAAGTTAAGGAAGAATTCTGGGATGCTTCTGGGGATGAAATGGAAACCCTTGTGGTTGACACCAGGATTGAAGATTGCTACTCTTAGGCTAGAAATACCAGAGAGTGGTCTAGCAGTGTTTTAAAAGTTCTCAGCCTTGGCTGTTTGTAATACAACACTTTGGTTCTTAGCACAAATGAAAAATTTATTTCTAGTCATTTTTTGGTGACTCAATTACAAAGGCAACATTCTTTCCATTTATTATGTTTTCTTAAAAATTGTTTTATACCACGAAAACAAATGGGTATATCTGCCCCAGTATTTTATTTTTCTTGTTTGCAACTCAAATAATTTGCTCATTCAGTTTAAGGGAAAAATATCGTGATTTTCTTATCCAAGTACTCTTCCTTCACAATCGGAACCACCTATGTATTATTTTGATCATTCATTCATCTGTTTACTCAGTTGACAAATATGTACTGAGTATTAACAAATGTTCTCAGAACTGGGTTGGAGATTGGGATACAGGGACATGTGTTTTCTGCCTTCAGGAAGTTTCCACCAGATTATAATTTATCAGATGTTCCTCTGGGATCTCTCTGCACACCTCTTGAGAGATGACATTCATGTGACTATGTGTTATAATACTGACTGGAACATTCTTGCTATTTCTCCAAGGACCAAGTGAATGCACTGCAGCAGTTTGCTTCCTGTACCATGGACCAAGCATGTGGGATCCTCACCACCTTTTTTCCTGAGTCACAGAGAGGCCACACAGAAGAGTTCTCCTAACTTCTTAATTTCAATGTATTTAAATTTATCACTTGGTTCTTCTATCATTAATTTTTTGTCACTTGTTTGAAAAATGTAATTGTGGTCATAAAGAGCTTCTATATTTTATTGTAAAAAAAAAAAAAAAGAGTTCTCCTGGAATATTTGCAAGTAGATAAGATCCCTTAAGCAAATAAAAGGAATTATAGTTACATTCCCAGGGGGAAATTGTGGTGTTGGAACTTGGGGTCTTGACTATCGCTAAATGGATATATATATCCTTGGGGATTTGCTACAATCCAGGGGATTATTGAGCAAATCTCTCTCCCTGAGAGAAGCTGTAGATCAAATAACATAAGGCCTTCATTACAAAGGGAGCTGACTCCCGCCTACCAGATGGATTGAGAAGCATCCAGACCTGACTTGCACAGTGTCGACTGGATAGTCAGCCTGCTGCTGCATGCTCTGGTCTGTTGGGCTCCAAGGCTCAGCCTCCCACAGCTGTGTCTCACAACAGGAGGGAGTGGACTCAGGTCTGAGTCATAAATGTCTTCTTTTCTTCCTTCTTTTCAGGTGCAGAGGGCTGAGTCAGTTATAACCCAAGGATCTTTGCACATCATGCTCATTATCCATGGATAGCTCTTTCACTAGTTGGCAGTTTGCTTCCTTCTTATAGTCTCACTTTCCGATACCTCTTCCTCATAGGTATTGTTCTCAAAAGTGCATATTGTTTAGTCTGCATAGATTTTCTTCTTTTAACTATAACTATACTCAAACATAATAGAAAGTTGAATAGTACAGTCTACACTCCATTACCCACCAACTAGAATCAAACCTTAACTGACATTTTTCCATACTTAGTTAATTTTATATAGGTTTTTGAAAATAAGTTGTTGACATCATGATAAATCACCTTTAAATGCTTCTGCATTCTATAAGCAAGAACATTCTTCTAAAGATAGTATCATCGCACTTTGGAATGTTATTAATTAAATAATTTCATCCAGTAACTAGCCCATATTCAAATTTTCTTAATTACTAAAAATGTTCTTATAGCTCCTTTAATATGTAATAAAATTCACTTAATATTTACACATTGTGTTTTGATAAATATTTTCAACTTCTTTAACTCTAGAATAGCTCTTTCCCCTTTAAAAAAAATAATTGGCTCTAAAACATTTTAAGACATTTCTTTCCTTTTTAATTTAAATTAATTTTTTGAATTTATTCACAAAAACATAAAAAATCAATACATTTGTGGGACACTACATAATGTTTTGATACATATATGCTTTGCACAATTTTAAATCAGTTTAAACATATCTATCAAACATGTCATTTCTTTGAGATGATAAATCCTTTGCTCTAGCTTTTTGAAATACGTAGTATGTCACTGTTATCTATAATCACCCTACTCTGCAGTTACACAAGAGAACTTCTTGCTATCTAACTGTAACTTAGTGCCCATTGATCATTCCTCCACATCTCTTTCTTCTCACTACTCCCCCCAGTCTCTGATAACTACCATTCTATTCTCAACTACTATGAGGTCAGTTTTCTTCTATTCTATATATGAATGAAATCATGAGGTATTGGTATTTTTGTTCCTGGTTTTATTTCACTTAACATAATTTTCTCCAGTTCCAGCCATGTTGTTGTAAATGAAAGAATTTCAGGGTTTTTTTGTGGCTGACTAGTACTCAAGTATATATATGTATATATATATATATATATATGGATGTAATATATATATATATATATATATATATATATATATATATATATATAGTCACATTTAAAAGTCTATTCACCAGATCATGAATGCTTAGGTTTTTTCTGTATCTTAGCTATTGTGAATAGTGCTCAAGAATGCTATACTGATTTCATTTTTTGTATATGTGCCTAATAGTGGGATTGTTGGATATTATTATAGCTCTATTTTTAATTTTTTGAGGAACCTACTAAATACATTCCTACCATCAATGTACAAGCTTCCTTTTTCTCTATTTCCATGCTAGCACTTGTTATCTTTTGTCTTTTTGGTATTAACTATTCTTTTTTTTTTTTGTCTTATCATTGGGTCTTTTGCCCTTTTCTCTTTTTTTTGTTAAATTCTTTTATTGGTACATTTCAGATATACAACACAATTACATTTCTCATTGGGAAATTGTACTTTTACATGACGCATCTTGGTTCTTATTTTTTCCCCATTCCTAGCCCTCCCTTCACCCCCTCCACCCTTCCCTATTTACAAAGACTTCATTTCCATTTTTTCCATTTCTCATCATTTTTCTTTTCCCTTTTTTCCTTTCCCCTGCCCTTCTCACTACCCCTACCCCTTTGGACCTTTTCTTCCTATTTTGCATTATTGATTATTCATTCTAATCATTGGCACATTTTAGGTATACAATATAATGACATTCATCATTGGAAATTTGCACCTTTACATGATCTCTCTTGATTCTTATTTTTCACCCTTGTCCAGCCCTCCCTTCAACCCCTCCATTCCTCCCTATTAACTATTCTTACCAAAGTGAGATAATATCTCATTGTAGTTTTGATTTGCATTCCTCGATGATTGGTGAGATCAAGCATTTTCTCTTATCCTGTTGACCACTTTGAAGAGAATAGTCTAGTTGTCTTGTAGAATGTCCTCCATTCTTGATTTGTCTTACAGCTTTCTCATGGTGTTTAATTTGTTCCTCCATGTTTTGCATTTTCTGTAAATTTGAAGTTAAATCTAAAGACTTGATTAAATTCAGGTTAAAATTTTGGCAAGAATACTTCATAGATGATATTGTATGCATCACAAGAGGTTCATAATTTCAAACAGTTGTCTGATATTTGTTATGTTAAATTTGATCACTTGATTAAAGTGATGAACACCAGATCTGTACATTATAAAAGTACAATTTTTCTTTGCAGATCTTAGCAAGAAATCCAGGGGAGTGTACTTTGGTACACGTTGAGCATCCTCTTCTCAGATATCTTTGCCTTAACAATTTTAGCATCTGTCAGTGCTTCTTTTCTGAATCAATGATCTTATTGACAGTTATAAAATTGTGATAGTCTAACACCATCATCTCTTCTGCATTTGTTAGCTGGGATTGTTCTATATAGCAAAGCTTTTGTTCACGGATTGTGGACAAACTCATTGTATCAGTCAGTGTTTACTGGAGAAACAGACATAATAAAAGATATACAAATATATAAGAATTTACAAGGTTGGCTTACAATGGCCACCCACAGTGTCAGATGTGAAAGAGTGCAGAGGGTCTCTTTGCACAATGGAGACTGTAGGATACAGTCGAAAGTCTGGGGCTCACTACAGTGTCCCATGTGAGTCCATATCAGGAGGCCAATGGGTCTGCAGTGGAAGGCTGGAGTCTATGCCAGAAGGCTGAAGGGTCTGCTCCTGAAGCAGAAAAGTCTGCACGAAAGCCAGGGGAAGACATCCAAGATGAGGGCAAAGACTGGACCTCCTCTGAAGAAATAGAAGCAGGTCCATCTTTCTTCAATTTCCCTTTATGCTATCCAGGCAACTAGCCACCCTAGGGTGGGTCTTATATAACCTTAGGGTATGGAATTGCTGAGCCAATTTAGTTGAGCTTCTCTTACTCAAACTGACACAATCAATCAACCATCACACTCAACAACTATTTTACCTTCATTAAAAGTAAAGTAAAATGCTCAATTTATTTTTCTTTAATGACTAGCTCTTGGAGTGATGAATCAGTGAAACAGTCATCTGCAAAGATGGCAAATGATTTTTTCCCTTCTCTTTTTATTTTATCTCTTACACATCAGTATGTACTTAAATTATTTATTCAAGAAATTACTATCAGTTATAATCATTTTCTTTTTATTGCTCAACTTTCTTCAAATTCAAGCATAGGAGTCCCATTCCTATGGGTTATGACACTGACAATGAACCTAGAGAGTGAAGATTTGGCTGGGGATTTAGCTCAGTGGTTCTGTCACCTGCCTTGAGAGTGAAGATTTACTTGGCATTCTTCTTCTCTTGAAATGCATCCCACTTGGGTTATGCAGTGGAATAAGTCTTCCCTCCGTGTTATTATGACACACCCTCATTGATCCCTGATCATATTTTCTGGCTCAATAAAATGACTGAGGACCAACTTGTCCCAAATCTGAAATGATCTGTTTCTCTAAAGAGCTTTGGCTCCTTTTAGTGGGGAATGCTATTTAGGTCAGGGCACTGGATGGGTTCGTCGTTACTTGCTTATCATTTTTTGTATTCTCTCAATAGATAGAACCAGAAAAATAATAAAATATTAGTTTATATTATTTTAAATTTAACATTGCTTGATTTTACTTAGCTTTGATTTCATATTTGTATCTTCGTTCTTACTATAAAGTTGATTTCCAGTTTATTTTCTTTATTCTACATGAAATTATTTCAAAACGATGATAGCATTTTCTACTACTAACAATGAACTTAGAAGGTGAAAATTTGTAGTTATTCTTCTTGTCTTGAAATATATCCTACTTGGTTTATATAGTAAGAATACTGTGTTCAAAGGCCACTTGGAATAAGTCTTCCCTCCATGTTATTACATTTCAAATTTGATATAGAATTACATGAATTTGTTGCAGTTTGTCTTGAATTTTAGGATTTATTTATTGTTATTTTTGTTTGATTTGATTTTTTTGAACACATGAAATATTTTAATGGTGCTTTTTTGGCTTCCACAAGTGGATGTTGTCCCTTTCTATAGGAAGGTAGAGGACATCTCAGAGTAAAGTCATTATTCAAAAACAGAGTCACATAGCTCTGAAAAGTTGCTTTTCAGAAAATGAGTGCATGAATATTTCTTTAAATTCAGCCCAAATGTTCCAATGAGTTAGCTATACAGTCCTAGTAGCGACAGCAAGAATTTAGTTGGACTTGTTGAACTTCAAAGGGTGTCTCTAGGCAGTCATTTTTGTGGTGTGTTGAACAGTGTGTGATCTCTAACTCTGGAAGCTCAATCATGGAATTAATGAGAGGTTTCATCAGTACCCAAAAGAACATCTTTCCAAGAATTTATTAACCTTGGTGGTCAGTTTGGAAACTTCAAAATTTCTGCTTGGGGCTTGAGAACTTTTCTGGATATGTGTAAAGTGCAAGAGGACAGAGGGAGAGGGAGAGAGAAGGAGAAGGAGACAGAGAGAGAGAGGAGAAGAAACTCATTTTTTTTAAACACATTTCTGCTAGTCTCATTTTTGCTAGAATAAACATAACACATTCATCACCTTTTATCTTTAATATTTTGAAAACACTCACCTCTTAGGAGGATTTACTACTTTTACCTATGGAATTGGCAAACTGTGGTAGGGTGAAAAGGGCTCGATTCTATTCCAAGGCAGGGTTCTTCAGAACTTATTTTTCATGTGAGATTGGCCTGTATTGGGTGAGAGCCTGGACCTTTTCATAGCTCAGTTTTCTCAGCTATGAAACAAGCATAATATGCATTGTCACAAAATGTGTTGTCATGAGGATCAAATAAGACAATGAGTCTAAAAGTTGTTCTATTTTCTATGGAAAATCTGAAAACTTTACACTTCTGATTTTAATATTTAATAATATTGCTATTATCTTTTCTTGTCTGTTATGTTAGTGTTCCTTGGCCCACTGAGTTTGGCTTCTGGCTGCCTACAGTCCATTTCCACACAGTTGTCAGAACATCTTGTCAGATCAGATCACATCTCTCCTCAGCTGCAGGCTTTCCTTGAGTCTCTCCATTGCCTCTTTGCCTTCGATTCCTGCTATTGTGCGAGGACTCTTTCTCTCCCAAACACTAGTTTCTTGTTAGTCTTCCAATCTCCTCAGAGCTTTTAACAGGCTACTCTGCTGAGGACACTTTCCTGTACATCCCTGTGGCTCTCATTTCAGATCTTTGCCTTTCGATGATTCTCTGCCCATTCCATTAAAGCTGCACTTCTGAAACTCCTCCCCAGCCCTCCTTCCTACTTTATATTTTACACAACACTTAGTACTTGCTGATATATATGGATGGCATTTATTTTGGTTATGATTTGCCTTTCTTCACTAGATTATAAACTGCATTAGAGCAGAGTCTTGTTTTTTGTTGTTGCTAATGGATGATCCCCAGCACCCAAAACAAACTGACACAACTTAGCTCCCCAGTAAATATTTTTGGAATGAATGAATTAATGACAGATTTATGGACTCAAAATCAAACAGAGAAAGGAAATTTTAATGTGAATTCCATATTTTAATGTCTTGTCCATTTATAAGACATTCAAATAATCTTTTTGCTGCTATAAGAATCCAGGAATGCTACTTATATCCTATTCCAAAGACCTGGGCCAAGAATCAATACACACAGGAGAAAATTTTTGTTGTTATTGTTAAAAACAGAGAGAGGCTGGGGCACACCAGGCAAATCTGACACAACGCACTCACCTACAGTGTGCTATTGGTTCCCTAACCAGATTTGGCATATTTTCTTCAGTACCATGTAATCTGGTCTTGTGGCTTTTGATGTAATTTTTATTAGTGCATGTTTGCTGCACATAATGATTACACTCATTGTGAGGAATGGGTACCGGTACATAACTTATCTCAATTCTCTTTTTTTTCCCCTTCCTACTGTTTTAAAAAATGTTCTTTTTTTTTTTGCCAGCATCAGATTTATTTATTTTATAAGTCTTTATCAAGATAATTATCATAAACACAGGTTAACAGCCAGTCTATGGTTTTGTGGCTTTTTAAACAGCAGAATGATAGATGACCCCATGGCATTTCCCAAATGGTGTGTCAGGGAACACTAATTCCAAGAAGTATTAACCTATTCTAAAAAGGAGTAAGAGTTCTGCACTTCTGATTCATAGTACATATTAGCCTGTTGAAGACTCTGCAGAATCTCACAGCTTAAAAATGAATAAAGGAGGGCCGGGGATTTAGCTTAGTGTTGTTGTCGCCTGCCTCACAAGTGTGAGGTCCTGAGTTAGATCCCTGGTACCAAAATAAAATAAAATAAAAGATGAGTGTCCTTTATTTATTGGCCCTACTTATTGGAAAAGGGGGAAAATTTTTCATTGTATACCTATTAATACTCTACTTCATTCCAGGAGAATAAAATATTAATGGCTTCAATCTTTTATGGGATTTTACTTAATCTTTTGTTAAAAGGCCCATACTAAAACAAAATGTGAGAGGTCCATGGCGCTATGCCAGATTATTTTTAAAATTCCAGGCAGGATTAAATTCTACTCCAGGATTTTCATTATTTGAAATGACATGCTGATATTGAAAGATAATACCTTTCACCATCTATTTTGCAGCCATGATCTACAGCTTCAAGTTTTTATTTCCCACGTCCTACCGTGCCCATCTTTTGAGACTTTAATTGAGTGACATAATTGAATTTATATTTCAAGAAACCTCCCCTGAAGAGGAATATACCACCAAAATACTAAAATTTTTGGTGAGTAAACAATGAGCATTTAAAAATGCTTTTACATATCTGAAAAATATAGGTTTGTATTTATCCTTCCCTCTATCTCAAGCATTCAATATCCTCCATTCTATGTGAATTATATGTTTTATTCATGAGTCTCCACATCTAGGAATTCTCTATATCTAAATTTTGGATGACACCCATAAGTTAGGGCACATGTGAAGATTTTTAGGGCCCTATTTCTTTCTCCTTATTAGAACATCCTTCCTTTTCCCAGGCCCTCAAGCCTTTCCCTGATCCTGATCCTACTCACTCTTGAGCCCAGCTGCTCACACAAATCTCTGTTAAGGCATAAAATGATAATTATAATGTTAAATAATCCCTTGAAATAAGATCTTTACAAAAAGCATTTATATTTTGAAAAATAATTCTTTAGGACACTCCTATCATTGGTGACACAGAGAGAAAGACTAGAGGGTAAGAAAATGGGACATAATCTCTCAGAAAGTCAAGAGTGTGTTCTATCCCTTTGGGAAGGGATATTAGTCAGGTCTCTGTTGCTGTGACAAAATACCTGAGAAAAATCAACTTAAAGGGAGAAAATTTATTTGGGCTCACAGTTTTAGATATTTCAGTTTACAACTGGTTGGCCTGTTGGTTTTGGGCCTGTGGTAGGGTAGAACATCATGAGGTATATGGCAGAACAAAACTGCTCACCTCCTGGTGGCTGGAAGGACAGAGGGAAAGAGACAGAGAGGGGGAGAGAGAGAGACAGAGACAGAGAAAGGAGAAGGGACTACAGTTCCAATATTAATTTCAAGGACCCTTCCCAATAAACTAACTTCCTTCCACTAGGCCCCACTTCCCAAAGGTTCTACCAGTCCCCAGTAGCACCACAGACTGGCAGCAAGCCTTAAGAGTCTTGGGGTGCTTCAGATGCAAATCATAGCAGAAGGTTCTATGTATTAGAAACATACAGGTCATCCACAGATGTCTTAGTTACATAGGACCCTGCACTTAGTGCTGGCACAATGGCATCCATAACTGTAACACCCATTCTCACAGCTAACACTACCAAAGGCTCAGGGAGAAGCTTTTCCACACCTTTTACCCAGGGATCCTGAAACAAAGGCAATGAGACCTAAAGATTTGTGGATTTTTCTACTGCTAAAGACAACTACTTTCAAATGTAGGGAGGCAGGCATGGTAGCACATGCCTGTAATCCTAGTGCTCGGGAGGCTGAGGCAGGAGGATCATGAGTTTCAGGGCAGCCTGGGCTATACAGTGAGTTCAAGGCCAGTCTGAACTACAAACCAAGACTGTTTAAAAAAAAAAGTGGGAAGAATGTGAGCAGTAAAAGAACTTAAATAAGACAAAATAAATTAACATTCCAAGTCCCTCCTTTCACAAATCATGAATTCAAGAGATTGTTTCTTAGTATTCCTAAACATTCATTTTCTTCCTCTTCTTCAGGCTTTAATGATTGTTTCTGGTGATATTCATGAATTAGCCTGAAAATATTTGTAACATCAAAGAATCCATGAAAGTCTCTCTCTCTCTTAGTTTTTCTGAAACAGAGTCTTTCTATGTAGTCTAGGGTGGCTTTGGACTTACTCTGTACCCAGGGTGGCCTTGGATGCATTGTGATTCTCCTGCCTCAGCCTCCTGAGTGCTGAGATTACAAGTATGTGCCACCATGCCCAGCTCATATAACTAACTCAAAGTCATATTATACCAGTATGGGAATAATACACTTGAAGTGTGATAGTGATTCTTCCCATTGCTTCCTGGTGGATCCTGAATTCCAGAACAGCAAAAGCTTTGTTTTATAAGATTTATTTTATTTTTGAATCTTAAAAATTCAATTAATAATTTTGAATTTAAATTCTATTACCAGTTTTTTTTGGTAGCAGGGATCGAACTTGGGACCTTACGCTTGCAAGGCAGGCAGTGACAGCGACACCACTGAGATAAATCCCCAGCCCTTAAATTCTAAAAATAGACATTCAATTATAATTTGTATTTTATTAGGTTTAATAGATATTTTTGAATGCTTTAGAAGAAAAACTTTTTGAAACCTTATGAAAAATTTATCTTTTCCAATTTTGCATTTACTTTAATTTACAGATTTTGATGAAATCTATTTAAATTTGTGAACTTTGAATGTTGTCTTATTCTTTGCATCATTGAGAATGAGTACAATTTGTACTTGTGACAAACTGAAAAGACAAAAATAGAGTTTAGAAAAGGGAAAATTCTATAAAAGAAAAAATTAAAGCTTCAAAGAGGTAGTCTGCTTGAATTTTTTAAAACTATTAATTAAAAAGAAAAATGAGCAGGCTTCTGTCACATGTGACTCAAACTTTGCAAGTAGGCATTACAAATTTTTTTTTAAGTTGGACTTTTGGGATATAGTTTACATATAGCAAAAGTCACCCTTTTTCATTGTTGAATTCTGCATGTTTTGATAAAACATATATTATTTTATAACCATGACCACAATTAAGATATAGGGCATTTCCATTAACCCAGAAAATTCCCATGTGCTCCCCTGTAGTGTATCAATGCCCCACTCCCCAGGCTTTAGGTCCTAATCTTTGACCTGATTTCTACAATAGTTTTATCTATGTCAGAATGTTACGTAAATGGAATTCATACAGGATATAGTCTGCAATGTTTGACATCTTACACTTAACATAATCCTTTTGAGAATCATTCATGTTGTCTCAGTTGATCATTTCTTTTTATTATTGAACATTATATTATGATGCAAAGATACTACAATTTGTTCTTTCATTGTCTAATTGATGGATATTTAGATTATTTCTAATTTGGGATGATTATGTTAAAAAGGCACTGTAAACACCTTTTTAGATATATATTATTATTGCTATGGCCATGGTCTGTATCTTAGTTACTTTTCTCTTGTTGCTGAATCAAAATACTCATGGCAGCAGAAGTCAGCAAAAGCAAGCAAGCAAGCAAACAAGAGAATTTAACAGTCTCTTTTATGTTATTCAGACTGCTTAGAGGGGGTAGCACTCACATGCTTAATCCTAGTCCCCTTGAGCCTAGCATTGGACCATGATCAATTACACACTCTAAATTCAGCCACCTCTGAAAGAGCTCCACTTATAACTGCATGAGGCTTTGGAGGGACATCTAGACACAAGCTATAACAGGCTATTTTGAATAGAAGAAATTTCCAGAGTGGGAAAATCTATGAAGATGAGAGAGTAGCTCAGTGGTTGCCTAGATTTAATGGGGAAGGATTGGGAGTTGACAACTAGTGGGTGGAGTATTTTGTTTAGGGATAACAAAAATGATCCAAATTTGATTGTGGTCATGCTTGTACGACTCTGTCAATATGCTAAAATCTATTCAATCATACACTGTAAGTTTGTAAATTGTATAGTTCAATAAAGCTGTTATTTTTTAAAAAGTCACTGTATGCACTCTTGTTCAGGTCTTTGTGTAGTCATGTGTTTTTATTTATTTCTCTTGGGTAAAGATCTGTGAGTGGCCTGATGTGCCATTGGTAAGTGCATGTTTAACTTTGTAAGAAACTGCCCAAGTCATCCCCAGAGTGGCTGTACTGTTTTATGCATCCACCTGTAGCATATGAGACTTCCCCATGTCTGCATTCTTGTTAGCACTTGGCATTGTAAATTTTCAAAAATTTAGCCATTTTAATAAATAGCAAATCTTCTAATTAGTGATCAAAATAGTTAAATTGAACAAAAAAATGATTTTCATCAGCAATAGAACTTAAATAAGTTGGATGAAATCCTGAAACTTAATGTTACTCATTAGGATAAGAACATGTGTGGACTTTCATTTGTACTCTTACTCAAGGCCCACAGATAATAGAGGTAAGGCTGTAACCCCTACCCCACTACCCTATGCTCTGAAATTTACACTTCCAAGAGGGGTTAACCCCTTGGGGTCTGTTTGAGGCCCAGTCTTTTGATGGGCAGCTGCCGCTCACTGTGCAGCTCCCTCTAGATGGGAAACTTGAGGAGTCAGCCTAATCTCTCTTCTTGCCCTGCCTCTTCCACACTAGGAATGAAAAGAAAGTAACAGACTACTCTAAGAAGCTGCCAACCCCTAGTCTAGAAAACAGATTCTATGGTTAGGTAACTTTCTCTGTAAAGATGTAGTATGGGTTCATGGGCTTTTATGGTTTATATCTAGATGTGCCCCTAAAGCCTCAGGCCCTCATTGGTGGGGCTTTTGGGAGGTAACCGATCATGGGTGTGATACTGGATCATGGGTGTGTGACACTGAATTAGGGCTCTGATGAGTTTATAGCTGAGTGAGATGTTGGGAGGTGAAGCCCAGTGGGAAGAGATGGATCACTCTAGGCATGGCCTGGAGGATATATGTCCTGCAGGCTGGGGTACTGTGTTATGGTTTATATCTAGATGTCCCTCCAAAGCATTATGTGGTCATAGGTGGGGAATTTCAAAGGTGGATGGATTAGCGTGTGTGCATGTGGATTAAGGGGGTAATGCTGGGATTAAGGAAGTGGATAATAGAAGACCCTCCCCCCCACCCCCGTGTGTGGGTGGCAACAATCAATAGGCTTACAACCTGGATGGAATATAAAGAGAGGGAGGGAAGGAAGAGCTGCTGCTGCTTCTGCTGCTGCTGCTTCATTGTCTCCTGCCTGCTTGCCATGGACCATTTCTCTTCTGTGATGCTCCCTTGCCATGTCATCCTGCCTTGGAGCCAGCTGATTATGGACTGAAACCTCTGCAGACTGTGAGCTGAAATAAACCTTTCTTCCTTTAACTTTGGCTGGTGGGTATTTTGTCTTCACAATAAGAAAAGTAACTAAGAGTCCCTGCCTCCCATGATGAGTGCTATTTCCTGCCTGCCCTGCCATGTCCTCTGCCATACCCCTCTGTCATGCCACCTTGCCTTGGAGCCAGCTGACTATGGACTGAAACCTCTACAAACTGTGAGCTAAAATAAACCTTTACTTCTTTAACTTGTGAATTTTGGGTATCTTTTCCCAGCAATAAGAAAATGACTAAGACATGGGCCATGTGATGGAATAATGAATGGTGCTGAGAAGAGGCTGTGACAATAGATTCTTCATTCTACAAACTGCCAGTGTGGGGAGCTTTACAGGATGTAGCAGATGGTGCCATACTGTAGATATCCCATCACTGGTAAGATACCCTGGGTAGTTTCCAATCACTGATGATTTCAGATCTTTAAATCTTGGATGTCCGGGGTTGGAGAAGTCTGGTCTATGGATTGGCATTGACAGCCTCTCTGAGTTGGGATGGGAATGAGAGATGAAGATTAAACTCTGATTAACCTTGAATAACTCAAACTTTTCAGCAGACTATAAAGAATGTTTCTGGGGAAAGTGTACTTTCTCAACTTCAGATTCAGTGAAAAAGACACTCAATAGATCAAATGCTTCCACTTCCTCACCACAAGAATGTAGCCCCTTAGGAGCTGTGGTGTTTTGTGACCTACCAGCTGCAGGCTGGGGTACAATACATCCTGATTTGACATTTGGGGAGCCTTCAAATATTTAAGGGCTTTCACCTATCCTCCCAGTTACTTCTGCCTTTGAGGATCATAAAGACCTTGAGAAATGGCAAGCTTCCTTTTCAGAATTTCTTCATTGAATGCCTTATTCTCAGTTCATTAATTTTTAAAAGCCTTCTAATGTATTTGGCACATCATCTTATGCCCATTGCAATGCAAGTCAACTTTTCCAAATGATGCAGTGTAAAATAGTCAACTAGACCATCAATTATATATTTTCTATTCATTTAATATATTTTAGGGTTTGAACATGCACACTGTGGAATTAGGCAACCCGAGTTCAAAGTATAACTTGATGATTTAAGCAGCTGTTTAACACATTCTTAAAATTTCAATGGACTTCCAATTTATTTCCTTCTTTACTTATTTTTGAAAGTCCTTGATTGTTATTGCTTTTATGTGCACAAATAGTGCTTTCGAGATTTTCACAATTAGTCATACAGTAATTTCTGCTGCATTTTATTGCAAAAATGGCTGTATAATTGTAGGCAAGAAGTTTATCCTCTGTGATTTTTTTTTTTTTTTTTTGGTGCCGGGGATCGAACTCAGGACCTTGCACTTACAAAGCAGGCTGTGGACCACTGAACTAAATCCCTGGCCCCTCTGTGATACTTTTTAAAATTTCCTTTTCTTTTTTTCTTGGTACCAGGGATGGAACTCAAGGCCTTGTGCTTGCAAGGCATGCACAGCACCACTGAGCTGAATTCCTGGCCCAATTTCCTTTTCTCTTAAAAAAACCTTTTGATTGAGATATAGCAAACATAAAGAAAACTTGGTGAATTGTTGTATACACTCATGCAGTCCCATTAATTATTGCTGCATTTTATTCTCAGAAAAATAAATTACATTTAAACTTCAAGTGAATGGTAGAATTTCATTATTGAAGTGCACAAGGAGTGTTTCATTCCAACTTATACCTAGAATAGTTAATTATAGCTGAAAGTGAATATTCAGATATTGATAAAATCATGGCAAACATGAAGCACATTGTTCTGTTGATTATTTATGGTGTGGCACACATTATGTTGTGATGTTAGCCTTGATCATCAGGTCATCCATTCTCTCTGAATTTGTGTGTCCCACTGTTCAAAGATGTGCTCTACATAGTCTTACATGCTACTATGAAGCCATCATATCAAGTTACTCAATAGCTCATCTTACAATGAAATATATAAAGGATTAGCTTTAGTCCACCTCTCCAAATTGCCAAATACTCCATGGATCCTGCTCAGTGATGATGATCTGAACTGAGCATTTCACATCCATCTTAACTTTATTTTTGTAAGGAAACAGGACCCTGATTCACTTAGCAGTATGGACTTGAGGTTGATTTGTTTGTCTATCAAAATATTACTTCAGTTAAATTTTACTTAACTCTACCCTTCCTCCAAATCCTGTAAAAATTCATCTTTCTTTTGTTTGGTGAGATGATCCATGCTTCTCTCATATATGGTCTTTGCTATGGATCAATAAATCTGCTCTGTACAGATTGGAGTACAGATTTATCCCCAGGTGTCTTAAGCCAATTAGGCTAGGACAGTAGATTTTATTATTTCTGTTTTTAAAGATAAGGAAACTGAGGCTCAAGAAGTTAAGTAAAGGATACAAGGGGCATAGATAATACGTGGTCACAGAATTCAAATGAGATCTTAAGGGTAACAAAGCCCAATCCTTTTCCAGATGCTGTTCTAACCTCCTGGCTTTGGCCTCATTCCACTGGATATATCACACTGCTTTTGTTTAACAAGGCTACCCACTGTGAAGCCACAAAAGCCACTCTTACCATTTTGCTCTTCCTCATCACCAATAGTATCTAATCGTGACACAGCCTTTATTTCCCAAAGTATGGTTTCAGTTTCATAGTGTTCTTCCCTGCCAAGAACCTGAATGAGCCGTGCAACACTTAGTGCCGAGTTCTGAGTTCTTTTTTCCTTAGTCATACCAGTCAGTGAATATTTCTAACAGACTTTGGATCTTCATTTTTCTCATGCCTCTGCTTTTGCTGTTTTTTGACCTTGGACTCCCTTACCCCCAAATCTTTGTCTATACAAATCTTCCCCCCGCTTCCCCATTTCCTCCCTTTCTCCTTTCCTTCCTATCATATCAAGCAAGGTCCCTTGTTGCAAAGAACAGAAACTATGCTACCAGTAGTCCATTTTGCAGAGAATTAATTTATAAAAGCTGTATGTATTTTACAGAAACATTTATATATATATATTTTTTAACCTGAAAGCTATTTAACAATACTGATCCAGGGTAGACAGCATCCTGTTGCCTGCACACAGATAGCACAGGTTCTATCTCTGACGCTAGGGGGTGCTAGACTCTTTTTGCTGCTGCGCTGGAAGCTCGGCATCTACACTGTTCTCATCAAGACTATGCAGGTCAGTGCCTCGTTAAACTCACAGTCTCCAAGTTGTCTTTCACAGGTATATCTAACTAGCAGAGCCCAGGTTTCACAAGGGCAGCTGGGGAAAGAGATTTTAAAGTCTATCTCAAGGAACAGACTTGAAAATTGGAGATGTCTCATCAAACAGGAAAAGCATTCAAACAGCATAGATGCCAAATAAAAATGATGAATACTTATTACACTGTGTCTAGCTGGTACCCAACCTGAGAAGTCTTCTTTAAATAAATAAATAAATAAATGACAGCAAGAATGAAGCCCTGGTTGTTCTGTCCTTCTGGTATACTTTATTTGCATCTCTATTGAGTTATTATAATCCTAACAGATGAGATTCATACACCTCCCTATCTCCTTACCCTTGTTTTAGTTCATAACTTTCAACTGCCATGACAGTACTTTTTTTCCTTGAGTGTTTTCCCTGCCCATTTAAACTTTATTTCATTTACTGGTACATTTTTTTGAAAGGATGGGGGAATTAACAAAGGCCAGGGGCAGCCCTCAGCCAATGACCAACAGAAGGTGTATAAAAACTTCAGCTTCCTTGCCCTGCTAACCCTCAGGCATGTGGTTAATAGTAGCTGCCAGCAATTTCCTGGTGGGTATAGGTTCAGTGCTACAGCAACAGATGGCTTGAAAACTCCTTTAGTGGCTCTCTTCCACTCCATGTCTCATTCCTCTATCAATGTCAACTTCATTTCCCTACTACTTTTACTTAGGGCTGAACCCAGAATAAGACAGCACTCTTCCCTGTATAATAGACAACAAATTACTTACCCATCTCCCTTATTTAAGAGTCTTGAAGCACTGCCATTTTTTCTCTCTTAGGATATCTAGTACAGGCCCCTGTAGATAAGAGACACCAAGAATATTGTGACAGTTAATCTTGATTGGCAATTTAATTGGCTTGGGAGACACGAGATTAGAAAAGCACACTTCTGGGTGTGTCTGGGTGGCTCATTAGAATGTGACCTTGGGAACTATAGCTGATCCCTGACCACTTCCTCTTTAGCTCTCTATATAATCTCTGCTTCTCAGCCATCATGAGGTGAGCAGCTTTCTTCTGTCATGTCCTTTCACCATGATGTTTTTGGCTTGAAGCTAGGAGACAATATTATGTACTCCCTGAAACTGTGAGCCAAAATAAATATTTTATCCTTTAAGTTGTTGGCATCTGGTATTTTGTCTCATCAATGGAAAGATGACTAATACAAATATATTTGTTGAATTCATTGAATTGAATTAAATTAGCAGTGATGTTTAGATTTTAAATTTATACCATGGAATAGAGATAAAATTTTACTCTTTTGGGAAGGAATCATAAGATCTTAACTGGATTTTTAAATTTAAATTTTATTTCATTCACTTATTTGGCATTGGAGATTGCATGTAGGGCTTTATGAATACTAAGCATGTACTCTACCACTAAACTACAGCTCCACCCCAAATAGTGGTTATATTTGATGATAACAATTAGAGCTGTTGAATTTCTAACTTTTGCTCATATATTATTATTACTTTTGAAAATATCAACCATCTCAGAAAAGTATGGCCCACTGTGGCTACATACTAGTGGCCACATTACTCTGAGCCCTTGTGAAGGTTCAATGGTTTGCCAAAGTTTAAACTCTTGTGTAAAACACCCAGCGAGGAATGCTAGAGACAGCCAAGGGGGTCTGACTGACCCTATAGTGGTCTCCTTAACCTTAGACCCCCCAGCCTGAATTCATGCCTTAGTGGAGTAATTCCTTTTCCCACCCCCATCTTTTGTCTCTTAGGATGGGCTCCCAACAGTTAGGAACATCTCTCAGATCAGTGGTCATTCATTTGTTTAATTCTTGAGTTTTTGGTTTGAATATAGCCCCAGGGGTTTTGGCCAGTGAGTATAATAATTTCAATGGCTTTGATAGGTAAGAATAAATAAAATAAATGGTGAGTATTATGTAATAGCTGGGAACCCCTGAATGGTTTGGCTATGGTTCTCAAAAAGAATGAAGGAAGGATGTGGTCAATATACAGGAATGAAGGTTGAATGGGGCCAGGCTAACATGCTTTGGATACCAACATTGTGTGGGGGTAGAGCAGTGCAGCACAGGGACCACAGGAGTGGTCCCAGGCTCCCTGTCTCTGTTGCAGCACTGAAGAAACTCCTGACTTTCTTGCATATTTCTGACAGGAGCTCTACTCTTCTCAGGCAGGAGCTCTACACTTGTCATTTCATCAACATGCCTAGACTCAGTGGCATCATTTTCCTTGAGAGCCTCAGGATTAATCTCACTGTGGCTTTAGCTGTGTGTAACCAGTGGAGATTACCATGGGAAACCCAGCCTCATGCCCTATCTGCCAGATTCTCATTTTTGAAAAGATCTGTGTATCTGCTTTATCGATGCCATCTCTCATTCCTCTCTAGCTCTCAGAACTCTTCTTGTACCCCTGGAACTCAATGTTTAGACAGGAAATCCCCTCTTTCCTGGTATCTCTTTCATCATCTTGTTCAGATCTGATCTTTTCTAAAGCCCCTTCCTCCTCTGAAACCCTCTGTAAGGGTGCTTGGTTTCTTGCCCACATCCCTGACACCTCCGGACCTGGAATGGGATGAATCCCCACTTTGTTTCTTATTGCTTCCCAGACTATCATCTCATCCTCAATAAAGACATCTGCTTTTGAAACATCATACTGTGTCATCTGCCACCCTCTTTTTTGGACTCCAGGGTCACTACTGACTTCAAGATCACTTCCCTCATTCCTGGTTCACTGTCACTTTCTCCAACACTGTGCTCACCATATTCTTCGTGATTTTAGTATCTATACAGTTGAAATTTCTAGTGGCTTTGGCTTTTAATACTTCCAAATCTCCTCCTCCAAACATCCTATCCTCTATTTTACCTCATCCATTCATTCAACCAATGATCTCAACCTTAAGTATACCAATATTTGACCTGCTCTTCTCATCCTATTTATCTTATTTTATTTGCTTGTGTCTACTGATGTCACCCTTGAGCATGCCATTTCCTTGTATCCTCTCAAAGAATAAGCAATATCCTTAAATTTGTGCTGTTAAATTCTCTTAATTTTAACAATGGAATCCATATGCATATATTCCTAAACAGTACATTGTTTAGTTTTTTGACCTTTATAAAATATTATATTGCATGTAGTCTACTGTAACTTGTACTTTTTGTATTCCATTCTATAAATAAAATATCTCTATGCAGTTGTGCATGGCTGCAGTTTGTTTTTACTACTATGTGACATTCTGAGGTGTGAATTTACTAAAATTTATTAGGCTGTTTCCAAATTTTTGGTAACATTAATTCTTCTGTAAATAACCTGTATTTATTTTCTTACTTATGTTTCCAAGAGTTTGTATGAGAAGAATTGATGTGTCAAAGGGAATGAGCAGGTTTAGTTTTACATTATGAGTAAATAATTATATCTCACTTCCCATTATTCCAGGTAACTACCACTAAATTCTGATTTTAAAAACTATTTGCCATTGTTAGGATCTATGTCCATGAATTATGCCATCTTTTTATTCTCCCCAATTTCCTATTTACCCAGCCTATATTCCATGGTATGTCTTAATGTTTACACACATCCTCAGTTTACTTATCTCTTCTTCCTTTATTGTGCTTATCTGGTAAAATCCTAGTTTTGGTGACAGCTGAACCTCTGAAGCTCTGTGCCTATACCCACACAGGGGACATGGGTACAGGTAGTACACAGCCATGCTGATTGTTCTCATATTACATTTATGAGCATGTATCTTAACCTAGCCTCCTATGGTAATAGCCAATCAAACTTCCCTAGTCCACTAATTCTCCCATTCTTCTAACAATTTTATTCCTTCTCATATTTTCTCAAATCTCTATGCCTCTTGCTGCACCCGTTTTCTTAGCTGATGACCTTGTTTCTTTCTTCACTGACAAAACAAGCAATCATAAAAGAATCTCAAAGGGCTCCTTCTTCTGCACTGGCTTTCCTATCTTCACGTATGCCTGTTGTACTTTTTCCATTGCTGTGAAACAGATTACTCCAACATTTAGCGGTTTAAAGCACAATTAATCATTATCTCACAGTTTCTATGAGGCAGGAACCCAGGCACAGCTTAGCTAGATCCTCTCCGGCTCTAGTTCTCCTAGGACCTTTGTATTGTAGCTGGGTACTAATAAGCATCTATCACTAAATATACAGGTGAGTTATGCCTTGATCCTCAGTGATAAATATTTATTAATAATAACAGGCTGCATGGCAAAGGTCACATACACTTTTATCCTTGTGCAGAACACAAGACTGATGCTGGGTAAAGTAAATATTATACTATTAGTAAATTATGAAATTCTTTGTAGTTAAACTATTTTTTCCTTAGTAATGGAATAACAGACATCTGTAAGAAAGTGGAATTCCTGCTTCAACTAAGGGCAAAATAATTTGCAGATGAATCAATGATTTAATCACGAAGAAAACAAAGTATAAAGTACAAGAAAAAAAGAAATAAATATTTTTACTATCTCACAATAGGAGAGATTTTCCCTAGTAGGAGGCAAAATCCAGATGTTATAGTAAAAAAAATTAGTAAATTTAATTAAATGCTAATAAAAATATCTATAAGAAGAGAAAAATAATAAACAAAAGAGAACAAAGAAGAGCAGTTTTGAATGTAAAAGGTATTATTGGCTCCGGGGATGTTAATACAGGATAGGAGCCAGATATTCTGAATCCATGTCTTGCTTTTAACTTTGACTTTTGGAGCCTGAGGCAAGTGAATTAAGCTAGTCACATCTGGATAATAATATTTAATGATCAATCTTACCACCACATTGTGAAAATCAGTTACTTGATGTTAATAAAATGCTTTGAAGGTGTAAAGTTCCAGGTGCAAGTGCAAGCTTGTTCAGACCTGTGTGCTGTCATGGGAACTGAGACTAGAGTCAAGATTCAGATTTCCAGCCACTATTCAGTTATATAAATGCTTTCAAAGCATCTATAAATGTCAGTGCTTCCAAATGTTTCTTAATTCACCTGTCCAGAAAAATCTTCATTTTATTTGCATTTTTCTGATTCTCATCTTTTCTTCAGTGGAGACACAATTCAGTAAATAAAATTTGAATGTAATTATTTGTAGGAAATGAGTTCTTCTCAGAGAAGGAAAGCAAGTTATAATATATGATGTATATAATTCAGTACAGATATAAACTTTTCAAAAATAGTGAACTAGGGAATGATGTTGGCTTTTGAACAATACACATTAAATCAATTTATAGGACTATAACATCCTCAAAAAGAAATGTGTAGTCTAAGAAGGTTTATGGAAATGAGTGTTGGTAGACAATTTTTATGGGTCTCTTACATTCTCGCACATCTTGCAAGTAATGCACAGACTATCTTTCTTCCTGGATAATCTTTTCAAGGATTTTTGTATAGTTGACAGCCATAGAAGATAGAGATAATGGCTTCCTCCAGAGCAAACTGCAGGCTTGTTTATAATACTTCATTAAAAAAATACAAACTAAATTCAATGCCCCTTTCCTCTAATGCGGTGCAATACATGTACGTACAGATATCATCAGGCCCTCCAGTAACTGGGGGACTTGGTAAACTGGTGCAAACATGCTGATGTTCCAGCTACTGCTATTGCTGTGAATAATAAATTCTCTCTAAACTTTGACCCAGGAGTCTTGTGTCTTCTCAGTATCCTGGGCTGGGTGCCTTCTTAGCTTGTAAATGGGGTAAACTGTCAACCTTCTCCCAGTGCTTGAAAGCGAAATGTCCACTTTAGTATAATTATGTACTAGAAATACAATACAAGCCACTCATGTGAACCATATACAGAATTTACCATAGTCACATTAAAAACCAAAATTGGCTAAAAAACAAAAAAATTTTAAATCAATTTAATAATATAGCTTCTTTAAAACAGTATACTATCTAAAATATTATCTCAACATGTAACCAATATAAAAATTAATGAGCTATTTTTCTTTCTTTAGCACAAAGTCTTCAAAATTGTGGGCAATTTTTACACATATGGCAAATCTCCTTTCAGACCAGCCACATTTCAAGAGCTCAAGAGCTATATGTGGCCAGTGGCTTTCATTTTGAATAGTGTAGCTTTTGCCTGTGAAATACGGTAAAATGAAAATTCCTAAGCCTGAATAGATTTTCCTTTAAAAAAATTAAATCCAGAATGTCAGTGATACTGCTTATTGGGCTTGTTGCTCCTGAGATTCTGAGCCATGTCCTGCATGTTCCAGAATTTAATTCTGACGGACTTGTCAGGAAATCCTTCATGTATTATTTAATCCTCCCATGCCCTTTAAAGTACATTCAGAATTGTGGGTTCTTCTGCAGCTGCCTGTAATAAGATAGGAATGTGGGATAAGAGTCATCAAAGATAAATTTGATACCAATCCATCAAGCCATGCCTTGTCTTAGTGTTTCCAGAGACTGCAATTCAAATATGCCTTACATTTCCTTTCTAGCTCTCTCTTCAGAGAAGTCTATCTATCTACTCAGCTAGAAGAGGGGGAAAAGATCATAACCTCAGGTCATTTATATTAGCATTTGAATAGGAGATTGGATGCTCACCCAATTTCGGCGAAGAAAAAAAATGAGTAACTTCAGCTCTGGCAAGCTTTGCTTGAGTTTGCTTAAGGTGGCCATGTGGTCATGTGTGGTACAGTCACTGGGCACTGGCAAGGGCAGAAAGCACATGAGAGCTGAGGTACAATGATGTCAAAACAAAAACTAAAAAAAAAAAAAAACCTGAAAAAAAAATTCAAAAAAGAACAAGAACTGGGATTCTCCATTACGTTCCCTGTCTTCCTCCCACTCTTCTTACACCATCTCCTCATTAATATTAAATTTTGTTACCCTAAACTAATTTGTGAAAGATATGACCTTTAATTTTCAAGGTCAAATGAATTTGAGAAATATTATTTAATAAAAGCTATTATTAAGTGGTCAAGTTTAAATTTTGAACGTCATACTTAAATTTTCTTATAAGAAGAAACAAAAGTTCATTCTGTGATTGTCTTCTTTTTTGGTACCGGGGATTGAACTCAGGACCTTGCACTTGCGAGGCAGGTGGCAGCACCACTGAGCTAAATCCCCAGTCCTGTGACTGTCTCCTTTAATGTGGCAGTCAGTGGCAGAGCGACAACTTTCTAGGTCTATGGTGCCACCGATATGATGGCAGAAGAGGTTCTTCGGTGGATTTCTCCCTCCTTGTTCTGGTGATCACAAAAGGATCTGCGTTTAAGGCCAGATGAAGTGGGAAAGAGCCACTTAAGGCAAGAAGCAGATGAAAATACAATTCATTCTCTGACTTCCTCCACTTGTATACTACACAGGGAATTCTAAAAATATGTTCAAATGGATACTTCTGCTTATTTGAAAACTGTATTTCATCAGCTTTTAGTCAATTCATTATCCTAGTAAGTGCTATTTATTAAAATTGATGTTTGGAAAGGTTGTTTTGTCTTGTGTCAATATAGATAAGAAATTCCAGAAATGGCTTTAGATAAGTTCCTCATACAAATGGGCCCTCAGTCAGCATCTGGGGCATTGAAGAAGAGGGAGAATGCCCCCTTTTGTGCCCTGATGTGGATGTGTATACTAAGAATCCCCGAAATCCTGGGGGCCTCCTGGAAGATGATGAGGCAGAATGGTGCTTATGTGGTCACCATTTATTCAGCTGCTTTAATTGTCAGTTTCCCATCTCTGAATTCCTGTCACTTTTATGTGATGTTTCTTTTAGAAACTCATGCATTCTTCTTGGGAAACCAAATGGCGCAGTGAGGTCTCCATACTTTCTTGCCTTTGCTCTTCAGGGTTACACTGCTCTCTTGACATGCAGGGGCCCATCCTTGAAGCAACATCCATTTCCCAGGCTGCTGGGTAGGATTAATGGCCAGAATGGCCACAGGCTTCAAAGGCCAGGATGATCTCCTTGTAGCAGGTCAGACCCTGGAAGTGCCTGCGCTGTGAACAGACACCTGGACAAACACAAAGGATACAGCATAGTCTTTTGTTCCTGCTACTTATTTCCCTGAGCAAAATTTGACAGGACTACCTTCTCATGCTTCACATCATAAAGAGGGTTTTGTGTTGCTGGGAGTTGGGGAAGATAGTGGGTGTCAGATGAAAAGCTGCTCAGAACTCAGCCTTTCATCTTTGGATGCACAGCCAGCCAGTACATCTGGACCTTGCTGTGTCCAGCAGAAGTTGGCACCACTGTGATCCTATAATCCCTTTCCCCTATTACAGCTAACTCTTGTCACGGACACTCTCAGCCAAGTACTCATCTATGGATCTTTCCCAGAATGTGTATGTACATGAAGCTTCTCAGCATTCTGCTCTGTATCAGATTCTGCAGTAGCACAATAAATACTTGGTGAATCAATAAGCGAGCTACTAACTGAACCCCTAAGTCAATTCTAGAACAAAGCTATATCTTTAGAAACTGAATCATTTATCTTATTTTGGATCCCCTGCATAAGCAAACTCTGAAATGTAGATTTGAGTGAAAATAGTTTATTGGGAAGTGATCCCAGGCAACACCAATAAGAGAATGAGGGAGTGGGTCAGGCCAGGAACGGTGTCCAATAGCGAATGCCTATTCAGTAAATGTCCACTGTGGGCAACTGGGGCATGAGCTTGCTGGGCAGCTCTAGGAACAGTAAAGTGTGTGCTTTTCCCATGTGAAAGGTGAAAGAGCCAGAGTCTGCAAGTATTTATCCGCAGTTTGCATTAGGCATTGGCGAAGGACTATTCCTAGCGGCATTATCAATCTGGCCTGTTGTGTGCCCAGGCAGAGTGGGCTCTGGGGGTCAAACAACACTTCAGACAAGTCATACATTGGCAGCTGAAAGTCAGACTGTTAGATGCACAACTTTTAAAGGATGTTTATAGTGTCTGCAATACCATTCCACCCACTCTAGCTTCCATTATCTCAATTTCCCTGTACAATTAGCTGTCAAGATGACATGAGGGGATCCCTGGTTCCTTCAGCCCTAGGGATAATAATCCAGAAACTACAGCCTAGTAGAATAAGTAGTCTTCACTCTCTTGTTGCTACTACATTAGCTGAGTAGTTATGAATAAATGCTTCAGCAAACCGCACGTTAATCGAGTTGTGCATTCTGTTTGCCTTTGATTCTCTCGGCCTTCATCTTCAAACTTCAGTATCTACATCTTAGTATTCATAAAATGGAGGAAATAAAGCTTGTATTTAAAATTGAAGGGGTTGGTAAATTTCAAGCACAGTAGTATCATAATTCCGAGGGGTTCCATGGTAATATCCTATCTCTCCTTACAAAACCATGCACCTTATACCTGGGAGGGACCTTAAATATCATTTCATTCAATGAGATCATTTTATGTATGATAGTACAAAGGATCAGAGATATGAAATGCTTTGTTCAAGGTCACATAGCTGGCAAGAGTAAAGATGTGATAAAGGCCTCCCAAACCCATTGCCCAGCTTCTCCCACACTACCAATTCCAAAGGACCCAGGAAAATGATCTCTGGAAAGAATTGGGACAAAGTGCAGAATGTGAGTGAAGGATTTAAGTGATGGAGAGGGAAAGAGACTAAGAAAACAGAAGTTTGGGGATCTGTAGGAATCAAACACTTAATATGTGCCAAATAAGCTCTGAGTCTTACAGACATTATCTCCTTCTCTTCACAAAATCTCTGGGAGGAAAGTGTCATATTCCATCAAATTTGTAAAGCATTAGTTTTTTTTTAATAAGTAATTTTTAGGCAGAAATGAAGGTGTACACCTATAATCCTAGCACTTTCAGAGGCTGAGGCTGGAGGATTGCAAATTTGAGTCTCACCTGGGCAACTTAATGAGATTCTGTCTCAAAATGAAAAATAAAAAAGGGCTGGAGATATACCATGGTGTGAAGACTCTGGGTTCAAGGTTCAATTGCAACAAAAACTACAAAAAAATTTTTCTTTGATTCTTTCCAAAATCGATCTTTTCTTTTCTGTAGCTGTATTCCCACCTAATCATAGGAAAAAAAAATCTACTTGTCTATTTAAAGTATCTGAGTTATGGCCTGGGGATTTAGCTCAGTGGTTCTGCTGCCTGCCTTGCAAGCACAAGGACCCAGGTTTGATCCCTGGTACCACACACACACACACACACACACACACACACACAGACAAAGTATCTGAGTTGCCTAGGGACTGATTTGTGAGGCCAACAGCTTTCCTCTGTCAACAGCCAGAGACAAGTTACTTACTTTTCCCATGTGCCTGAAGAAACTCCGTTGTTGGTCCCCAGTGCACCATGGCAACCCTGACAGTTGGCAGCATTTAGTTTGAACATCCTCTGCTTCCCTTCTGGCTATGACACTGGGGATCTTTTTTTTAAATATTATTTTATTGGTACATTTTAAGTATACAATATAATGACATTCATCATTGGAAATTTGCAACTTTACATAATCTCTCTTAGTTCTTATTTTACCCCTTTCCCCTGCCCTCCCTTCAACCCCTTCATCCCTCCCTATTTACAAAGACTTTGTTTCTATTTTTCCATTTTCTAATATTAATTCCATTCCCTTCTTTCCTTTCTCCTACCCGTCCCATTTCCCCTTCCTCTTTGCCCCTTTTCTTCCTATTTCACATTGTCTATTATACCTTTTAGTCCTTATTTACACTTTCAGTTTCTCACACCAGAGAAACTATTCGGTATTTACATGTGTGTCTTATTTATTTCACTTAAGAGTATTGCCTCAATGTGCATCCATTTAGCTATAAATGTCTCTAATTTCTCATTTTTTATGGCTGAGTAGTACTCTATTTTATAAAAAAACAACATTTTCTTTATCCAGTCTCCAGTTGATGGGCATTTGGGCTGCTTCCAAGTTTTAGCTATTATAAATTGTGCTGCTATGAACATGGGTACACATATATCACTGTGGTATGATTCTTTTAATTCTTTTGGGAAGATACCCAGCAGGGGAAGAGCTGGCTCAAATGGAACTTCCAGTCCTAGTTCTTTGAGGTATCTCCATACTGATTTCCACAGTGGTTGCACCAGTCTACACTCCCACCAGCGGTGGAGCAGTGTTCCTCTTTCCCCACAGCCCTGCCAGCATTTGTTATTGGTTGATTTCATGATAGCAGCCATTCTTTCTGGAGTGAGGTGGAATCTCAGTATTGTTTTCATTTGCATCTCTTGAATGACTGACACTGGGGATCTTTTAAAGTCATCATATACTTTCTTGAGATAAACAGTACTTTAATGATTGCCATCTTGTAGCACCTTTAAGGGGATGAATTTGCCCCGTTGAGCTAGGGAGGGAGCTAGCTCTCTGCAAGAAACAGAACTCACAGAAGAGCTGGAGGTTGGGAGCTGGGTAAAAGAGAGAACAAGGAGGTATGGGGGAGGATATTCAAAATGGGAAGGACTTCCAGGAAAGGCAAATATGGCCTTGGATGTGTAGAATCCTTGTGAAGCCCTGGAGAGCCTAAGAAGGGAGCTAAGATTGGGACTGGAATCTAAAGGCCAGTCCGGAACCCTTCCCAGTGCAGAGGCCAATGTCTGTGGGTAAGACAGAGCAAATACTGAAGCTGGAGTTGAGCATCTTTCAGGACCCAGAGTTGGTCTTTTGGTCTGCTCTGTATTCACAGAATCATGGGGGTCAGAACCTTGTCTCTTGACCCACATCTGAAGCTCATTGCGTTCCTTGCAGATGGCAGAGCCCATCAGTGTTCCAAGGGCTAAGGGTACATTTCAGGCCCCGTGTGGCCCTCTCTCAGCTGTGATTTCCTTTGATTCTGTTGTTCTTGTTCCATCCGAGTGGGACTTCTGTTCCCATTCTGAAGGCCACTGTTAAGTCCTATTCACTCTCAATGGCTCATTTAGTTCAGTGGGAGTTTGGGGTTTTAGAAGGTTTTCTCTTTTAAAGTTTTTTTCTTTTCCTTTTTTTTAAAGGGTCATAAAGAGCTTTAAGATGCCATGCATGAAAAGCTCTGGATAAATGCAGCTTGTACTGGATTGTAAAATACTGTATTGTTCTGACCTTAATTCCTTGTGTGAGACTGGAATTGGCAATTTCCTCCTCAGAGGCAGAGGCTGAATACCAACAGGCTGAAGCTGCAAGCAAGAAGGAAAACCCCAGGAGCCCTGAGGCCTGGGAACACTCAGGCAGTATTTACGGAGAAACCAGGGGTTACAACAAGAAATTCTCCCTTGGGTCCAGATTTATTATCCCGATGTTTGCATTATGATAAAATAATATATATATATTTTATAAATAAACACATCTTTGCTCTCTGAAGTGGCATTTGAGGGCTGGGTTGCTTCTGTCTGAGATCATACACACAGCCATAAATTTAATAAAGGATTCTCCCTCTGCCCTCCAGCTTTGGAAACTCACCCCATAGTTTTTGTGACTATCTTTACTGAAGTGGGGAATCCTCCTACTCTGGAGACCATTTTGGCCTTGAAGTTCCTTTTATTTTTCTTGACATTTAGTTCAAGGAATTGTCCAGCAGAACAGTCCATGCCAGCAGGACCAAGTGTCCCTCACATTTGTCATGCTTGTCCCTGGCTTCTTGTCTTTGCCTCTGTGCTCCTTGGAGTCCTTCCTTTCTCATCTTTCTGTTTGGGTAGAGCATATCACCTTGCTTTCAAGTCACTGTCCATGGAATTTGCCTACATCTGATCCTATCCATCTTCATTGTGTGTTTTCTGTTTTAATCATAGTCATGAACACACATTTCTGAACCCTGTTTTTGCTTGAATTCAGGGCTCAGGTTAGATTAGAAACTCCTGGAAAGCTGTGTCATTTCCCTAGTTTGCATCTGCTTTCGTATCTATCCAGTATTTATTAACAATCCTCTTCTTCATAAATTCTCATTGGTTGTTTCTTTATTGATCAGTAATTTGACTCATTGAGATCCAGGTGTCTGAGACCATACTTTGCTGTGGGACTCCAGGATCATCAGAAGTGTCCCTCACTCTTGTATCTACAAATGGATTGTGCTATCTCTCCACCTCATCTCAAAAGCAAGATTCAGTGTTTGCTTCAACTTCCAGGAAGAGTAAAACATCTG
This sequence comes from Heterocephalus glaber, assembly GCF_000247695.1. Next base: position 18,567,076 of record NW_004624759.1, read on the forward strand.
CCATCGAATATTTTGTGAGATTTAATAGACTTTTACTAAGTATTGAGGGTTGGAGAGGAGCTGCATTGTGGGATGTACCATCTCACCATCTTCTTCTGCAGATAATTCCAGAGTCCTTGTGCACAAGGCTATGTGCTAGCAAGCACCTTAAGTGACTTTCATAGTGCTAAAGTGTTTCTCCTGAACAAACATTAGGCTTTTGCCAAGAATCATTACATAAAATTCTCATTATTCTCCCTTTTTTCACAGCATCACTGCCCAGAAGGGTTGTGTTTGTTCTTTCTGGATCCAGTTATAAAAAGTGTTCATCAGAGAATGCAGCCACTAAGGGAACCTGGGGTTACAGACATACTGTCAGGAGGAGCCTTCTGCCCCAGCATTAGCACCATGGGATACCAAGAGTAAGGTCTGGGCCCCTAGTGAACATTGCCAAAAGTGCCCCTCACAGTCTGGGCATGAAAATGTAAACAAATCTGCCAGACACAGAGTTTGGCAGCTCAAAAGCCCCCAGTCCCCATCAGGAGCTGTTCACGTGGTGTCTGTGCATCTCTGGCTCAGGCTGCCACTCAGTCCAGCTTCCAGCATCTACTCAATTTGCTTCCCATCCATGCCTTCTTCCTGCCTTGTGGAAAGAGTAGGTTTTTAATAATGTAACTTCAGAACAGCAGAAATTTTGTGTTAAGAAAAAACAAAATTGGTACTTAGATTGCTGCTATTGAAGTTCGAATGCCAGTCTCCTCCTTCTGTGAAGGAGTCTTGCTCTGAATCCTGCTCCCAGGCTTCCCTCTCTTGTTTGGCCTTTTGTGCTGCTCCTTTGGTCTTTCTGCTCCTAAGATGTGCACACATTTTAAATAACATTCCTTCTTGAATTTGTTCCTTCATTTCCCTAGTTTCTGTGCTTGGGGACTCTCCAGCTCCCTTCCTTTTTCTTGCTAATGTTCCCCTCTCTATCCTTTGTTGACAAGCCAATTTATTTAATTCTAGCCTTCTCCTTTCTCTCTTCACTCTTTTCCATTCCTCACACTCCCCCTGACAAACACTCTCTCATTGTGTGTGTGTGTGCACGCGCGTGCTCTTGGAGTCTAGGAGAAACAATCTACTTTGGTCCCCATGTCCTTGACTAAGTGAGTAGAAGTGTACCTGTTGTCTGATGGCTGTGATGTTGAGAGCTGCCACAGCCATCTTAAAAACATGATTGCATCAGTCTGCTCTTCAGTACTCTAATTAAATACCTGAGGCAAGCTTTACAAAGAAAAGAGATTTACTTTGACTCACATTTCTGTTCAAAAGGCAAGAGACAGCATCTGGTGTTGGTCTTCTTACTGGCAGAGTCCAGAGATGGCACGTGGGCATTACAATGCCAAGAGACAGGGAACACATGTGTGTGTGTCCTCTAGTCTCTCTGCCTTAGTATTCAATAGAAGTGCACCACCCTAAGGATGATATCTAATCTTAATCACTTTCCAAAGGCCTCACCTTTACATATCCTAAGTCATAGTTGGGTTGAATTTCCACCCTCTTAATACATCATAATGGGTGTTATATTTCAACACATGAAATCTGGGGGGACATATTAAACTATATAAACCACAGCAGACATGTCTTCTCATTTACTGGTAAACATTTCAAGGAAGATTGGTTGGTTTAACTATGTTAGATAACTTTGCACTTTGTATAAGAACTTTACACACTCATATCTTTTGATCTAGTAGACTTATGATTAAGAATTTATTTCAAGAAAACAATTGAACATGAATGTTTCATTTACCATTAATGTTCATTTTAGTACTAAAGAACAGAAATAAAAAACAAAAGTCCAACTATTGGAAACTTATTGCATAAGTTTGGTATAGCCAAGGATTAGAAAATTATGGAACAATAAAATTATGTTTATAGAACATTTTTAATGATTTGGGAGAAATACAGATAATATGAATAAAAAAAGTTGAAGAGAAGAATTTGTATTAGAGTTTTCCTTTTAGATGAGCAAGAAAAGATAGAAAATCCAATAAACATTGTTAGGACAATTTTGTATTTTATACACACACACGTTTGACTCTTATACTACATCATTTATAAAAATATATTAAAAATGGACAAAAAGACTATATTAATCATAGCTGCTTAAAAACATTTGAAGGATATATTAGTCAGCTTTCCCTTGCTGGGACACAATACTTAATACCCACAACTTAAAGGAGGACAGGTTTAATTTGGCTCACAGTTTTAGGGGATTCAGTCTATGGTAAGTAGACTTCAAGGCAGAAACATCATGGTGGAAGGATATGACAGAGCAAAATTGCTTAGTTCATGGTGGTTGGGAAGCTGAGCAAGAGAACAGCACCAGAGAGGAAGGGCTGAGGAACCAGATATAGATTCCCAGGTTACACTTCCATGATCTACCCAGATACACCCACAAGTGTGGTTTAGTAATTCTCTGCATGACTCTTAAGCCAATTAAGCTGACACTCTATCTTCACCAGCACAAAAGAATATAGTCATTCTTTGCTGTCCATAAGAGATTGGTTCCAAGATCTATGCCCACATACCACAATCTATAGATGCTCAAGTCCCATATATAAAATGGCATAGCATTTACATATAACCTATGTATGTCTTCTTGTACTATTTAGGTCATTTCCAGATTGCTTATAATATTTCATGGAGAGGGAAGGGTGAGAATAACAGTCCTGAGTCAAGAGTGCTCTTTGTCTGCTTGAGTTTAGCCAAAAAGCCAGAGTAGCTTGAGCAGAATAAGCATGGGAGAGAGAGAGAGTAGAAGATAGGACTAGAAAGGTTGTTAAGCAGGCAAGTAATACAGGTCCTTTGTAGGAACTTGGGATTTTGCTCTGAGTGAGGTGGGAACTTGCTAAAGGGAGAAACACAACCTAATTTAGGTACAATGAGAATTGCAGGCTGTGAAACTAGTCTGTTGGGAGCCAGGGTAGTAATGTCATCAGACAGGGTCAGAGAATTTTTCCCAAAGAGATGACTGGGGACCTCATCTCATCTCATCCATGAAATAAGTCCATTGATTTTCATCACAAAAAACTTTCAGGATCCATCAGCAGGAGGCACAGAAATAGTTATTTAGCAGGAAAAGACAGTATATGCTCAGAAGAGAAGGCAGGTGATGGGAGAGTGAGTCTCATTATGTTCCGCAGTGGGTACATTTGTATGGCCTTGGTGATATTGTTGAGATGGGTGATCTGGACCATGGATTCCTACTGTCTGTCATGTTACCCATTTGTTGGGCTACATTAAGATGCAAAGCACTTGCATGTATTTGAAGTTATGCTACACTGACCACTTAGTAGTGCTGCGTCCTTAAGGATGGAGGGCTGGAGGACAAAGAGCAATTTAAAAGTGAAAAGCATGGCCAGGTATATTGTGTCTTTAGCTCTTTAAGAATGTTTTGGGAGTCAGCAGTGAGTTTCCTGGAAGGAAGAAAGGCATTGTGACTTTGAGTAACCTTTGGGCCCTGAAGCTGCAGCTTTTCTTAAAAGTACAATTTAAAAATTATGATTTTCCTTGTCTCCTTTCTACTTATTTTTACTTCTTCTATCCAGCTCAGTAATAGATCAGTTAGGAGGTGACTGGAAATATACTCCAGATGAGAGATGATAGTGGCTCACCCTAGGTGGATTGTAGTGTGCATGTTTCAGTTATTCTAATTCCTTTGCTCTTCCATATAAATTTCATAATTAGCTTGTCCTTATTGCAAAAAGTCTTGTTGATTTAATCTTTAGAAATCAATTAAGTTCTAACACCCTTTCATTAAAAAACTCAACAAAATAAAAATGAATAAGAACTTCTTCAATCTAATAAAGGATATTGATGACAAACTAACCACTAATATAGTTAATGGTGAATGGCTGAGTGCTTTTCCTCTATGATCAGAAATGAGACATATCAGCATGGGTATTTACTCTCTCTACTTCTACTCTACTTTGTACCAAAGGACCTATTCCAAACAATTAGGCATGAAAATGAAATAAGAGGCATACAGATGAAGGAAGAAGTAAAATGGTCTGTATTCACAAATTTCATAATCTTATATATAAAAAATTCTAAGGAATACAAACAGATACAGAAATTATTATAATTAATGAAAAATTTCAGCAAGGTTATAGGATACACTAATTGTATTTGTATATACATTTTGGTAGAAGGTAATAATAAAGAATAGAATAGAAATAAATTTAGGAACAAAAATGCAAGCTGTGTATAGTGGAAAGTAAAAAATATTTTTGAAAGAAATTAAGAGTTCTAAATAAATGAAAATACATTCCATATTCATGAGTGAAAAGACTTAATATTGTTAAAATTATAATACTTCCAAAATTTTAGATTCAACACAATGCCCATCAAAATTCCACATGAATAGAAATTGACAATCCGATCCTAAAATTCCTCAAAGGAGAGAACAACTGAAACAACTTTGAAAAAACTGAATGTAGAGGATTATTCCTACCTAATATGACCTGGAAAGCAATAGTGGTCAAGACAAACATATACATAGTTCAGTGGAGCAAACTAAAGATATTGATCTTCATATGTGTGTATTTAATTTCTAATAAAAAGGAAGAGGCAATTTAGTAGCAAAAGGAAAAATCGTTTCAACAGTCATGCACAGATATTTAGATACCCATAACCAACCCCTTCAAAAAACAAGCAAAACAGAATAAACCCTTGAGATCAATTCAAAATGGATCCTATACCTGCGAGTAAAATGAAAACATAACACTTTGTAACTCTGAGTTATGCAAAGATTTCACAGCAAGATAGGCACCAAGAATCATAAAAATATTAAAATATTAAATTTTATCAAAATTAAAAACTTCTACTCTGAAGTAAACTATTAAGACAAGCCAGATAAACTAGTTTGGGAGAAAATATTTGCAAATCATGTACCCGATAAAGGACCCACATCCAGAATACATTTTAAAAAAACCTTTCAAAACTCAGTTATAACAATCAAGGGCATGGGATTTAGCTCAGTAGTGCTACCTGCCTCACAAGTGCAAAGTCCCGAGTTTGATCCCCGGTACAAAAAAAAAAAGACAGAAATAAATTTAACTGAGGAAAAGTAATGATGTGTTTAAATAAAATGCTCATTTAAAAAAATACAAATAACCCAACTTAAAAGTAAGCAAAAGATTTCAGCAGATATTTCCACAAAGACGGTATATAAATTTTAAATAAGCACATGAAAAGATGGTCTTCATCATTGATCACCAGAAAAATGGAAAGCAAAATCACACTCGGACAACACTATATATCTATTAGAATATGTAAAACCTAAAACATTGACTATAAGCATCATTTGGTGGTGATTCAGAGCAACTGGAACTCTCATGCACTGCTGTTAGGAGCATAAAATGCTACAATCATTTTTGGAAAATAAATAATTAAACACATCTACCATATGATTCAGCTATTCTACTCCCAAATATTTACCCAAGGGAAAAAAAAATACCCGTACACGGACTTGTACATGAATACTCATAGCATTTTTATATTACTTTTTTCTTTGGTACCAGGAATTGAACTTGGGACCTTTCGCTTGCGAGGCAGGCACCAGAACCACTGAGCTAAATCCCCTGCCCAAATATTCATAGCATTTTTGTTTATAGCAGTCTCAAGCAGGAGATAACCCTAGTCTTTGTCCCCAGTTTCTGATACAGAGTTCCTAAACCTTTCAGAATTCCTGAGTGATAAAAGTGTCTTTTGTTATTTATACCACACCCCTGTAGACCTCACCTGAAGTTTAAGGTGATGAAGTGATACATGTTGGACCCCCTAGATCTCTTGAAGATGGGGCTGGTTGATAGAAAAACTAAGCATATGATTAAAAGGTTAGAACTTTCAGCTCATCATCCCCACCTGTAAAGAGAAAAGAGAAACTAGAAATTGAGCTCATCACCAATGGTCAATGACTTAATCAAGTATGCTGTAAGGTTAGCCTTGTAAACCTGATTGGCTTGAGAGATGCTAGGAGACTAGTAAAGCACACTTGTCTTTTTGGTACCGGGAATCGAACTCAAGACCTTCTGCTTGTGATGCAGGTGCAGTGCCACTGAGCTAAATACCCAGCCCAAAAGCACACTTCTGAGCCCATCTGGACAGGTCTTGGAACAGTCATATCTGTTCCCTACCCACCTCCTCTTTGGCTCTTCCCTGTGCTCTTCCTAGCTGCCATGCATGGAAGGACCTTGTTTATAGCTGGTACCTGAAAGGGGGCCAGTTTTGTGGGTCTGAGTCTGTAATCATCAGGGTCTGTGCTAACTCTAAGTATTGAGGGTCAAAATTGAATTATTGGACACCAACGGGTGTCAGAGAATTGGATAATTGGTTGTTGGTGTGGGGAAAAGATATCACAAAGCCAAAGTACAAGCATGAAAAAGGGGATGATCTTTTTTCAGACCATCATAAAGGGTCATGGCTGACAGTCCTATAATAAAACACAGGCTAAAAAGAGAAGGACATAGCAAATATATTCATTGTAGTTTTACATGACGCAAGAGCCTTCAGAATGGAGACACATAGACTCAAAGTGAATGATTCAGTTTTGTTTTTTTTTTTAGGAAAAAGAACACACAAAATTTATTAGATGACTAAGACATGGGACTATTAACTCCAAACTATTCCTTTTTATGCTTGAGTTTGATGAAGCATGGATAGCCATTTAGAAATACAGTTGAGCAAAAAGGTCTGCTCTAATAGTGATAAATTGATGAGAGAAACCTAGCAAAGTCTGGCTGCTCAGTTTCTCCTTGAGCCTCAGTTGTAGCATTTCTTCCTTTAGAGTATGAGGCAGGACCTCTTTAGAATGAGGGTCTTAATTTCTTTAAGGCCAATTCTTACATAAAAAGATAGCAGAAAGTTAGAGTAACAATTTTAAATTTTATGTTTGGCTTTGGAGAAATAGGTTCTGTTTTTTACAACTGCCTTAGGGAAGAGGAATTCCAGTTTCTATGGTTTGCTTCAGGGGAGTATGAGGGATGAGAGACAGGAGAACAGGAAAAGGTGAGGAATCTTTTCTTTTCAGGCTGCTCTTGAGCTTTTCACTTTTGGGTACCATTTTGACTGCCTCCCCACAATACCAAATCTATCAACAGATGAACAGATAAATAAATCATGTACAGCAATTCAACAGAATACTACTTAGCAATAAAACAAACTATGTATATAGGCTATATGTAGTGGAATCTCTAAATAATTACTGAATGAAAGAAGCCAGACAAAAAGTCACACTATATGAACTATTTATACAGAATTATAGAATATCCAATTTAATCTATAGTGGCAGAAAGCAGACTGGTGTTTGGGGATGGAGAACAAAAGAAGAGATTATGAAGATGTTTGAGGGATTTTATTGGGGTGGAAGGACTGACAGATTTTCTCATTATCTTGATTGCAGTAAGATGATAGTTTCATAATTTTGTACTTTTATCAAACTTATCAGATTATGTATTTTAAATATTGTAGTTCATTGTATGGTAATCATACTTCAATAAATCTATTAAAAAGTTTAGATAACTGGAATAAATTGTATTCAAACGATTATCTTTAAGTGGTTTGGAGAGTTTTTTTTTAATTTAAACTTTTCTCATTTTTAAAATTTCCTCCAGTGAGCTTTTATGGTAGAAAGTGAACACATATAGTTACAAAATAGCCGGTGATATGAAAATATTACACATGGCTGGGACAACATGATCGATTTTACAGGAATGTTGTGAGTTAAGTAGTCCTTTGTGGGCTCATCTGGGAACCCAATCACCATTTATAACTAGGTTGCTGTGAAAAAATGTGCTTTCCATTCCAAAGACTGATCTTAAATTGAACTTTCAGAACAGCTTTATTTTCTTTTCAATTTTCTTAGCAGCAGGATTTGTTTCAGGTTTTGCTCACAAGAGTTTCTCTTATTTCCTTGTGGACATTTATTTTTTCTCAGTAGAGTAAAATAGTTCCTTAAAAGTTGAAACAATATTTGGTGTGAGAAATACAGGAGATGAAGACTGAGGTCAGAGAAGTTTTCTGTTTGGCTTGCCAGGAAAAGCTTTCAATGTGTTTATGGTCAGAAACAAGACTATAAACACTGCACTTTGTTACCACAAATGCCTGCTTCCTAATTTAGGGATCTGGTGGCAGAGCAACTTGGTGGACAAACTGTTTTGGCCCTCCACACACAGCCTTCCGCAACCTCTCAATCCCCCATTAGTTAAGCCTAATGCAAAGCTTCTGCCACAGAAGGGTTTCTGTCCCACAGCCTTACCCAGCCTTCCTTATAGGCTCCCATCAGACTTGAAGAAACACTTGTTTTCCAGCTAAGTTCCCACCATGGAAACAAGGCAATGATATACCAAACAAAAGCAACCTGAAAACTTCTAACTTGGTGGGTGCTGTGGTTGGAATGTATTCCCCTAAAGAAATGTTCATGTGTTAGAACCTTAATTCCTCACTGTGGCAGTGTTGGGAGGTGAGTCCTAGTGAGTAGTGTTTGAGTTGTGTGGCAGAGCCCTCAAGAATGGACTGTTTTTCTCTGGTGAGTGAGTTCTCATTCTTGTGGGACTGGATGAGTGGGTGGTTATAAGGCAAATCCACCTCACCTTGCGTCCCTTTCACAAGTGCCTATTTGCCCTTTCATTCTCCACTGTGAGATGAATCAATATGAGGCCTTCACCAGCTGTGGCTGCCTAATCTTAGACTTCCTAGCCTCCACAATTGTCTCATAATGTCAGGGGAACTAGACTGCATACCAACATAATCTCTTTTCTTTATCTAAGTTTTCCAGTCTCAGGTGTTCTGTTTTAGAAACAGAAAATGGACCAAGACAATACCAATTGGGACTTTACCAATTATTTATAGCAAAGGACAACAATAAAATTCAGCTTAATTTAGAGTTGCTAGATCCTAAACAAAAATTCTTTAGTAAAAGAAAACTTAGAAAACATGAAAAACCTTTGCACACATGTTGTAATATCTTTTCAGAATAAAAAAAGATATTATTTCAACTGTTTCCTGTCTTGGAAATCTCACACATTCTCAGAGACACAAACTAATGACACTTTGGCCTATTGAAACTAGCTCAACCCAGGTGATAAACATTTTTTCTGGATTAAAATAGTCTCAGCTCATTCTTTCTTTCTCTAGCACAGCAGTACCACTCAGAACTTTGTTGAACTTTCTTATTTCAAAAGAAAAACCTATCTTTTCTATAAATATAGGGGCTGGGGATTTAGCTCAGTGGTTCCGATGCCTGCCTTCTATAAATCTAGCCAAAATCTCAAAATGTCTGTGACTTATGCATATTCTTTTTTGGAAAATTTAAAAAGTTACATGAAGCTTAAATAAATATGTCATTTGAGAATAATTGATGAAATAATGAGAGACTATCACAAGAGGTTTATCATTATTTAGCATGATCATTGTTGCTGTTAATTTGTTTCTTTTTTTCTTTTAAAATTTTATTTTATTGGTATGTTTTAGGTATACAATATAATGACATTCATCATTGGAAATTTGCAACTTTACATAGTCTCTCTTGGTTCCTATTTTATCCCCCTTCCCCTGCCCTCCCTTCAACCCCTCCATCCCTCCCTATTTACAAAGACTTTGTTTCCATTATTCCATTTTCTCATATTAATTCCATTCCCTTCTTTCCTTTCTGCTACCCCTCCCACTTCCCCTTCCCCTATGTCCCTTTTCTTCCTATTTCACATTACCTATTATACCTTTTAGTCCTTACTTACACTTACAGTTTCTCACACTAGAGAAACTATTTGCTACTTACATGTGTGTCTTATTTATTTAACTTAAGAGTATCACCTCAATGTGCATCCATTTAGCTATAAATGTCTCTAATAGCTCATTTTTTATGGCTGAGTAGTACTCCATTTATTTATTTATTTATTTATTTATTCCCATTAAGTTTATTGGTACATTTTAGGTGTAAAATTCAGTTACATTCATCAT
>NW_004624759.1:18582437-18594557 GCF_000247695.1 Heterocephalus glaber
CCAGGAATGAATTTGGGAGTATTGCTTCCCTTTCAATTTCATTGAAGAGTTTAAACAGTAGTGACAGTAGTTCCTCTCTAAATGTCTTATAGAATTTAGTGGTGAAGCAATCAGGACCCGAGCTTTTCATAGTTGGTAAGTTTTTAATTACATTTTCAATTTCATTGATTGATATTGGGTTGTTTAGAATTTTTAGATATTCTTTGCTCAACTTTGGTAACTCATGTATCTATGAATCTGTCCATTTCTTCTGTGCTTTCCATCTTTTTGGTGTATGGGTTCTGGAAGTAGGTACTGATGATCGTCTGGATTTCTACTAGGTCTGTTTTAATTTCACCCTTTTCATTCCTAATTGCATGGATTTGGGCCTTTTCTCTCCTTTTTCTGATGAGGTTGGCTACAGGTTTGTCAATTTTGTTTATTCTTTTGAAGAACTGCCTCTTGGCTTCATTGATTTTTTTATATCATTCACTTAGCCTCCATTGCATTGATTTCTGCTCTGATCTTTATAGTTTCTTCCCTTGTATGAGCTTTGGGTTTGTCCTGCTCTTCTTTTTCTAGAAGCTTGAGGTTCAGCATCAGGCTGTTTAATTGGGCTCGCTCTGTTTTCCTAATATGAGTATTCACTGCTATGAATTTCCCTTGTAAGACTGTGTTCTTTGTGTACCATAGATTCCGACATGTTGTATTGTCATTGTCATTTAATTGAAGGAACTGTCTGATTTCTTCTTTAATTTCCTCTGTGACCCACTGGTTATTCAGAAGTGTGTTGTTCAGTTTCCATGTGTTTTTGAAATTCTTGGGGTTTCTTTTGGTATTGATCTCCAATTTCATCACATTATGGTCTGATAATATACAGGGGATAACTTCAATTTCTTTACACTTACTTAAATATGTTCTATGAGTGAGTATGTGGCCTATTTTGGAGAATGACCCAGGTGCAGCTGAAAAGAATGTTTATCTGATTTTGCAGGGTGGAACACTCTATAAACAACTGGTAAGTCATTTGTTCAAGAGTTTGATTGAGTTCTAGTATTTTGTTGTTTATTTTTGTCTATTTCATCTATTTGTGACAGTGGAGTATTGAGGTCCCCTCGCTTCTATTGTATTAGTGCTTATATGATTTTTCATGTCCATTGGTGTTTGTTTTATATAGTTGGGTGCAGTAGTGTTTGGTGCATAGATATTTATGGTTCTCATGTCTTCCTCTTGGATTGTTCCCTTTACAAGGATGTAATATCCTTTGTCTCTCTTAATCAGTGTTGGTTTGAAATCCATTTGATTTGCAAAGAGGATAGCTACTCCTGCTTTTTTGCAGGTTTCTGTCACATGGAATATTATTTTCCACCCTTTGACTTTCAGTCTATGAGTTTCTTTATGAATTAAGTGTGTTTCTTGTATGTAGTGTATTGTTGGATCTTGCTTCTTGACCCATTCTGCCAGTCTATTTCTTTTTATTGGTGAGTTGAGACCATTAATATTGATGATTATAACTGATAAATATTGACATCATTGTCATCACTTTTTATTTTTATGGGATTCTCTCCTTTTGTGTTTAATTTCTTGCCATGCCTGATAGATTCATTTTGTTGGGCTTCCTGGGGTTGTGATCCTTGTTTTCTTTTCCTAGGATATTGTCTAAACTTTTTTGGAGTGCTGGTTTGCCATTCATGAAGTTCCTAAGGTGCTCTTTGTCATGAAAGTATCTTATTTCTCCGTTGATTTTGAAAGATAGTTTTTCAGGGAACATCAATCTGGGTTGGAGGCTGTTTTCCTTTAGGGCTTGGAATACATCACTCCAAGCTCTTCTTGCCTTGAGGGTTTGCATTGAGAAGTCTGCTGTGACTCTGATGGGTTTTCCTTTGTATGTGATTTATTTCTTTTCTCTCACTGCTTGTAGAACTTTGTTCTTCTGTTAGGTTTCTGGAATCTTAACAATTACATGCCTATGTGTAGATTTTTTTTGATCAAGCTATTTGGAATCCTATATGCCTCCCTTATCTGTATGTCAAGTTCTTTTCCCCTGCTTGGGAAGTTTTCTGACATCCTTCTGTGAACAGTTTTTTTATGTTGTCTTCACTCTCTCCTGTTTCTTCATTGACTCTGATCAGTCTTATCTTATTCTTCTTTGCATCATCTAGCAGCTGCTGGATTGCTTTCTCATTTTCCCTTACAATTTTAAGACAATTTTTCTTTTCCTGGTCACTAATTGCAATCTTATCTTCTATATCTGAAATTCTGTCCTCACACTGGCTCATTCTGCTGTATAGACTTTCAATGGAGTTTTTAGTCTCCTAGAAATCTGTTTGCATCTGTTTTATGGATTCCATTTGTTTCCTATGTTGGGATTTCATCATGTTCCTCAGCTCCTCCCTAGATTTATTAATCATGTCTTGCACTATGGGCATAATCTCTACTCTTATCTGAGAAATTATTTCTGATTTCATTTTTCCAGATCCTCTTTTGTTGCCAGTTCAGGGAGTCCAGGTGGTTGAGTATCAGTGTTCCATCTCGTTTCCCTTTGGGTTTGCTGTAGGTGATCTGGAAGTCTGGTTTGGAGGCTTGTTCACGTGTCTTCTCATTTGGGGGAAGGGGTGTTGAGGGCAGCTGTACAGCTCATCTGCTCTGTGCTGGGAGCAGTGGTATGTTGGCTTGGAAGCCTCCTCCTCTGTGCTGGGAGCAGTGGCATGTCAACCTGGAAGCCTCCTCCTCTGTCACTTTACAAGTTTCTTAGGAACCTGAAGGGAAGTACCATACCACAGTTTCATTAAATTGTGCAGTTTCTGCAAATGTTCCTCTTTCATCTAAATTACTGTGATAGTTAATTTCCCAAGAAGTATATGATTGAAAAATAATTTCTGTCATTATATTCCTTCAAAAAGAATAAGGTTTGTGTCATTCAGTTTTTCAGCTGCAAGCAATAGAAAGCAACTCTAGATAATTTCAATATACAGTACTTTATTAGATGATATTAGTAATTCACAGAATCTTGTTTCAGGTAACTGAATCAGCCAAGCACAATGCCCAACATGCCACAGTGAAGCTGTCCTATGAGAAGACTACTGTCTCTGGCACTGGGTCCACCTATCACAGATTGTACAGCCAACATCTCCAGTGCAGACTGAGTGCTACTACAGAAACATTTGCCAGTTGTTCCTCCAGAGAGACAGAGTGGGACTGTTGTCACTGTGGTCACCTTCATCAGAACAGTTTGTAAGTGGTTCCTCTCTTTTGTGTTACCAGTTTCCAATTCTAAATCTAGGACAGAAACATCTTCGGTCTGGGTCCTATCTGCCAAGGTGCTGGAAAAGTGAGCATCTGGCATTTGTCCTCTAGGAAATGAAATGGAAAGTCCCTGTCTCATGATGTCAGAGGAAGTGGATTGGATGCCAGGGCCATGGATATCTTCCACAAGGCTGTTTTGTTATTACTTTCTCAAGGAATAGGAGGTTGAGAAATATCATTAATATATTGCTACTGAGCACTATCAAATACTGCCCCCATGACAATGACACAAGAGCAAATCAGTGAAATCTAGGATATAGCTAAAGGCAAGCATTAGAGAATTGTGTAGAAATCAGTGGGAGAACATGACTGAGTCTGTGACTATGTTGAGGTTTTATGCAAAATCATTTGTATTTCAAGGTATCTATTATACAGAAGGTTTAAGAGCCCATATCTAGATTCTCATCTGAGCCCATCACTATATAGACTAGAATATACACTGAGTCTCAGAGAGCAGCTTTTTGAAAGATGCACAGGGGTGGAAGGGACTAGAATCCATACCTCAAAACATTGTCTAAAGTACAACCTTCAAGTACAGGGTACAATGTAAAGATCATACATATATCTGCCTGTAACAGTTATGTCAGTTTTCACCAAAGTTATTACATGTTTGATCTAAACACAGAAGCTATTATCAGGCTTGAATTCTATCTTTACTCTTTATTGGGTTGTCTTGTACTGATATGATTGTGCTTTCCTTCCTTACATCTCCCACTAGTGACCTAGACACATCACCTATAAGAAAGAAGAAGGTGGATCAAGCCAGAAATCAGAAGTCCCATGTCAATAACACCAGCAACTATGGCCATGTGCAAGCTTGCAATTGGCTCTTTCTAGTTGAGGCTGTCTGCACAACTACGTAGATCTTATTGAGAAGGCTTTTCTTCCCATGCTTAGCTACATTCACCACCTCTCATAGCAAAAGGTCTACCAACAAGGCTGCTAATTTATTATCTAGACACTTGTCTATAGCCCAGGCATTGCTAACTCAAATGTCTGTAGGGGTCAAACAAGTAACATAAGTGAAGCCATCCAAGATAAGACAGTAGAAGGTGGTGGAATGTATTATTCTCTTTCCTGTTGCTGGTACAGAACACCTGACATGTAGAATTTAAGGAGAGGTTTATTTTGGCTCATGGTTCCAGAAGATTCAGTCCATGGTTAGCTAGCTCCAAGGCAAAAAATAGAAAGGTGGAAGGGCACAGTGGAGGAAAACTGTGCAACCTATGGCATCCAGAAAGTAGAAAGAGAGAGAAAAAGAGAACCAGAGGATACAGTCAGTACTCAAAGAAACTGAAAGCCAGAGAATAAGTAGGATTAAGGATGTAATACCAAAGAATGAAGGCCTGGAAGGTTCCTAGAGAAGTGCCACAGTAAATCTTCACTGAAGAAATTGGAGCCTAATGTCCACAGGGAGTGGCAATAGCCAAAGATGAACCCACTGAAGTAGAATGGGTTTTTTTAAAACACAGGTCAACTTCTTTCTTCTTCCTCTTTCATTTCATCCTGGCCGCAAACCTATTGCATGGTGCTACCTCCAATCAGGCTGGGTCTTCCCCTGGCCTACATGCCAAAAATCTCTGGAAACATCCCATAGACACACCCAGAAATGTGCTTCATTAATCTACTAGATTTAAAAAAAATCTAATCAAATGGACAATCACAGTGGTCCCATGGGAATTGTTTACCTCATTTGTTATACCAAAACAAATTAAAAAATAGGTATATTTATCAAAGCAAAAACAGCAATTAAAGCCAAGACTTAAGAGAAAAAGATATCCACAAGTAGATGAAGCCATAGAGGTGTGTAAAAGGACTGTATGTCATACTCCAAACACTACAGCAGAATCAGAGAAAACTGTCCAGCCCCTTGGAATAGATTAAACAAATTTCAAAACAATGAGGCTCTGGCTTGACTGATTTGTGAGTTGGGTAGGAAAATCATTAAAGTATGCTGTCATGATTTTTATTGAGTTTTTTCTTTTCTTAATCAACATGAAATAACAGTACATCATGTGATTGCTGGTGTCTTAGAAATCCTGCATGTGAATTTTTTGTGTGTGTGCATTGTGCATGTATAATGCAGTGAGAGAACACACAAAAACAGGTAATAGTGTCACCTCTGGAGGAGAAAGTGGCATTGGATGGCTGGGAGACAATGTGTTTATACCCTTTTGCAGGTTTTGAATTTTGTACCCAACATGAGTATGACCTATTCAAAAACTTAGTAAAACAATAAATAAGAAAGTAGAATGGTAGCTCTTTATGTGCTAATATGAAATTCAAGATATAATAAAAAATAAAAATACAACAATAACACATAAAGTAGGCATCACTTTCAAGCCCCAACACAGTTAGCTATGTAGGAATGCTGAGCCAGTGTGGCCAGATCTTCTAATCTTCAAATAAACCTTGAAATCTGGATTTTTGTTTAAAATATCCTAATTTTAAATGTTGACATGCAATGTACATTCTTTTTAACATGATTAGAACAACAAAATTTATCTGGCTGAGCTGGGATCCATGGACTATCTTTTGAGATATTGATGTTGTTCCTGACAGAGGTCCTCCCACACACTGCTATGCAGGCTGGTTAGGGGCCTGCTCAGGGGTGAGTCAGGGCTGAAATCCAGCTTCATCCTCTTCTCGGTGAGGTACAGGCCCAGCAGTAGAGCTGCATGCTTCTGGAGGAAAGAGTACAAAGATGCCATCAGCTCACCAAGCATTGAGCCAGATTCACTCTTTCTCCTTAAGGGAACCTTCTTCCAATTCAAGCAACAGTTGTCTACAATGGTTAGTGATGCCCCTGGCAGATAGAGAAGAGAAGTTCAGTGACCCTAGTTTTTTAAGATGAAATTTAAAAATTTAATCTCAGATTTGTTTTTGTTTTTTTAACCATAAAATATGTTACTCCTCACCCTCTTGGCTTAGGCACTGTTTAAGGTAAGTGGTTTGCTAGTTCAGAGGGCCAATTAGGGTACATTCACATAGAGGGCTCTGAAACCCTGGAAACAGCCTGACTCATTTGGGCTGATCATGATAGATGGGCATATTGTCAGGAAAAACATTTCTTTTGCCTCATTTGATAAAAATCATCTCCTGATGCTTTTTTCTTTATTCCCTGCTATCAATGAATGCCTTCTCAACTTCCCATGAGGCAATTTATCACATGGATGCCAAAGAATAATAATTTAAACAAGTAGGAGTGTTTGTTGTCTTGAAAATTAACTGAAATAGTACAACCAAGGTGATTAGCCCTGTGTCCAGAACAGAATAAATGATTGCTTTTTAAGAAACATAAACATTGATGTGTAATTTATATATAAATTTGTCACAATTTTATCTTATCAGATTAGAAATAAAACATCATTTCTGTGGAGTGGCAATGCCTTAAGTATGCACCTTAGACTCCCACAAACACTGGCCATTGTAACTTTACTTTATTTGGACACCTCAGTGTAGATGCTCCTTATTAGAACTGGAAAACAGGAGAAAGGGGGAAGGAAAAATGAAAGCACAAAATTCATTCCTCCCTATTGGCCTTTCTGTTTTTCTTCAAAAGTGTTAATTCAACCAAAGTAGTTCTCAAATTGCTAAGAAAGTTTTAAGATTAAATGAGACAATGTGAGTAATTTAGCACAGTACCTGGTGCAAAGAGGTGATCAGTTATACAAGCTATTCAGTAAGGCAAAGTAAGGTGACAAAATGATGGAGAAGCTGGTGTGGACCAGAGCAGCATGGCTCCAGGAAGGTTCAGCCAAGACACTGCCCTGGCCCCAGTCACTTGGGCCCACAGGCCCCAGCCAAAGACTGGCCTGGAAAAGATCTGCACAGGTGCACAAGCAACAGCCAGAGGTCCGCCCTGATACCATTGGTAAGTGTGCACATACCTTAGCCAGAAACTCACTTGGACAACAGCAACTAGGGTATAAAGCACCTTCCAGACAACAGCTACATAGGGGAGCAGATTCTAGCCAGAGACAGGCATAGATACCATCCCAAGTGTGCATAGGCCCAAGCCAGAACCCTGCTAGAAAACAAGACAGTGCAGGGATCCAGAGGGCCACTACTCTGAACCCAGGAGTTGGTGCAGTAGTGAACAGCACAGAAAAGGCCACTCTCTGGCTTGCTGAGGAATTGAAGATCATCAGGTGAGCAAAAACTTGCCTCAAGAAAGACCTAGCAGGCTGCATCTGTTGAACTGAGAAGACATGTAAACAAGTCTCAAAACCAGACTTCCAGATCACCTAAGGCAACCCCAAAGGGCAATGAGATGGAACAATTTGATACTAACTCACTGGGACTCCCTGAACTGGCAATGAAAGAGGATTTGGAAAATATACAATCAGAAATAATTTCTCAGATAACAACAGAGATTGTGTCTAGAGTGCAAGATATGATTAATAAATCTAGAGCAGACACAGACAAAAAAATAGAGGAGCTGAGGAACATGATGAAATCTCAATGTAGGAAACAAATGGAATCCATAAAACAGATGCAAACAGATTTCCAAGAGATTAAAAACTCTATTGAAAGTTTTTTCAGCAGAATGAGCCAATGTTAGGAAAGAATAACAGATCTAGAAGACTGGATTGCAATTAGGGACCAGGAAAAGAAAAATTTCTTTAAAATAGTACAGAAAAAAGAGAAATCAATCCAGCAGCTAGTAGATGATGCAAAGAAGAATAACATCAGACTGATCAGAATAAATAAAGAAACAGGAGAGAGTGCAGATAACATAAAAAAGCTGTCACAGAAGTAATGGCAGAAAACTTCCCAAGCAGGGAAAAAGAACTTGACATACAGATAAGGGAGGCATATAGGATTCCAACTAGCCTTGATAAAAAATAAAATCTACACCTAGGGGTATAATATTCAAGAGCCCAGAAACCCAACAGAAGAACAAAATCCTACAAGCAGTTAGAAAAAAGAAATTATAGAAAAGAAAGCCCATCAGAATCACAGTGGATTTCTCAACACAGACTGTGATGTCAAAAAGAGTGTGTAATGAAGTACTTCAATCCCTAAAAGAAAACAACCACTAACCCAGATTGATGTACTCTGCAAAACTATCTCTCAAAATTGATGGAGAAATGAGATATTTTCATGACAAAAAACACCTGAGGAACTTCATGAATACCAAACTAGCACTCCAAAAAATTTTAAACAATATCCTAGGAAAAGACAATGAGGATCACAACCCCAGGAAGCACAGCAGAATGAAACCATCAGGCATGACAAGATATTAATTTCAAAGGGGAGAATCTAACAAAAAGAAATACTCATGACAAGGACAAGCCGATATATAACAGTTATAACCATCAATGTTAATGGTCTCAATTCAATAATCAAAAGAAATAGACTGGCAGAATGGGTAAAGAAGTGAGACCCAACAATATGTTGCATACAAGAAACACACTTAATTCAAGGAGAAACTCATAGACTGAAAGTTAAAAGGTGGAAAACAATACTCCATGTGACTAGAACCCACAAAAAAGCAGGAGTAACTATCTTTGCAGATCAAGTAGATTTCAGATCAACACTGATTAAGAGAAACAAAAAAGGACACTACAACCTTGTAAAGGGAACAATCCAAGAGGAAGACATGACAATCAATCATAAATACATATGCACCAAATACTAGTGCCTTCAACTATATAAAACAAATACTAACAGACATGAAAAATCAAATAAGCACTAATACAATAATAGTGGGGAACCTCAATACCATGCTGTCACAAAGAGATAAACTAGACAAAATATAAACAACAAAATACTAGAACTCAATCAAACTCTTGAACAAATGGACTTAACAGTTGTTTACAGAGTGTTCCACCCAACAAAATTAGAATACACATTCTTTCCAGCTGCACATGGGTTGTTCTCCAAAATCAACTACATACTTGCTCATAGAACATGTTTAAGTAAGTGTAAAGAAATTGAAGTTATCCCCTGTATATTATCAGACCACAGTGTGATGAAATTGGAGATCAATACCAAAAGAAACCCCAAGAATTTCATAAACACAGGGAAACTGAACAACACACTTCTGAATAACCAATGGGTCACAGAGGAAATTAAAGAAGAAATCAGACAGTTCCTTCAATTAAATGACAATGACAATACAGCATATTAGAATCTATGGGACACAATGAAAGCAAATCTTACAAGGGAAATTCATAGCAGTGAATACGGATATTAGGAAAACAGAGTGAGCTCAAAAAACAAAACAAACAAACAAAAAAACCTGATGGTGAAACTCAAGCCTCTAGAAAAAAGAGTGCAGGACAAACCCAAAGCTCATACAAGGGTGGAAATTATAAAGATCAGAGCAGAAATCAATGCAATGGAGACTGAGAGAATGATACAAGAAATCAATGAAGCAAAGAGTTGGTTCATCAATAGAAAAAACAAAATTGACAAACCCTTAGACAACCTGATTGAAAAAAAGGAAAGAAAAGGCCCAAGTCCATGTAATTAGGAATGAAAAGGCTGAAATTACAATGGGCACAGCAGAAATCCACAGATCATCAATACCTACTTCAAGAACCTATACACCAATAAGATTGAAAACACAAAAGAAATGGACAGATTCCTAGACACATAAGAATTACCAAAGTTGAGTGAAGAATATCTAAAAATTCTAAACAAACCAATATCAATTAATGAAATTGAAAATGTAATTAAAAACTTACCAACTAAGAAAAGCCCAGGGCCTAATGGCTTCACCACTGAATTCTACAAGACATTTAGAGAGGAACTACTCCCACTACTGTTTAAACTCTTCAATGAAATTGAAAGGGAAGCAGTATTCCCAAATTTATTTCAGGAAGGAAGCATCACCTTGATACCAAAAGCAGAGAAAGACCTAACCATAAAAGAGAACTATAGGCCAATCTCACTAATGAATATAGATGCAAAAATCCGTAATAAGATACTGGCAAATACAATGCAGAAAATCTTCAAGAAGATCATATACCCTGACCAAGTGGGATTCAGCCCAGGGATGCAGGGATGGCTCAATGTATGAAAATCAATAAATGTAATACAATATATTAATAGAGCCAAGGACAAAAGCCATATGATCATCTCAATAGATGTAGAAAAAGTGTTGGACAAAATCCAACATACATTCATGATAAAAACCCTATGAAAAATTGGAATAGATGGTCTCTACCTCAACCTGATAAATGCCATTTATGAAAAACCAACAGCCAATATCATATTAAATGGTCAAAAATTGAAATCCTTCACACTAAAATCAGGAACAAGACAAGGATGTCCACTATCACCAATCCTATTCAATATAGTTTTGGAAACATTAGCCACAGCAATTAGACATGAGAAAGAAATAAAAGGAATAAAGATAGGAAACGAAGAAGTCAAATTGTCATTATTTGCAGATGACATGATTCTACACATAGAAGATCCCAAGAACTCCATCAAGTCTTTTAGACTTCATGACCAAATTCAATAGAGTAGCTGTATTCTTGGTCAACACACAAAAATCAATAGCTTTCCTGAACATGAACAACAGACTCACAGAAAGAAGAAGTAGAGAAGCAACTCCCTTCACGATAGCATGCAAAAAAATGAAATACCTGTGGAATTTCCTGGAACCATTCTCTTGTCGATACTGAAAAACCACTGTCTAGCAAATGTACAATAGGAACATGGAATAAGAAGGACAATTTACAGTAGTTCCAAAGGAACAGATACTTAGGTATAAATATAACATACATGTACACTTGATCTGTATGCTGAAATCTAAATAGTACTAAAGGAAATCAAAATAGACCTAAATGTAGAAGTATACTATGTTCATATAAAAACTGTCAGTCCTTCTCAATTTGATTTATAGATTTAATACAGTTCCAATAAAAACTCTAGCAGTATATTTTATGGGCACAGGGAGTCTGATATCAAAATTTAGATGGAAATGTAAAGAAATTAGAATATTTAAAAATTTTGGAAAAGAAGGATAAAATGAAAGGATTATACTTTGTGATTTTGATATAGTGTAATTTACAGGAAGCACTGTACTGTGAAGGGATACAGATGTATCCCCTCCCCTCCCCTCTTTTGACTCCTTTCTGTACTTTGGGATATAAGACTGAGTACTAAACCAGCAAAACATGGTTGTCAGTCAAGCATGTCATTTCTAGAGAATCATATGTAGATTTATTCTCATCCAGAAAAGAAAATAAAAATGATTTTAAAGGGAAAAAAAAAGAAATACCTAGGAATGAACCTAATGAAAGAAATCAAAGACCTCTACTCTGAAAACTATAGCATTCAGGAAAAAGAGATCAAGGGCAATATCACAAAATGGAAAGACATCCCTTGCTCCTGGGTAGAAGAAGCAATACAGTGAAAATGGCCATGCTCCCAATACTGCCACATAGATTCAATGTAATCCCAATTGAAATTCCAGCAGCATACTTCACATACCTTGAGAAAACATTCTGAAAAGTCATTTGGAACAAGAAAAGACCTGGTATAGCAAAAGCAATTCTAAGCAATAAAAACAAGGTAAGGGGTATCACAATCCCCAACTTGAAACTATACTACAAAGCTACTGTGATAAAAACAGCATGGTACTGGCAAAGAAACAGACTCAAGGACCAATAGAACAGACTAGAAGATGCAGAAACACCTGCAGACATACTCAACCACCTCATCTTCCACAAAGGAGTCAAACACCCTCACTGGAGGAAAGATAGCCTCTTTAATAAATGGAAAAACTGCATTTCAACCTGCCACAGATTAAAACTAGACCTATATCTCTCACCATGCACTAAACTAAAATCAAAATGGATTAAAGATCTAAATATT
>NW_004624759.1:18627159-18652567 GCF_000247695.1 Heterocephalus glaber
AGAAATGGAAAAAATGGAAATAAAGTCTTTGTAAATTGGGAAGGAAGGGTGGAGGGCGTGAAGGGAGGGCTAGGAATGGGGAAACAATAAGAACCAAGATGCATTATGTAAAGGTACAATTCCCAATGAGAAATGTAATTGTGTTTGTATACCTATGATGTACCAATAAAAGAATTTAATAAAAAGAAAGAGTAACAATATATAACTTTCCAATCTTGAGACAGAAGCAAGAAATTAATTAATTTATTAATAAAATTACTTAATAAATTAATAAATGAATGATTCAGAGACAACATCAACTATGCCACAATAAGTGTACAAAAAGTTTTGGTTCTCCCATCCTTTTTGGCTGCTCCTTCATTGTTCTTAGAAGCCATCTACTTTTGGGCCAAATCTCTGACTTTTCAGGGTTTACTTTGATCTCAAATGTCGTATAATTCTCTTTTCACACAAGACTTTTTAAGGACAGTTTCAGGCTTAGTGTTCATCAGTGACTCAGTTCTCACTGCATAACAAAGTTAGAGCTAATCCCCAGAGTTCTTTCTCAATATGAACTCACTTGTGAAAGCTCTTCAGAGCCTCTGATGGTTAGAGGAAATGAAAACGCATAGAAAGAACTGGATTCTGCTTTCCATCTCTCGAAATCAGGCAAGTACACATTCTCAAGTGGTTTTCCGTATCAAGAAAAAATTTATCCAAAGTAGGAAAAGAACAATCAGACCTGCAGTTTTAAATGAATTCAGTGGGGTTTATGGCAGCCCTTAAGAAAGACCATATTTCCCAATCTCCCTTGCAGCTAGATATGGCCATGTGACTAAGTAGTTACAAATGCAACCTATAGTTAGTACCTCCAAAGGAAGGGACATGGATCTCCTCATCCCTATCTCCTGTGTTCCACCTTCCCAATTGGAATGTGGCAGAACAACAAAGGATGGCAAAATAAATATAGTAATTTGGCAGAGAAGAACTAATATACCAGATTTGACTTTTATGTAAGAGAAAAATTAATTTCTAGCTTGTATTAGTTCTTGATATTTTCAATCTTTGAAGCACTAAGCCAAGCCTATCTCAACTGGTAAAGAGACCATCTAGCCTAGTGGCTCTCAACAGGGAAAGGAGGTATGATTTTGACCCTCAGAATATTTGGCAATGTCTGGAGACATGGTTGTCACACTTGTGGGAAAGAGGACAAAAATTGTAGCTAGTATCTAGTGGATAGAGGCCAGGTATGCTGCTAAATGTCTAACAAGGCACCAAGACTTCCCTCTTTCCTACAAGAAATATGTTGGACCGGGGATTTAGCTTAGTGGTTTTGCCGCCTGCTGCGCAAGCACAAGGACCCGAGTTCGATCCCCGGTACCAAAAAGAAAGAAAGAAAGAAAGAAAGAAATATGCTGCCCAAAATATCAATAATATTGAGGTTGATAAACTAGCAGTGCACCTCAATTAGTAGTGAAGAGAATTCAAGACCCAGAGGGACTGAGTGTCAGGCCTTGGTGCCATACAAGTTATTGGGGCTAAGACTATAACCTAGCTCTCCTAATACCCACATCAAGCCACTGCTTTTCACAGTTTTGTACTGTACCACTTCACTAGCCCTAAAACCAGACTCACATTATAGTCTCTTTCATATTTATTTAATGAGAACATGAAAAGAGAGACATGGAGCTTAAATTGCTGAAAAAATAAGTCACTTTTTTATCTAGAGTCAACAGTGTTTTATCACAGAACATTTATTGAACTCCTATTTAATGTAAGTCTCTTAGCTGGCTGCCAATTTTAAATCTAATTGAGGAATTTAGACATACGCAACAAGGGAAGCAAGCAATGTAATAAAGCAAATGGCAGCACCCAGAATGGGTCCTGTAATGAGTAGGTGGGTGCTGAAAGGAGCGAGAGAGCCTGGTGAGTTCTAATAGGAAGAGTATGGGTTTCAGGTATCCCAGCCTTTGGACTTTTTCCTGACTGTGACAGATTGTAAAGTTATCTCTGCACAGCCCCTAGGCACAGACAGGCTTTTCCCTTAGGTATTTATAATGGACATTTGTTAGGTTGAACCACTTAGCACCACTTCTGTCCCTTTTCATAGTAATAGCAATGTGTTTTTCCTTTGCAAGACTTCTTTTCCTGATGCTACATGACCATTTTGGGAATATCAGTCAGAGTCTTCTACTAGATGTATTCTAGACCTTGCCTTTCAAGGTCCTCTTTCCATCTTCCTGGCTTTGCATTGATTAATCAATTAGTCCCATTCCCTTTGGCTTTTAGTTGACCACTGAAATTTCCCAAGTTGAGTGTGCCATCTATTTCTGGAAACTTGACTGACACAAAAACTTACCCATATCCATCAGAATATTTTTGTGGAACTAGCGATGGTAGTTTATCTGCAGGGTGGGTGTCTCTTCCAAAACAGAGCCTTTCAGAGCTCTTTCCTGAGGTTTTGAGGAAGGTAGTGGAAGACGGCAGCTCTTGCTTTCTTCCAGTCACTTATTAAAATGATGTGAGCCTGGGGCGGGGGATTTAGCTCAGTGGTTCCGGCTCCTGGTTCACAAGCGCAAGGTCCCGAGTTCGATCCCCGGTACCAAAAAAAAAAAAAAAAAAATTGATGTAAGCCTGAAGTGTCTGGATGCTATCTCCCTCCTGACCATAGATAAAGCCCATGTGTACTAGGAGAAATTAGGCCAATCCAGAAAGAAGAAGAGATGGACAGAGAGATCTGAGTCCTTGGAACCAATAAATTCCTTTTTTGCTTATTTTTGCTTGATTTGGGTTTATGTCATTGATAGAATCTTGATGTGTGTTGCATTGATCCACCTCTAAGCTAAATATGGCCTTTGTAAAAACCTCACCAGGCTACTGGTAGAAAAGAAAGGCTTTTAAGAGATTTTGAAAAGCCTAAACTATCTTAACTTTCTTCAGAAAAATCCCTGAGGAGAGAATAAAACCAATTATTCCTGGGAAATACAGGATAGTAAGATACACACAGAAAAATTATTTTAAAATTTTTTTCTATAACTAACTGTAGCTTAAGCTGAAATGATGCTTCTAATGCCCCCTCTTTATGACAAAGATGTGTTCCTGCTCTTCCCAGCTACATCCTGCTTCTATTTTCTCCTCTCCTGTCCCACAACAGCTGATCTGATAGACTCTTTAATAACAAGGTGGTAAGAGCTGTCCTGAGCAGAAACAGAACAAAAATTAAAATAAAGCCCCAAACACTGGCATACAGTTGAAAAATCCTCATTCAGGTACTGATTCTTTCACTGTGTGCCTAACCTGTCAGAGTTTCAGGTTTTGTCCTGTTTTGTTTTGTTTTGTTTTGTTTTGTTTTGTGGACAATTGAGATAAACCTACTCCAAGAAAATGAGTCTAAAGGGGAAGGAATTTCAGGAACTTCCCTGATGTTGTTATTGGTGGTGGGCAATTATTCTTCTCTTGCAAAGGGGGGTGGTGGTCTGGGGCTGTCTTGAAAAGGTTAATAAACAGGCTCATTTGTAATTCCAAACCATACCCATTCCTTGTCTCACACCTCCTAATTCTGCCTTGATTTGGAAGGAAACATGAAAGCTTCTGGCTGGAGGCAGAATCTGGAGCACTCATCCTGGGCCATTTCTATACAGAGCCAGCCTGACCACCCCCCTGCCCCTCACCCTGAAAGCACTATCCTGAAGGTGGTGCAAGGTTGGGTTTCCCAGGAAAGCTTCCGGCCTCCTCTCCAACTTCAGGGAGCCATGGTACCAGAGCAATGTGAAAAGGTCCACAAGATACTTCATGAAACAAGCGCCCAGAGAGAAAAGGAGAAAATGTCCTGACAATTCAAGAATTTTCCCAAAGACCAAAATGGCAGCACCAGCAGAGCTAGCAGGCATGTTCTGGCCTCTTTTCCTGTGCAATTCTTCTCCCTTTAGCCAAACTTCCACTCCACAATTCTGATCTTGGCATCAGTCCCAGCCAGACCAACCCCTTTCAAACAGTTTCAGGATGCACCATTGTCCAGTTCTCAGCCACACTCATACCCTTGTGATTCAGCTGTGACACTTTCAAAGTTAGACACAAAAGAGACAACATGATCCTTTTTGACTATAATATGTTGACATTTAAATTCTGCAATGCGTGTTTTAGTGGTGCTGCTTCACAAATAGAATTTAAATATGTGATATTTTTGTTTCCCAAACTTAATTCTCTAAGGAAAATGCCATGCTGTTTGTTAGTTTCTGGGCCATGATGACAGTGGGTAACCAGTCTATTTCTATTCTTTATGTGGTTGGCCACAGATTCTTAGTCCAAAAGCCAGTCTTTCTAACTAGCTTTGTGACTTTGGGAACATTGGTTTGTTTTTTTTCCTCTGTACTTCAATTCCATCATTTATAATTTTAAAAAAGGAACTGGCTCAAGTACTATCTTGCATCCCTAAGAGTTTGAACTTTTATCTTTCTTCGTAAACTGTCAAATGACCTGAATTTAATATATCCTTTGTTTACATAAGTCAATAAATATTTTATTAGTCTTTTCTAAACAGCTACTTTGTTAACAATTATCATTAGGGCTTTTGCAATGGAGATCAGATAAAGAGAACAGGCCATGTGTATCAGGTCATTGATTAAACAATAAGCAAGCCAGGAGAGGGCTCCCTAATGACTCTAGAGAAGTTGGAAGAAAAAGAAAGCTGGAAGGAAAACAGAATGGCACACAGCATTGGGAAGGGTTGATGTGGAGGCAACACACACACACACACACACACACACACAAGTACAGAGTGTAGTGGAAATTCCCAGCACTACTGACAAGGAATTTCCAGTTGTTAACTCTCTGCTTTCCAAACATTGCCAAGGACTTATTGTGTTTGCAGACTACCTAGAAACTTTGCTTTAGAAATTAAAAATTTTCCATATCCTTCTGTTATCTGAGTGCTCTTTCTACTTGGTTCATGTTGGAAAACCTCCCAGTAAAGATATGGCCAGAGTGGAAGCAGACAGAAAAGTTTGGGCAACCCTTGGGGCTTCACAGGGCAGGAGGGAACCTGGGTATATTGTCTGCTATTCACATGTGTCTTTTGGCCCAGCTCCACCTCCAGAACTCAGGGCTAAATCTTCAGGAGAAGTGACTATAAGTAAAGAGAAGGTGGGTCAAAAATGTATTGACAGTGAGACACAAGAAACTTTTCTTAGGATTCCATAAATAACGTATCAAACAAAAGGAGAAGAGAACAATTTAGGACAAATTTTTCATTTAATATCCCAGTGTGGTGGCATTTCAAGGACTTTAAGCCACCCATGGGGCCAGTTTCTTAAGAAAAGAGTGGTAACTAGTAGAGATTGTGGTAGTGCCCATTGGGAAGGGATGCCAGGTAAATACAGACTTCCCAGGTAAATGTGAATTTCAAGTAAACACCAAATAAATTTTTAATATAAATCTCACACAACATTTGGGCATACTTATATTAAAATTTATTTGTCATTTATCTGAAATTCACATTTAACTATGTCCTATAGTTTTATGTGTAAATGTAGCAACTCTGCCATAAGGGACAGTGGTGGTTGAAAGAAGACAGAGTGTCCAGTAGGGTTCAACTATGCTTGGAACATGGGGTCCCAATGTGACATTTAGGCAGTTGGCATTCTCCCTTTCTGAACAAAAGACAATGCACTGAGAAGCAAAAATCTTTGGACCCTATCATATGCTTTGTGTCTCTGAGTCATTCATTATCCCGGGAGTCATGACAGCCATCTAGAGGCTGTGAACTATGAGTAGGAAGATGAAAAGCCAAGATACTAAGGATGGGAAAGCAAAAGATCAAGAAGAACCTAAGTTCTAAGGATGTTGTTAAGCTCCTTGCAGGGAGGACACAGCTGCCCAAGGTTGGCCAATATCTGATTAACATTCAAGTCCTATTAGGAAGGAAGAAGGAAAGAATGTTGGCTGAGCTGGCCATGAACAATGGCATTGACAACCATTTAACCAGCAGCCACGTGGATTAACAGTGCATTTGTGAACACTGTTTCTTTAAAGCCTCAATTATTGACCACAGAACCCTGCTTTTAAAAATATACATAGGTATTAAAAGTCTAGAGAAAAAGAAGGTAGGAAAGTATAATGCAGTAAAAGTACTAATATTTCTCTTTATTTTTGTTTTAAATTGACTACCATTGTGGTAGAATGTGAAGCATAGAAGAAATGTTAAAAAACAAAGTATCAAATGAAGTATTTTACTATAAGATCTCTGCCTATATAATCCTCTGTATCCACAGTTAAGTCACTTCATCCCTTTATTTTCCATTTTCCTCCTTCATGTATATCCCTGTCTCAGCCACTGGAATAGCCTTTCAGTAGTAAGAGATAATTTAAGAACACATAACTCCATAGTCCAAGGATGTAGTCAACCTAATCATTTATCAGTTGTTCTCTGAACCTACACTAAGGTTTACCTCCATTCATCACCACATTTCTCATGTGAACCATTGAGTGTTTTTATTGCTTAAGATATTGGCAGGTGCTCTATTACTTACAACTGAAAGCATCCCAACTGTTAGAGAAGCTGCCATGAAAGAATGTAAGACATTCTTTTCCAACTTTCAGAAATGTTTAGGGAAACTTTAGGAAACTGGAGGCCTAAGATGCTGGGTCATGGAGTGAGCCAACTGAACATGGGTCATACTTAGGAGTTATGTGAGGGAACATCCAACTTACATCTGGATTTCAGTACCCAGAACTCAGAGACCTTCCTTTATACTTAACCCCCCACAGTATTTTTATTGACTACTTAAAGGATTTAGTTGATTCAAGGAGGATATCCTCCTTGCTAAATCTGGAAGAGAAGAGGTGAAAAATGGTATGGTGAAAGAACATTGTGGTTTAGGAGACGATGTAAGAACAGAGATTTTGCTATATGTCAGCAGCACAGCAGGTTTGGTGTGTAGGAACTGGGTCACCTGAAGAGCACTGGTAAGGGTTTATTCTGGGAGGAGTATATGCTAAATACATTGCTAGGAGTTTAGGCCAGTCCACTGGGAATTATTGTGGTCCTTAAATATATAGGAGCACAAAGACAGAAATAGCATAAGGAAATTTACTAACCAACAGCCTGTAGACATATTTAAATTAAAATGAAGATATTGAAGACACAGAAACTAGTTATGAAGTGCTTACAATAATAGGGGAATGAGTAAGGGTCATGCTAGAAACACAGGAAGGAAAGAAATGAATCCTAGAAATAGTTCAATTAAATAATTGACAGAGGGCAAGGGAAGAGAAAAGCTAATGTCTATGTGATGTCTATCTACAGTAGATTTAACTAATGATCAACCTAGAACACCCAGCTGAACTGAGTCAGCATGGTTCTAGGCGTGGAAGACCCACCTGAGAGTTGTTGCCAACAACATAAAAGGAGAACTAGAGGGGATTGTGTGCTGTTTATTTTCCTAGAGAAGCTTGCTGTGGCTAGTTTTCTTGATACAAACTTGGCTGTTCTCATTGTCAAAGGAGCTTGGGTCCTCGCTGTCGCTGGGCATGGCTGCTATTCTCCTCAGGGGATCTCTGGTCTTTACCTTGAGCATTGCTTCCTGACTCCAGGGCAGATCTCTCAGCCTGGTAGCACAGATCCTTCACCCCATAGGCATAGATTTTCTAGCTTCCACCACTGGCCTTTGGGCCTTCCTAGTTTAGATCTTTGATACAGACTTGCATGAGACATTGCTGTGGGCTCTAGGCCTCTGGCTGGACTTGTGCAGGACATTGCCATGGGATCCAGATCCTTGGTGGGATTCTTTGGGTCTCTTGTGTGTAGACAGATCTTACACTCCTCTGCATTTACCTTTTTTGATGAATATTATAAAATAATCCTATAAATTATGTGTCTTGTGTTAAATCTATTCCCTTGGAAACCCTGACTACAACATTATTTTACACCACATATTGCCCCACATAGTCCTTGTGGGTTATACTAGTTTACTCATCACTGGGGGGCCCAAACTCTAAACATATACTGACATCATAGGGTGAAGAGTTCTTGTAGAGATATCTATAGGAAAGCCATCAGAGATATTCAGAAAGAGGCACAAGTCTGAAGAAGGTCTTGGTCTTGAAATACAATTCAAAATGTAACAGAAAAGTCAGGGAAAAACATCCCAGAGTATAGGTGGCATATATATATTGGCATTTCTTTGGCAAAATCCTTGATGTGGTGTTGTCTAGAGAATTCATCAATACAAAGGAGTCCCTTTAATGATGAGCTATTTGTGGGATGGGGGCTGCCTTTTTGTTGCCTTTAATTAATGCTATGTATTTAACTGCAAATTTGGCACCTTAGAGAAACTGTAGCTCATAGACAGATGTGGGAACATCTTTGGAGATTCCTGTTGAGAGTAATGCATTGTGATGTGGTGATGGGGAAAAAATGGAAGAGTATATAAGTTTTTCCCAGTCCCTCTTCTCTCCATTCTTACCAGGTTTCTTCAGGGCCAACTCACTGTCACCTTGCCCCACATCTGCCTGTTCTCTTGCCCATACCAGAGGCTGTGCATGTTCTATTTTCTCTTGATGCTGACTGTGATCTGGATCACATGGGAGCAGAAAATAAAGCCTTCACCTTGGATGCCTTTCTGAAGAGCAGAGACAACTTTCTTATAACTCTCTGGAACCCCTGGATCACAACAATAGGTCCTACATAACTTTCCCATAACTGTCCAGTGCTCAGAATAATGTTTGCTTGCTTGTTTGCCTTCTTCAGAAGCTTTGGAGATAGGTAGGGCTCTCAGATATTTGTGATCCTGGGAGGGATCATCTCAGTCTCAGAGAGAAAATGCTCAAGTTGTTGGATGCATAGGCTGGGTGGCAATGCAATCCTTGTGACATCCCCTTGCCCCATCTATTAGAATCTTGCTCTGTGGAATTTGGAGAGAACAAAGCCTACTATGACCTTATCTTCTACAATTTGTACAAGGAATTAGCACAGGTTTCTAAGTCTCTACTCTGATTCTGCTGCCACCTCCAATCTCTTCCAAGCATCACAAATACTAACATTTGCTTCATATTTCTTTTCCTTAAAAAGAAATCCTAAGCAATGTGCCCAAATGATACAGGAAATTCAGAAAAACCAGGAGCCTGCAGACCTGCCTTTTGATCTGGATTGTGCCTCTGGCCATTCACTGTGTGCCCTGGAACAAGGCACCGCTTTTCTGAGCCTCAATTTCCCCAATTGTTAGAGTGAAACCTTAGAGTGCTTCCTCTTCCTTAGCATTTCCATAAGGATTGAAGGAAGATATATATTTTAGGGTGACATACATGAATATAATATGATAGAGGTATATTATTGTCAGGCATCAGAACAAAATAATTTGTTTAAATACTGGAGCCAAGCTGCCATTTCTATCCTCTGGAAAATGATGATAAGGATGGAGATTGAGAGCTCTGAAATCCTGAAAACTCAGAAAACCAAACATTTTTTCATAAGTGGGGTGCCCAAACTTGTTTGATACCAAGATCAATGTGAAAGTTTTGATGGTCTCTGAAGAATCCTACTACCTGGTCTCAGATACCCAACTCACCCTGCTATGGGAGGCATGTCTGGGACCCCACATGTGTGGGTGCAGCTCTGCCTCCTTTAGAGTTACCTTTCTGGACCTCACTTTTAAAAAGCCCATCACTCATCCTACATGATAACAGGGTGCCTTCTAGTTCCCCCAAATCCCACCTCCTATGCTGCTGCCGTGCAGCTGTTATGCTGGTGTTGTGGAACCACACACTGGGTGCTCCTGGGCAGTCAGGCAATGTGAAAAGGAGAGCCTGCCTCTATTCAGCTCTGGGTATAATACAGCCAGTCCAAAGGGGACCAAGTACAAAATGTTCTGGGACTTTGTGACCCCAGGAAATATGATCTGCTTTCTTGACTCCTGGGTACTGAAACTATCCTGACAGTAGGAACAGGCTCTGGGTCATCCCCTGGACAAGTTCTGATATGACTGGGACAGTGTCGAGTCCAAGGAGGGCTAGCCTGCAAACTAGAGGACCACGGGCAAGGATGCCACAAATTGGTAAAATTCTGAGGACAAAGCAGCACAGTGACCAATACTAGAATTTTGGTTCATGGACAAAGAGATCCTGGTAGTGGCAAAAAGGACTGATGTAGGTGTAGGAGAGGAACATTGGGGAATGACTGGAGTTCAGGGCAGGACTCTAGTGCAGGAGGGAGAACAGAATGAGGAAGGGTGATGAGAAGAGGGGAAACAGCATAGAAACCTGGTGCTATGGACTGGCCTGCCAGGGCCGGGGACTTAGCTTGGTTCCACTGCCTGCCTTGCAAATACAAGGTCCTGAGTTCAATCCCCGGTACCAAAAAACAAAACAAAACAAAACAGACTGGCCTGCCAGAGGCAGGGTGGAAGCACCACAATCCTAAAATCATGGGCACCTAGGACTTTTCCTTGAAGCACCAATTGTTGCCATGCTGGCAAGACAGCTGGTCTCACCCCAATTTTGTTTTAGAAGCAGTGTAACTGATTAAAAACACTCATGTGCCCAGAGTTCCAGGTATTTTTCATAAGATGTAGGCAGATGTTGCTGGAAGGGGGGCTGTAGGAAAAGTTGTCACAAGGTCAGTTCAGCTGGCATATGCTTTTGCTCGCCATCTTTTCCCAATGTTTCTGCCTGCAGTGCAAGAATTTTGAAAGAGAAATAGCCATCTAGTGAGCTTGAAGCCTAATGCCACACACCGAGCTTGGTGGCACTGAAAACCAAATGAGGTCTAAGACTCTGCTGGCATGAAGTTACAGGACATCCCTGACTGCTACTGCAGCTTCTTGTCACATGAGAAAGATAAAACTTTTTTGGTTAATTGATTATAGTGGTGTTTCTGTTTTATGAACATGAATCTAATCATAACAGGCACACATGTCTACCTTACAAGACTGTTGCAAGGATTAGATGTTTTGGGAGACTCAGAGGGTTGATTTGAGCCCAGCAAGTATAGCTAGATTCCTCCTTTGGAGACCTTGTCCCATTTTAAGCCTCCATGGGTGGTGGAGACTTAAGCCACTGATACACTTCCTGTTCCAACCTGATTAACTTAGGACTTAGAGGGGATGAGAGTAATCCTGGTAGCACAATGGGGATGTGCCAGTAAATCCAGCTGCAAGGAAGCTGTTTAGAAAAAACAGGATAAGCAAGGCAGAGGATGACATCATGGCTCACTGAAAATCCATCCTTACTCCTAGGAAATATTCCTCTTCTTCTGTCCTAACAGTGGTGGGGATGTAGGGCACCTTCTTTACATTCCAAGTACACACTTCATTCACTGATTTTTTTCATCCATCCATCCATCCATCCACTGAATACTTTCTGCATGCCTGTAATGTGTCAGGCACTGTATTAGGTGATGGAGAAACAAAGATAGATAAAATGTAGTCCTTAGATTTAAGCACCTTTTATGGATCCCACATTTTTAGGAACCAGAGGTCAAAAGATGATGAATATATTTGATTTTAATATGAAGGAGAGAAAATCTTTGAAAACTGAACTTAACTATCATTTTACATCCTCTTATGCTGCAAAAATAATATTAACCAGATTTTGGGGAGATGGGGTATATTTCCAATCCAGAATGAAATGGAAAGTTACTGGTATACTCAGAAATAAGCTTACATAATTATGGGCTGAGGTCAGACAAACTATAAGGGTTCTTAATTTCTAGCATTTCCCTGGGCTGTGAGTAAGCTACCATTTGACCCAGGTCAAATATGCTGTCTCCTAGAGTGGAAAAATACCCAGATGGTGGAAATTTTATATTATTTGCCAGCAGTAAGGTGGGACTTCCTGTATCACTTTCTGGCCAGCTGGCTAAGAAGTTTTCTCAGCCCACCATTTTTTCAAGTAACTGCTCCTGAGTGAATGGTTTTATGGTATGTAATATAGACCATGCTTTGGAGTTCAGGTGCTGGCATCAGAGCACCTGCTTTTGAATCCTAACTGCTGTTTACCAGCTTGAGAGAAACCAGTAATTCTTAGGCATCTTTGAGTCTCAGGTTCATCAATAAAGTGGATGTAATAATTCCTACCACATAGGATTAGGAAGATTACAAATGGTATATAATGCAAAGGATGATCCGTGTTGGCTGTATAGTTAGAGCTGAGAACATGTTAATTGTGGGGAAAGTAGAAGGGGGAAATAGGAAATCTTTTCTTGGAGGGCAGACCTCTTCATGTTATCTCTTTCCTGACTTGTTGTCATCATCAATTGACCCCAGAGGTAGTTTAGCCTCTTTTCTCTGTTATTCTACCCTCATCTCCTGCAAGCTGCCTGAGATGTGGAGAACTACAATTATTTACCCAGAAGGCTGAATTTCAGTGCTCCTGAATGTACAGAGCTGAGGGTGAACATGTGGGGAGTTCTGGAGGATCTTCAGAATGAGCAGGCCCAATGCCCTGTAAGAGAAACCTGCTTTGTGAAGGAATGTGATGATTTTCACAAGAGCCCTCTCTGTCTCGTAGCATCACTTCCTCATCTATTCAAGAGAGATGATTATACTGATCTCATCTGATGATGGTGGGAATGAATGAATGAAAAGCACCTAACATGATGATGGAGGGTAAGTTGGAGCTCCATAACTACTGTTTCATCCTTTTCCATGACCCTACCCTGGTCTCACACTGCCTTAAACCAAACGTAGCACCGTCAGTGTACTGAAAACAGATAGTAGGAGAAATACAGGAGTCCACTCTTAGCTACAGTTGAAGTTAGTTTATCAGGAATTGATAATTGAAATTAACTTGTCACATATTTGTTTGTTAGGTCACAGGTCATTGTTTCCTGGAATAGTTCTTCTCAGCCATGGTTCACATTAGAATCACTGGGCAGTGTTTTAAAAACTACTCTTGTCCAGCATGCACCTCCAGGTCCCCTAAGAAAATCCGATTTTAATTAATAACACCTTGAGAGAATGAGCACCTCTTTGGGATTGTTTGTTTCTCTGGAAATTAAGAAGCAGAGAAGTAGAGTAATGTACTATATATTGCACATCTAGAGAAGGCTCCAGATTTGCTGAAGTCCAGACAAGGGCATTTATTTCAGTGGATGCTATCTTTAATTACAATTATGATATTATGTCCATTATAGATTTTTGACATTAATCTTGATTTTAAAAATATTTCATTAAATGTTATTTATTTTGATCACTGGAGCTTTTGGCAGCCCCTGAAATTTTGCCCTCAAAGCCATAGTCAAGTTTAGGAGAAAATCTCACTCCATTTGCCTATCTGGGAATTGCATTTTAAAAGCAATGGGACAGGACATCCTGTCCTTTTTCTTGGAAGGTCATGCTAAGCTCTTCCTTCACTTTTGTACTGTTTTCAGGAATGGTGATGTCCTGGCACAAGAATGAGGCTGAGCTGCTGGTCTGTGGCTGAGCTGGACTCAGGTCCAGTAAATTTCTCTGCAAGAAATCTTTTGACACCAAATTTAATACTTATTAGACTTTGGCTGTGTCTCTGTAGCAGCCTAGGTAGCAGACAAGATTCCTTCTAACAGGTGTGTTTGTTCTTGAACCTGCCACTTGTTTATAGTTAAGCTTTCCATGTTTGCCAGCTGGAAGTTATCAGCCCACACTAACCTGAACTGGGAAGTAAATGAATGGCAACACCAGGAGCATTCCTCAGATATTATTATATCACCAGCCATTGATTTGCCTAGGAGGAATACCATGTTTATCAGGTCAGGAAACAAGTGCACAATTTGTAAAGAAATATTCAGACAGAGTGGAGTCAGGTGAAACCTCTTTCTGGGAGAGTAGATAGGTATCACATACTGGAACCTGCAAGTAGACTTCATCTACCTCAGAAAGTGTCTCAGTTATCCCAAGGGAATCACTAAATTCTCAACAATTTTTCTAAACTCAACTTTACTTTATTAAAATTTCACTTCCCACTGGAGCATAAATTCCTTAAGGACAAAGATGTGAATTTTTCTCAGTGCTACATTCTTAGCAGGTAGAATGATGCTACATCCTAAATAAGTGCGAAGGATCACATTACCTTTCTGCTTACCATGCTTCAATGTCTTCCCACTTCCCTCAGGGTTAATACCGAAGTCCTTATATAACCTGAAGACCTACAACCTCTGCCTTGCTAATGCAATATCAAGTCTCTCTCTCTCTCTCTCTCTCTCTCTCTCTCTCTCTCTCTCTCTCTCTTTTCTTTTGCAGTACTGGAAATTGAATCTAGAGCCTTTGTACTGAGCTACATTCAATTCCAAGCCCTTTAAAAAATTTTTATTTTCAGAAAGTCTTGTTAAGTCACTAAATTGCCCAGGCTGGGTTAGACCTGCAATCCTCCTGCCTCAGCCTTTCAGTGTTGGGATTATAGCTGTGTACCACCATGTCACCTTTTCTTTTCTTTTCTTTTCTTTTTTCAGTACCGGAGATTGAGCTCAGGACCTTGTGCTTGTGAGGCAGGCATGGTGCCACTAAGCTAAATCCCAGACCTTTTTTAGACATTTTTTTTTTCAAAAATTACTTTTGTTTTTCTCCTGTTACTGGGGATCAAACTCAGGACCTTGTGCTTGAAAGGCAGGTGTGGTGCCACTGAGCTAAATCCCTGGACCTCCAGTTACCTTTTCTTCATTCACTGTGTTCCAAGCTTTGC
Source organism: Heterocephalus glaber (assembly GCF_000247695.1). The sequence goes on from NW_004624759.1 coordinate 18,641,788, forward strand.
CCTACTAGGCCTTTTCAAATGGTTTCTCCAGCCAGTGTTTTGTCCTTCCCTACATATATGTGCATGTCTGGGTGTATCAGAAACACACACATGCCCACATATGTGCATTTGTATACACACACATCAGGATTCTCTGCTTTTAAACATTTTGTCTCTTGCATTAAAGAGTCTATCTTCACAGAAACTTTTTTGTCTACCTAATTCATTCTTGTCCTCTTTAGTTTCATCTCTATCTCTTATTTCCATCATTGTACTTTCCCAACTTGGTAATTGAATATTTTTATTTGTTACTCTATTTATTTTATTTTTATATTGTACCCTAAAATTTACCAAGGAGAGAATATGATTATGTTAATCTCAAAGGCCCTGACATAGAGTAGGTGCTTACAAATGACTTAATGAATACATGAATGAATGAGCTTCTTTAGTGCATGTGACCCTATTGTAGACTCAAATATGAAGATGATGCTCTCCATTCCTGTGCTGCACTTAGGTGTGCTTTGCCCCAGTGGTCACCTAGCACTGTCCACAAGCTGTCCAGGCCTCTTCAAATGACCAACCTCAGATCCAACAGTCTAGATAGCATCCCCCTTAAGATACTACCAACTGAATAAGAGGTGCTGCACATATTAGTTTTTAACAGAAATGCATCATTCTAAGTACTATGGGAATTTAGGGCATCTTAGATAATTTATGGAGAAGAGATTTACATGAGGGTAGGAGTGGCCGTTAACCCCACAAGAGCAGCCACTAGGCCTGTCATTTATGGAGGTGACCAATTCTGACTTATCTATTATCTTTTAAACCACATTCATCTGGGATTTTCATGATATTTCTCTTTACCTTTCTTATCATATATTGATCATCTCAGACTTTTACTTCTTACATAAAATGGAAGTGAAGTAATTGTAAAGACACATTACATTACTAGCACTACATATTTACATTTAAGTGTCTCTGTATTACTTTTATAATTTTAGACTACTTAAAAGGTTATTTCACATGCTCTGTTCTGAATTTATATATTTCAATTGTATAGAGCTTTGCTCTCTGATGTGGTAGCCACTAATGTTATGCCAATATTTAAAATTAAATACATCAAAATTAAATTTAATGAATAATTCAGTTCTTCTGTCACACTTGCCATATTTCAAATGCTCAGTAGTCACAGTGGCTACCATTTTGGACAGTGCAGAGTAGAACCGCAGAAAGTTCCATTGAAAGATGCTGGTGTAAAGGAAAGGAGGGAAAGGAAAAACTATGAGAAAAGAAAAAAAATGGAAATGATGTCTATGTAAATAGGGAATGGCAGAGGGGGTGAAGGGCACACAGGTAATGGGGAAAAAATAAGAACATCATGTACAGGTACAAACACCCAATGATAAATGTAAATGAATTGTATACCTAAAATGTACCAATAAAAGAAAAAAAAGAAAGAAAGATGCTGGTGTAGAGTATGTAGGTTTAAAACATTTGAATGTAAAAACAGTGACCAACAGGGGTTAAGGAATTATGTTTATGCAATAAAGTTTTGAAAAGAACACTGTTGGGCTGTTATTCAAATATTGATTCCTCACTGGGGGAAAACTTTATTATGCTCACCAAGGCCTTTGGAAAATAGGTCTATGGAAGAAATATGTCCTTGAAATTTTATAGCTGTGAAGGCTGATAACTGAATTTGGCCACCTGGGACTTTTTAAAAAGCAACTAAAGAGATGGGCAAAATGCCCACTACGATATGTCAGCATCTGGGGCTATTTCTAAGACTTACCTTCCTATAGGAAATTTCCATAGACTTAACTCAAACCTGATTTCCTTTTTCCTTAATACCCATTCTCATTAAAAGGATTTTAGAATCTGGTCTTGGATAACTCCTGTTTGATGAACCACAGATAACTTAATACTAAAGCAAATATATTATGTAACCAGCCGAGGAGGTCATACTCAGCAACTGTTCTTTGAAAGACTTAGGGACTAAGTGATCTTTGTTACAACAGAGCATGATGTGAGCAGTTACATTTCTCTGCAATTATTAAATGTGTCCGGTATCAAGGTGGATCTTCAAATCCACATTCCTGTTGACCTACGGAGTGTGTCAACTTTGTCTTAACCATTATGAGCAAAGAATATCTGGGTTATTGGCTGAGAAGTGTAAGAATATAGTTATTTATGGTTTTTTTTAAGCAAATGCTTAGTGAGCACCTACCATGTGCTAGGTAATGGGATAAAGCAGTGAATAAGATAAGGAGACTGCCTTATGGAATACCACCTCAAATTATAGCCTTATCAACTAAAAGGTATAATAGATAATGTGAAATAGGAAGAAAAGGGACAAAGGGGAAGGGGAAGGGGAAATGGGAGGGGTAGGGGAAAGGAAAGGGAATGGAATTAATATGAGAAAATGGAAAAATGGAAACAAAGTCTTTGTAAATAGGGAGGGATGGAGGGGTTGAAGGGAGGGCAGGGGAAGGGGGAAAAATAAGAACCAAGAGAGATTATGTAAAGGTGCAAATTTCCAATGATGAGTGTCATTCTATTGTATACCTAAAATGTGCCAATGATTAGAATGAATAATTGATAATGTGAAATAGGAAGAAAAGGTCCAAAGGGGTAGAGGAAGTGGGAAGGATAGGGGAAAGGAAAGAAGGGAAAGGAAAAATTATGAGAAATGGAAACAAAGTCTTTCTAACTAGGGAAGGGAGGACTGGAAATGGGGAAAAAATAAGAACCAAGCTACATCATGTTAAGGTACAAGTTCCCAATGAGAAATGTAAATGTATTGTATACCTAAAATGTACCAATAAAATAATTTAAGGGGAAAAATTATAGCCTTATCTATGTTAAGAACAGACTTAACCAAAAATGAGTTGACATCCAAGGACCTTTTTAATAACAAGAATCAGCAGTGTCTCCAACAAGTAGTAAAGATAAATCCTTAACTGCATATTTAAAGCAGTAAAGATAAGAACATATGGCTGTGTTTTATATTAATTGGAGCTTCTCAAGAGAGCCCTTTAATGTCATTTAGGTCTGTGTAAAAGGAAAGAGGTAAAATATTTCTGTAACAGGATTCCTATAGGGGGCATTAATCACCACGTGAGCATATTGTCTTTGTTTCATGTTGCAATGACAAAATATCCAAGGCTGAGTAGTTAAACAATAAAGACATTTATCTGCTGATGACTCAGGTAGCTAGAGGGTCCTAACAGCATGGCACTGGAGTTCTGGTGAGGACCCCTTGGGTGCACAAGGAAGGGGCACATGTGCAAATAAAGAAGCAAGAGAGAGTCAGGAGAGGCACCAGTTTCACTTATAACCATTCTTGAAATTTCTCGAGACAGTGAAGTGAGAATGCCCTCTGGTAGACAGTATTATCCATTCATGAGGATGGAGTCCCCGTGATCTAATTACCCTCCTTAGGTCTCACCTCTTAAAGGTCTACCGCAACACTGCACACTGGGGATCAAGCTTCAAGCACATGAACCCTTAGGGACAAATCATATCTGAACCACAGCCAATGTAACTGCGGAGACCCACAATGTGCCTTCCCCCAAGCACCCAATAACATGGCACTGGGAAGACCTATCAAAATCTTGATCAAAGTTCACAGTGAAAGGGCAAGTTCACACAAATAAGTAAGACTATAGTTGCTGCAAACATGAACAGAAAGGGTGGACTAGTAAATCTTATTATAAATCTCTCTTTTTTATTGTATAAGCTTTCAAATGACACACTGAGATGTCATAATGATGTCCTGGTGCATAGACAGAAGGAGGAGCAAAGGTCCCACAAACTTTCCCATGCTCCTTAAATAAAACTAATTTAGGAAAGGAAGTGTATCCACTGATGGTCAGAAGTCAATGTAAGGAATGGTGATACAGGGTTTTAGTACAGCATGCGGATTTTGCTCAATGCTTCTACAAATCCATCCACACCAGCTCAGTTTATATTTTAGAAAATATCTGTTAAGTACAATGATATGTAACACTGAGCCCAAGTGTGGGGTACCCTCCTGCCTGGGGAGAGGCTAGAAATCATAATAGTTGTTAATAGTTAAAACAAAGACTGTGACTGAAAGTCATGGAAAAGTATAACATGAGAAGAATGGACTCAAGCATGCATACTTGAGTACCCCTAAAGTTTAAGGGCAGGACAAAAACAGATGTAGCAAGAGAACCAGCAGTGGTTTTTGCCAGAGAAGACAAGGAAGTAAAGAATTTAGAGGAGCGAGGGCTGGTTAAGACAGAGGAGGAACACAGCCAGCTAAAGACCTTCAACTATCCATTTAATTGGCAAGGGCTGAATAAAGTGATGTGAAAAGAACCTAGATTGCAAGAGAGTATGTAGAGAGGAGGAAATGAGGAAATGTGGATGGGATCAATGACTGCTTTTCAGGATCCCTAAAATGAAGTCCCATGTGGGCTTTGATAACAAGCTTTTACTCCTGGTTTGCTAAATTGTTGATGTGTGTCTTCAGACCTGACCTGCCTGGGCCGTAAGGATGGGAAACAACTACATCTGACCCTTTGATCTGAGGAAAGGTCCAAATAAACAAACATTCTAATCTTGATTCTTCTTTGGTTATTCAAACTCTTAAAGAAATAATGTTTTTGAAACCTTTCTCCATAGCAATTCTTGCCCATAAGAATTATGTCTACAGAGTGCAAGAAAATGAGTTGACATCTCTTCCTTTGAAAAGAATACTTTAGGGGTAGTCAGACATTGAGCCTTGCAAAGTAACCACCACAGAGGCAGGGAAAAGATTTCCTGGTCTGCCATACACTGGCATTGTTGCCCTTTGGGTAAATAAAGAAGATAATTAATGCACTCCAGATCTGCAGTATGGTCAGATGCTTTGCACAAACAGAGAAACACCCTGGAGATGTTGAAAGGAACATCTTGCGTCTTATTAAACAATTACAACCTCCAAGTTGTTCATGCAGATCAGCCACAAAAATGCCAAGAAAAATATCTCAATGATTATTTGTTCTATTTCACAAAGCCAAGAGTCCTAGGCTATCACAACACCCTAGTGTTTTCAAATATTTTATCAGCATTAGAGTCTTTTTGTGGCTTAAATTACATATAGATAGATAGATAGATAGATAGATAGACAGACAGACAGACTGCTGTGGTTGAAGCTGGGTAAGTTGGAGCTAAACTTGCCTCCTTGAAATGGAACACACAGTTTAAAAGAATGAGCCCTAAAAAAGTAGCTCACAACCCAGTCAATACATTAGAACAACCTAAGGAAAATCTTAATGCATTTAAGGATTATGCTTTAATTAGTCTAGGTGGAAGGTCTGTGGGATGATGTTTTTTAAAAAGCATCCAGTATTATTCTACTATGCAGTAAAAGAAAGAACTGTTGCCCTAGAGGAAAATTTTATTCATGAAAAATCTCCACTTTACTAAAGATTCTCTATTTATAGTAAAATACCTGTCAAGCCAACAATTAGAAGAAATACTGCTGTTGGCTAATCAAATATCTTAGTTAATTAGAGTTTGCAGGCTTAGCAAGAATGGAAATCCACTCTATATGGAATGAGAATATGCTGTGGATTAGATCTGAAATCCCCCCCCCCCCACTGCCAAGTCTCATGTATTCAGAGGTTGGACTTTTGGAACATGATGGGATCATGGGGGTGCTATACCCATCAATGGATTAATCCATAGCTAAACGTGCTGTTAGGAGGTGGGGCCTGATCAAAAGAGGTAGGTCACTTAGGCATGACCTGGAAGGGTGTACTCTTGTCTCTGGCTCCTCCTTTCTCTCTGCTTCCTGGTTGCCATGGGTGGAGCAGCTTTCCTGCGTTATGCCCTTCCATCCTGCCATTTCTGCCTTGGAGCCAGCCAACTATGGACTAAATCCTTTGAAACTGTGAGCCAAATAAAACTCTCCTCCTTTAAGTTGCAGGTATCAGATATTTTGTTCTGGTGACAGGAAGTGAGTGACTAATACAGAACAACAATATATACATCTCAAAAGACTATTTCTTTTTGGCAACATTTTAAGGAATCACTTTATGGATACATATTATGTGGCACACTCTGTACAAAGTGCTAATAGGGAAAAACAAATGATTCTTCTCCAGTCATTTGTTTTAAAGAGATATTTAGTGTTCTTGAAAGGTAGATATATATATAATATAAAACAAAATATAAGAACCAAAACACATTGGAGGAGCTTTGTCTTGTGGTCATTGTCATTTGGGTCAATTAAAGATGACCCGCAAATTGTAGCTACTCCTTTTATCAAAAATAGGATAGCTGTTTTCCTTTTGCCTCAAATCTGTACTGGCCTTGTGACCTTCTTTGACCAATAAACACAGTGGGTATGATTGTAGACCTAGGTTTTAAACCTGGGCTTAAAACAATTCAGTAAATTCTGTCTTTGTTCTCTTGTAGGATTCAGCCACCGTGTGAACTGGTCCAGATACCTCGGTGGTGATAGGGAAAAGTTTTAGATAACTTAATAGATTGAATATTAAGGTAGTTGTAGAAGCAGAATAAGTAATGTGTTCTTTTAAGATTTGCTTTTCCCATAACTCCTTGTTTAAGGTGACTCTGACTCTTTAACCAGTAACTTCATTAACCTAACAAAGTTACCATGCCAAGGTGAATTTACAATATATATGTGCTATCTTGTGTCTGTGACTTGTAAATGGGAACTGGAATTGTATTTACACATCAAAGACCACTAGAGATGAGATAATGGCTAAAACGTATATAAAAAGGGAAACGCTGAACAAAGGGCGCGGGGATACTAACCAGACCTGTTTTTGGCATTCCTGCCCACTCGCAAGAAGAAATGTTATTATTTTATCTGAATTCTATGTCTCCGTGTATTTGTTTCCAAGATTTCTGCAACAGTGGTGAGATGTGTGGCTGTTCCAGCCATCCTGAACAAAGTGCTATATATGTGAATAAAGCCACTTTAAAAAAGTAGACTTTAGACCATTATGTGAAGAAGCCCAAGTTGGTTGTGTGGAGCAGCAATACAGAACTAAGACATCCTGGCCATATGCTAGACCAGCTGCCAAGTGCCAGCTGCTAGGGAAATACAGACCTTTGACTCTATTCCAGAGACCAGTTTAAGAACTATTCCGTTAGCCAGAGTATCATGACTTTTTATTTTAAGTCACTAAGATTTATCATTGTTTGTTACACAGCAAACATAACTGATGCAGAAATTGGCCCTAAGCAGAGCTATCCCATCAAAAAAACCCTAAAATATGTGCATTGGTTTTGGGTTAGAGGTAGGCAGAGTTTGAAAGAGTTACAAGGAGGCTACTCATGGGGATTGGAAAAGCAGTGAAGTATTCACTATTGGAAACTGGAGAAATAAAGACACATTATGTAGCGCTGAGTCATTTGGCACCACTGTTGCCTATAGTAGCCTGAAAGATGTAAAACACATCAAAAATGTGTATGTCTGGCTAAGAGATGTTAAAAAAGTGTTGAAAGTGAAACTTGGCTTCTTTTACCCATCTATGATAAAAAGCATGGGAAAACAGAAATGAGCTGTTTTTTAAAAACAGAATTGGAAGGAAATGTTTCCATCCATGGACCTACTAGGTTAGAAATTTTATTAGTGACCTTTCTCTTGCTGAGGCAAAATACCCAACACTCAAAGTTAAAGAAGGAAAGGTTTATTTGGTTTACAGTTTGTAGAGCTTTCAGTCCATAATCAGCTGGCTCCAAGGCAGGATGGCAGAAGGAAAACAGTTCATGGCAGCAGAAGTAGCAAAAACAACAAGAGACCTTAACAGAGTATTTTTGCCCCTTCTATCTGATCCAGACGACTGGGATTAGGGCAGTGCCAAACTAATCACTCATGTGGTTTAGTAATCACATGCCCTTAATTCCAGTATCACACACTCTAGATTTAGCCACCTCAGAAAAAGCATGAGGCTTTGGGGGGACATCTTAACACAAGTCATAAAAAAAACTACAACTTTTTCATTCCCCATGAGGCAAAAGATTCTCAAAATAAGAAATGGTCTCAAGGTAAAGATTAAATCCAAGGCACTGACAATAAAACAGGGTTTCAGAATAACAATCAAATCAAGGATGCATGATCTTGATTTGTGATGTCCAACCTTTTGTTAGACCTCAGAAAGATAAAAATATTTAGAGCATTTCTCTATAGCATTCTAACTTCTCCTTTTTAAAAAAAGGAACCTGTCTCCCACCCACACCTCCCAGCCAGGAGCTGTCAGGTAAGGAGAGGAACGGCGGGCACCTGCAGCACCACCCCAGGGTGCCCCCCTCTGGCCTCCAGACTGCGCTTGGACCTGGATCCACACCTCAGAGGCACAGTGGCTCATAAAGGCCATTGTCCTGAGCTCCAGAAGATACAGCAGAAGAGAACAACAGAAAGAGGGCCTCTCTCAGGCTCCTTGATTAAAATTGAAGCCCACTGAAAAAGTGAAGAGAATCTCTCCAATAAAGGTGCATCAGACCACTGCAGTTGGTAAACTGGAGGGATTACCACCTCCCATCGGAGCCTGAACTATCTTCAGGGGAAGGGGAGCTAGAACCTGCAGTAGAACCTTGCAGAGTTCAACCCTGCAGGAGGTGAGGGAGCTCAACTTGGCCCTTGCAGCCAGAAATCAGCCTGAATTTCAAGGGTCTGCTACTGGTGTGCTGAGACTAATTGACTTCAATCTGCACACTGCAGCCCATGTTGTCTACTGTGACAGCAGAGACATACCACAAAGGAGGCCTTTCATTTTTATTTTTTTATTTTCAAAATTATTATTTTATCTTACTTTCAATTTTTATTTTTCATTTTTTTCTCTACTCTTCAATTTTTTTCTCTTTCTTCTTTTTCTTTTTTTAACTTTTCTTTCTCTCTTCTTCTCACTCTTGCTCTCTTGCTCTCCCACATAGTTCTTCATTTCCCTTTTTGTTACAGTTTCTAGCTTCCCTATTGCTGTTAGGTTGTTCTGTTCTTGTCTTTGTTCTTTCATTCTGTCTTTTCCTCTTGTCTTCAATAGTTTCCTGGAGTTTGCGTGATCTTCCTTACTTCTATATCACGTGCACTCTCTTGTGTTTCTTCATTGACTCCAATCAGTCTTATGTTATTCTTCTTTGCATCATCTAGCAGCTGCTGGATGGATTTCTCGTGTTCCTTTACAATGTTAAAGCAATTTTTCTTTTCCTGGTCACTAATTGCAATCTTTTCTTCTATATCTGAAATTCTATTCTCACATTGGTTCATTGTGCTGCACAGACTTTTGATGGAGTTTTTAATCTCCTGGAAATCTGTTGGCATCTGTTTTATGGATTCCATTTGTTTCCTATGTTGGGATTCCATCATGTTCCTCAGATCCTCAATTTTTTCATCTGTGTCCTCTCTAGATTTATTAATCATGTCTTGCACCATGAGCACAATTTTTGCTGTTATCTGAGTAATTATTTCTGATTTCATTTTTCCCAGATCCTCTTTTTTTTCCAGTTCAGAGAGTCCAGGTGGTTGAGTATCAGATTGTTCCATCTCATTTCCCTTTGGGGGTGCTGCAGGTGATCCAGAAGTCTGTTTTTGAGGCTTGTTTACATGTCTTCTCATTTCCACAGTGGGGGCGGTTCTGGTGCCCACGAGGCTCACCTTCTCTGCCCTAGAAGCTTGGGATGGCGGCAGGGGAGCTTCCTTCCGGGTGCTGGGACTGGCTCAGCTTCTCTGCCCTAGGAGCATGGGATGGTGGCCTCTTCCTCACTTCTAACCTTTTCCTATCCTTCTACCTATCTAGCCCTCCCTCCCCAACTCCTTCTAAGTCCCCATCTGAAGGGTAAAGTTGCTATATTGAAGAATTTATTCACTATAAACATATTTTGGGCTGGTCCTTGATTTTGATTTAATTCACATGGTTAACAGTAATACATTAATAACTACCACAAATTGTCATTTTCTAAACTGTGCTTGATACTACTATTGTTAATAATTGTATCACTTGGGCTAAGCTGTTGTGATTCACCTACTCAGTTATCCTTCCTAGTATAATGAAAATGAGATTGCCCCAGAGTCATTAGAGACTCAAAACCTAAAGGCCAGCTATATCTGGTAGACACTTCTGAAAAGCAATCATTCCATAAGGGTTCTAAATACAAGCAACAAAGATACTTATAATAAGCATTATCGAAGTATCAACCCAAGAATTTAACCAAGGACAGTACCACCAACAAAAATAGAAATGAGAAGACATCTAAGCAAGGCACAATCCCAGACTTCCAGCTCACCAAAGGCAAATTCTGGGAGAAACAAGGTGGAAAAGTCTGATAATCGACCACCTGGACATCCTGAACTGAAAGCACAGGAAATAACAAAACAGATGAATAGGGCTCTAGAAAAATTCAAAACAGAAATAATTTCCCAGATGACTACAGAGATGGTGAGCAGAATGAAAGACATGATTAGAGACTCTAGAACAGAAACATATATATATATAAAAAAAAGATGAGTTCAGGACTATGATGGAAGCCATGAATGCCTAGCATAGGAAAGAAATGGAATCCATGAAACAAATTCAAATTGATATCCAGGAGATTAAAACTCTATCAAAAGTATAGATAGCAGACTGAGCCAATCTGAAGACAGGATATCAGATATAGAAGACAGGATGGCAGTCAGTGACCATGAAAAGAGAGATCTCTTAAAAATAGTAAGAGACCATGAGAAATCAATCCAGCAGCTCCTAGATGATGCAAAGAAGAATAATATAAGACTGATAGGAATCCACAAAAAAGCAGGAGAAAGTACAAATGACATAAAAAAACT
>NW_004624759.1:18677636-18700451 GCF_000247695.1 Heterocephalus glaber
AAAAATGGAAATAAAGTCTTTGTAAATAGGGAAGTGTGGAGGGCATGAAGGGAGGGCTAGGAATGGGGGAAAAATAAGAACCAAGATGCATTATGTAAAGGTACAGTTCCCAATGAGAAATGTAATTGTGTTGTTTACCTTCAATGTACCAATAAAATAATTTAATTTTAAAAAAAAAGAAAACTCAGTGGGAAGACAGTTATTTGCAAACTAGAAAGATGCCTGCACCAGACACCAGATTTGTTAACACTTTATATTAGGCTTCCCAGCTTCCAGAACTACATATAAGAAATAAATGTTATTTAAGACACCCCATCTATGGCATATTTGTTACAGCAGCCCAAGCTAACTAATACATGGCCCAACACAAAAATCACTTCCTAACCTATGGATTATTATTGATGCTTTCATCTCACAGTCATCCTGTAGTAAACCTCCAAAGAGCAAGTGTTTTGTTTGACTCATTGCTATATCCTCAACTTTCCTAATTGCCCAAAAATGTATTTCTTGATGTTTTGGAAAAAAATATTATATAAACAAACACCAAATCTAACATCTCAGAATCCCCCAGCCTGGAAAGATGTTGTTCCAAGCAACAGGCAGCTAGTTCTAAGAGAGACAGCTGGAAAAATATTTAAAAGACCATAGTTTTCTATTAAGTTTTATTTTCTCATTCTTGGTATGATCACACTTCATTTGATAGGAACTTAATTCTGATAAATATAGATAAATTATATATTCATATATAAGTTTAAAGAGACAAAAATTATTGGAACATATGTAAAGGCAGAGAAAAATAGCAAATAACTTTATTAGAATGTCTTTATAACTTTGAATTTGGACAAGGTGCATCAGTGTAATAATATTTTTTGAAAAGTTATGACAGCAATGATTAATCCAAATCCTTCACGTTAGGAGATTATTTATAATTGAGTCTGTTGACATTTCCTTTTCAAGAGTGGGTTTTTGATACTGAGAAAGTGTTTGAGAAACCTTTTCAGATGAAATGAGAATTCATTTGATAAAAAATATTTTCAGGGTATGAAAATCCCATTTGTGTAGTCCTTTTACTTTATCACTAACAATTATTAATTTCTTTATTTTCATGTATCTGTGTACTTCCTGGTTCTGGTCAGTAGCCAGAGAAAAATGAAGAAAAGGCTTGGCTCCAGCCCAAGCAGAGAGCAAGCAGTGGGTATTTGAAGCATGTGAAATTCATGCTCTGCCTTATAGTCTTAGTTTATTATTTTGAATCCAGTTCATTGAATTTTTCCTAATATGGACAGCAAATCTTTAATTTTGGCTTAATCTTATTAAAATGAGGCAAAGATCAACAATGTACTTATTTTTCCAGGAAAATAAAATCTGGAGGAAGTCTAGGGAGCTCTATTTCAAAGGGATGGGGGAACAAGAAAGAGGTGGAGGGAGGAGGGATGGAAGAAAAAAAGAATTGAAGGGAAAAATGATGAAAATGGAACTTTTGCAAATGGTAGGAGATCAAGAGTTAGAAGGAGCGAGGTGGGAGGGGAAGGGTAAGGGATAAAAAAACAAAAGAAGAATTAAGATGTGTTATGTACATGTGCTACTCCCATAAATGTACTTATTATGTACTTCAACATGCACTAATTAAAGTAAAAAGATGCTAAGTATGTAATAAAAAAGCATTAAATAAAAGCAGTTGTTCATCAAAATTTGGCAGGTAACATTAAGGTATGACAGGCGCATTTGTTTTATAAAGGGGAAAAAGGATTGAAATATTTTTCAAAGTATTTTTTCCATTAGAATCAACAATGTAAATTTCTTGCTTTCATGGATTTATTGTTTTGTCATACAAACAAGCTGTACAAAGTATTGTTCAAGATGTTGCTTCTGGAACATTTAAAATTTCCATTTCATCTATTGGGAGAATTTAGCCCTGGTTCATCCAATAATGCTTCCATAGTGATGAGTCCAATAAGTTACCTGGACCCATGTAGCTCCTGCTGAGAGCCCCAGGCATGTGTAAGAATCCCCAGAAGCTTTGTCAATAAAACGTTGTGTAGGAAGCTTAAAAGGTTCTTGTGTCATTTAAGATCAGAGTAGGAATAAGACTTAGATCACTTACTCCATTAATTAAAAGTTACAACTCATTATAGATGCACTTGTAGAGCGAGAGGTAGGCTTTTAGTTCATAGTATTTTTTTTCATTGTCCTAGAATTTTTCTTCTTAATATCTGTGATCCTCATAAAGTAATGTAAAACTATGAGCTATAGAAGACTAGGAATCTCGGAATAGACCTTCCCTTGAAGCCATGGGCTTTGGTTTTTTTTTTTTTAATCATATTTTACTCCTTTAAGAACTTATTAGCAATAGTGAACACATCTTCCCCCTCCTTCCCATTGAGAAGTGGAAGAACAAGAGTGAGGGTGAAATAGAGAACATTCTATCCACAAGATAATAATCAAAAAGGATTTTACCTTTCACCTCTTGGTGAAAGAGCCTATTTGGAAGATATGACTCAGATGTCAAAAAAGTACAAGTTTAAGAATATTCTTATTGGTTTAAGAAGATTGGGTCAAAGGGACCCCAGACAACTCTCTTGCCCTCTTTCTACCATCTCTGGTTACAATAAGATGGCAGTCTGCAACCTAAAAGAGGGCATTAATGAAAACCTGATGATGTTGGTATGCTCATCTTGGACTTCCAACCTCCAGAACTGTAAAAAATAAATTTCATATAGATTTATCTGTTACCAGTCTATAGTAATTCGCTATTGCAGACCAAACTGACCAAGACACTAATCTTTCCCTCAATGAATTGTCTTTGCATCTCTGTTAAGTCAGTCTATTGGTTTATTCTATTTCATGACACTTTATTTCATTATTCTATGTATTTATATTGATACCAATATCTCACTGTCTTGATTTTTGTAGCTTTACAGTGAACCTTGATATCAAGTAATGTTAGTACTCTAGTTTTGTTCTGTCTCAAAATATTTTGGTTATTCTATTCCTGCTCAATTCCACATATCATAGTTAATTTGCCCATTTCTATCAATATGCTTGCTGAAATTTTGATTGGAATTGTGTTGAACCTATACTACAATTTGGACAAGAATGAGATAACAACAATATTGAGTCTTACTGTTCACGGACATAGTATATATCTCTGTAATTCAGGTTTTCAATTTTTCTAAGCAATGTTTTTTAGTCTTCAGTGTATAGGTCTTTGATATATTTTGTCGTATTTATCCATGAATGTTTCATATTTCTTGATGTTATTGTAAACAGTATGGTTGTCTTTTTTCACTTTATGATTTTGTTGCTATTATATGAAAATACAATGTAATTTGTATTCAATCTTATATTCTGCCACCTTGCTAAACTCACTCAACTTTTTTTATAGATTCCATTGTATTTTCTACATAAATGGCTATATCATCTGAAAAAAAAAGTTGATGTCTACCTTTTCAATCTGGAATATCTTACTCCTTTTTCTTGACTTAGTTCATTGACTAGAGCATCCAATACAGTGTTAAATTGAAGTGCTGAGAATGGACTTGCTTTTTGGGTTCCTGATTTTATAGGAAAAACATTTAGCCTTTCATAATTAGGTATGAGGTTAGATGGAGGTTTTTCATTGATTCCCTTTATACAGTATAGGAAGTTCCTTGAATTTATAATTTGTTGAGGATTTAAAAATCATTGTAAATGAAAATTGTCTTCTCATCTGCATCTGTTGGGCATATGGAATCTATTACCTTAATTTTTGTTTCAGTATAATGTGTTTTATCCTTACCGCTTTTAAGATTTTTTTCCTTTATCATTTTTTTGAACAATTTGATTTTGATGTGTCTTGGTATGGCTTTATGTTTCTTATGCTTGGATTTATGTATTTATAATTTTATCAAACTTGGAAAATTTGGGGCATTATTTCTTCAAATATTTTTTCTGCTCTCCTACTCTTAGTGACTACTATAAACATACATAAATCCATTTGAAGTCACTCAACAAGTCACCGATGCTCTGTTCATTTTTAAATACATAATTCGTGAGGTCTCCCGTGTGATTTCTGAGTATAGCCATCCTTCTGAACCTGTGTGAGGCTTACCTCTACTCCTCTGGGTGATTCTGTTTCTGGCTATAGGTAGTTTCATGTGCATGTGCTTAACATTACTCAGCTGAAACTCAGGGGAAACTGCAGATCTTCAGAACTCTATCTATATATCTTTCTTCCTCAGTATTCCTGCCTGTATTCTAGCCACCTTATTCACTCCAAACTTTTAACTCCATCTCAAGTCAGGAAGTCTTCCAGACCCACCTGGGTTGCCCCACCTGCACTATGGATTTGATTATTGAGACAGTAAGCTTACCTAGGGCTTACCTCATTTGTCTCCCATCTTTCAGGAATCACGATTCTTCATTTTGTAGAAAAATCATTGTTTCATATATTTTCTTCATTTATTAGTTGTTTAAGGGTATGGGGTGGGGTAAATCTGGTTGTTCCTCCATTCTGGCTGGAAGTGTGATTTGGTCATAGCATATTTATTTGGAGAATAGGGCAGACATTGCTCATTAGAAAGAAAGAGAGAAGGCAAAAAGGAAGGAGAAAGTCTGGAAGGAAGGGAAGGAAGGATGGAAGAAGAAAATAATCTGATTTTAATGACATTGGGAAACAGCAAAAAAATTTTAAAAGTGTGTAGTTTTTCATGAAGCTAAATGTTTCATTTAAATGGCAATTCCTTGTAATAAGATGATCTACTTGTTACTTTTTAAAACAATATGAAATTCCAAAGTCTGGAAAACAGTGGTTGAAATTTGAGGCTAAGAAATGTTGAACTCCAGGTGGCTAAGAAATTATTGGTTTCTGAGGTGACAAAAAACTGAGAATTCTTTGAAGTTTGGCTGTGTATCACTACTCATCATTTCATTTCCAGTGTCCAGCACATAGTTGATGCTCAGTACAGGTTTATTGAATGAATAAAATAATTTTGTGCCTACCACATAGTTCCCAAGACTGCTGGTATTGCAGGTCCAGGAATTTTCCAGTGCAGCCCTCTTCTTAATTGATCTCCTTCATTAAAGTGGAAAGAGTGCAGCTAATTGGCTTTGATACAGGTTATTTCCCCAGCACTCCTCTGTAAAAAAGCTGTCATGCAAGGCACCTGAGACAAAGAGCCTAGTTGGTTTGCAGGGTCTTAGGCCATAACTCTAAGTAAAACTAAGAAAAAAAAAAAAAAAGAGTAAAGCATGTACTGGTGAATCTGCTAAAGACTGAAACCACAGAACTGGCAAAAAATTGACCATGCAGATACCTGCCCTGTGGGTTACAACTCTGGTTGTTTACTACAATTACCTGAGTTGTTTTTAAAGCATATGGATGCTGAGCTTATATTCAGTGTTTCAGTCTCAATTAGGAGGTGTAGGGAAATTATAATTTTTTTAAAGCTTTAGATAATTTTATTGTGTAGAAACTGCAAATCACTGCATAAAGCCAATGCATAAATAATCCCTTTCTTCCTTTGCTGATCTCTCTGATTCAAAAGATGCTCTATTTTCTGCTAAGGTAATACCAATAAGAAGTATTCATTAGAGAAGCCCAAATCAAGACCACAATGTTAAGTGAAATAAATAGACACACAACCTTAAATATCACATCGTTTCTCATATGAGAAACCCAAAGTAAAAGTAATTTAAAAAGCAAAACAAAAGACAGATAGTAGGAATTAGCAAGATTGATCTTTTGCAAATGGAAAGGGATCTAGAGATGGAGGAGGGAGGGGAAGGGAGAGAAGGGGAAAGAAAAATAAAAAGAATTAAGATTATTAGGTACATGTATCAACTCCCTACAATAATGTACTGTAAACGTGTACTAATAAAAAAGAAAAGCAAATCAGATATCAGTAAAAATGTCATATCTTTATTTTGGCATCAATATCCATTTCACTTTTACAAGTCCTATTTCTGTTTTACAGCTGGAAAATAAAAGTTGGTAAGCATTGGCCTACTTTAGTACACCTACAGTCAAACTCAAGTATTACTATTTCAATCACAATCTAGGTCAAAACCTTTTCAAACTGCCTTCAATCCAAATTCTTATTGAATTTCCAGGGAAGAAATTTCATTCTTGACACTTTAAAGGCAGCGGGGGGGGGGGGGGGGGATAGGACTTGTGAACAGGAGGAAGTGTGAAAGCTGATTTCAGTCATTTCTCTCCCAATTCCAGCTGCCAGTGTCACCATCTAGTCTGGTCTCCTTAAGGACTCAGTACTCCCTGGGTACCTCTGGTGTTCTGAGATTCACCTCTGCTTCATTCATCCACACGATATTGGCCTACCTGGAGCCTCTGCTACTGGGACTCCTTTATGCCTATCCAAACTTTGTAAGCCCTGGAACAAATGGAGATTACACATCTAAAGTCTATAGTTCAGGGTTTTTTTAATGATTTGTCAGCCTTTATTAACCGAGAGTGAAGCCAAGCTCTAGAGTTTCCTTTTTAAAAATTCCAACTTTGTTTATGGCAAATAATGATTTAATTCTTAATGACTTTTAATTATAAATATGTTCAATACCATAAAACAAAAACTGCTTTCCAATCATTCTTCTGAGATTAAAATACAAGTTAAAACAGGTTAAAACAAGATTCACCCCAATGACTTAAAAAATAACTCCAATTGAAAGACATTTCAAACACTGTATGTAGAACTTAGGACCAAAATAACCTTAAAACATTTTTACCCTTGAGGTAGCACAATAATGCTGAATTAGGTATCATTTATTACAAGCTTTAAAAAACAATGAAGGCTCTACCCTTCAATCACAGTGGGCTAAATGATTTTCTGCAAATCCGCCATGAAGTTAGTGACAGTTATCTTACTATTTTTTTAAGTATAAAGATAGCCCTGCCAGTGTGTAAAGGAAACCCATGGAAAGGCTGCTTCCCATAAAATCGACATTACAATCACTAAGGAACATCAGCAGTCAAGACAGGAGGAAGAAGAGGTAATAATAGTGAAAAATCAAAACAACTTGTATCTTGGTAAGATTGATTTTACAAATACATGTCAAAAACAAAAATTCCAACATCAGCCCATTGAAAACAAAAGATAAAAGATGACATTTGTGGGTCCCTTTCCTTTGTCTCTATGCAAAATGCTTCCACTTTTTCTAAGCAGATTGTACTCTGTGACACAACACAACACGCTGTGTCCATTGTGCCCTGCCCAGAATCTGGGCACTTGGGACAAACACCATCTCTCCTGGCTGGTGGACTACTTCCCACTTTGCTGCTGAATTCACTCACTAAGCTGCTCAAAGAAAAGCTCTCTTCCGGTTTCTGAGACTATATAGCAATTATATACAATATAATTCTATATGACGACTATGAACCAAGAGGACAAGAACACACAAAACTTTCCTTCAGAAAATTCAGCCAAGAGAGTGTAAGAAAAACAGGGCCAAAAGGAAGGAAAACACTACAGGTTGGACCTTAAGCCTAAGCCTATCAGAAACATTGTGCCATCCAAAATCAACAACAAAGATAGGAAGGAGGGCATAAAGCTCCAACCCTTAGAAGAAAACATGAAACAACAAAGGAATCTCTTTCCAACATGCATTCCTCCCTGCAAGGCTCAGCTGTCAGTGCCAGGCTCGCTTGGCACAATGGGGATACCTCAGGCCTCAGTCAAACTCAGTCTGTTACCTCTGATTCTCCAAGCTGCAAAGGGAACTGGAACACTATGGTAATGGGTTTGCTCTTTCCCATTCATGCTGCTCCCTTTAATGCTTCCTTCAAGCTTGGGGGCCACTCTCTCACTCCTCTGACCCAGGGGACTCACATGCAGTGAGGGTCTGAACTGATAAGCCTATGTCCATTGGAGTTGGAGCAGCAGGACATGAACATGATGAATTCTAACCTGTAAAATGGTAACCATCAGTGTGTCAGGGTGTCAAGGATGGCTTTGTGAAAGGAAAGACATAGTGGGACTTGTGAGAAGGTCCCTACCTACCAGTAACTGGCACAGGATTCAGACCACCCTAACCAATGCTGGCATGAAGAAGTGGCAAGGGGCATCTTCTCAGCATTCAAACACAGTCCTAACAAGGTCTGAGGTTGGACTTCTGGGTCACTCTTGAATCCTAGTGCACCTGCTATCTTTGCAAGAAACAGGTGTGGTTCTTATCTTTTAAAGTACAAGACCTGCTTTCTCAATTTACTTGATAATAAAGCAACACCATAGAAAAGAAGAACCTTAGGAAAATGTGAGATCACCACATGTGCTTTCCCAGTGCCAGCTCCCTGTTTTGGAGTATTAGTTACATACAACCTTTCATGATTCTGAGAATTCCAACACAGGTTACCCAGGGTAGTCTGAAAGAGTCTTACTTCATGGATCTCTTGTAGCATCTCATTCTAAATCATTCTGAAGAAAAAAATCATTCTGAAATACAGCTAATTAGGACAATTCATTAAATTTTACCTGCTAAAATTAAAAGTTTACAAATGTTTTAAATGCAGGTTAAATTACTGTCTTTGCAGATGAGCAATTAGAGCCCCACATGTCCCAACATTTAATTAAAAAGATCTTCACAGTAATTCTATGAAACTGTAAATGATGCCTTTTGTTTTCTTTTGTGTGGTGCTGAGAACTGAATCCAGGGCCTCACGCTTGCTGGGTCAGTACACTACCACTGAGCTATATCCCCAGTTCCAATGATGTCAATTTTTAGAAACTAACACAGAGTTGAACTTTAGAATGAATGGCTGAGGCAGCTGACAAGCTCCATATAGATAAATACATCCCAAGGGGCATTCCCCAACAGAGAAAAAAAATTTTTTTTTTTTTTAAGACAGGGTCTCACTCTGTAGTTCAGGCTGGCCTTGAATTCACAGAAATCTTGCCTTAGCCTCCTGAGTGCTGGGACTACAGGTGTCCTCCACTACACCCAGCCAAGAAATACTTTCTTAAAAGAGAAGAGCAAAGCAAAGCTTCTAAAGAATTCAAAAATTGATAGTTCAACAACCAAACTATGCAACAACTCAAGGAGAAGGAATGGGCTATCTGTGCAGTACTTTTCTGCATACTGCCATTAGCTAGTAGAAGCAACTGGCAACAAGAAATAGCTGAACCTACTGAGGAAAGTACTTAGCTCAGATAAAGTAATGGCACCTCCAGACCCGGGCTACTTCTACTGGCACCATGCTCTAACCAAATGAACTAAATGGCCACCCCTGGCTCCTTATAAATGGATGACCATTCATTTATACAAACTGCAGAGGTTAAACAAAACATTCACCAAAAGAAAAAAACCTCTAACCCAGAAAACCTTTCCTTGCTCTCTACCACTAGTAAAATGTGCTGAATTCAATTATTTTTGCTCTAACATGGGTTCTACTAACCTCAGTCTGCTTTGGAATACTAACCTGCCATGCCTTTCCGTAAGCATCACCGTGGATTTGAAAACAGCCATAATGTGTGAAGCTGTTAGCAGGCCGAATAATGCCAGTGGACCGAGAGCTCCATCACATCTGATACCATTTTCTACTACAAAACCAAAGGCAGCAATTGTGAACACATTGTGGACTTTCTCAAAGGACAGATGAAGAGACTGAAGGCTACATTTCTTCCCTTGAAAAAGACGGGAGAAGGGTGTCTACAGTTATACAACAGGTTTCTGAAGACTTTATGGTAAATTCCAAAAGCAAGAGTAGCAGCAAGAGAGGAAAGGAGGATGTTTACACTTTGGACTTTATATCAGGCACTTAAATTGTTGGAAAGACATGCCATTCTAAACCAAAGATGCGAAAACTGGGTTGGAGTAATCATTACAAGTGGTTTAATAATGGGCTTTCCAAAGCAAAGTGGAGGTGTGGGTCAAACCTCTGCTCATCCTTTAATGCTGACCTTCAAATTTTCTAAATGCCCCAAACCACAGCAATCAAAGCAGTGGTGGCAACAGCAGGAACAGTTCTGTCGTGTCTATTTTCTGTATGTGTTCTGTGGCTGACCAGAAGGCTCTGGTCACTGAGACGGCTCTGGGATGCGGCATATCTATTGTCCAGGGTCAGTCAGATCCAAGCTGGACCCAAACAGCTTTACGAGCTGTTCTTCATAGTGTGAGATGTTCCTCTTCATAATGTCCATGCAGGGCCCCAGAAGTCTCTCAAATGCTTGAACATCCATAACTAAGCAGGTGACATTTCCAACTGCATATACTGAAGCAGCTCTAGGTTTGTTGGTGACCAGTGCAAGCTCTCCAAAGTACTGCCCCTTGTGGCAGCGGGCAATCTCAACCTCCTGGCTTCCAGCATCCTTGTTTATTTTAGTCTTGCTCCTAATCATGATGCGCACTTCACCAGACTCCATAATGTAAAAGCTGCCAGCCTTATCACCCTGAGTGATTATACACTCTCCATCCTTATAGTTCTTTTCTCCTATCACATCCACGATCTTCATTCGTTCTGACACCTCTAACGATTTAAGAAGTGGCACAGACTCAATAAATAATTCGAACATCTTCCTCTTTTTTGCATTGTTTTTCACTATGATTCTTCTGAAAGTCACCCGGTCCAATCCCCACAGGGAGCCTTCAGAGGTGGCGACAATGGTAGCAGCCCTCGGAGTATTGTACATCAGAGCTAGTTCTCCAAAACTACCACGGTTGTCATACTGACCAACAGAACGCGTTTGATTATTTTTTGTTACTAAAATGTCATACGTTCCCCTTTCTACGACATAAAAGTTGTCTCCATCATCTCCTTGATCAATCACATGCTCATCCACTTTGACTGTCCTTTCAAACATGGCATCCAGGACTTGAGAAAGCTGTTCCTGATCAAGATTTTTGAAAAGAAGAATATCTTTGCAAGCTTCCTGAAGTCTGCATCTCTGTTCATCAGTTTTAGGATGAATCACCCGAGGGTCAGTATCTTCTTCTTCCTCATCAGGGTTAAAAGCCTCTGCACAGACTGATACGCGTCTGTTAAATCTGCTGGGAACCGGAACTTCCAGGTCCTCCTCGACCTCCGAGTCGCTGCTCTCTTGGGCGTCAGGGGCCGCGTCAGGCTCGGGCTCGGAGTCACCTGAGGGGGCGGCGGCGGCCGGGGTGCGAACATCGCGCAGGCGGGTGAAGTAGTCCACTGCAAACTCCACGAGGTCGGGCGGCTGCCGTCGCAGCACCTCCACAGTGTAGCCCTGAAGCAGCTCCGTGAGCCCTGGCGGGATCCGGAAGTGGCTCATGCCGGCGGTAGCTTGGGGACAGGCCGCAACCTCTCCTTTCTCACGGCCCCGTGGGCGCCCGCGGCTCGGCACACGCGGCTCGTTCAGGCCTCCTCGCGTCACGCCCGCGTCGGCCGCGGCTGCGGTTCCGGTTCACGCCACCCTACGTTCTTACAGCCAGCCGGCCACTTCCGCCGCTGTCACCAGGCCGCTCCCGCTGCCGCGGGGAGGGCGGGGTGCGCCCCGGCTTTGTGACGCAGCCGCACGCGGACGTGCGCGGCCCCGCCTATATTTCAGAGTTTTAAATCCAGCCCACAAATTGCTACCGTGAAATGTGTCATTTCCTCCTAACTTGACAAGAATACCTGCATAAGAATAAATTAGAAAAAATATATAAAACCAAGTCTTAACAAACTATCAGAAATAATTGAGTTTAGCTTATATTTTATGACCCTGGGCATTCTCTTGAAGGGATGCCAATGTTTGGGTGATTAATAATTATTTTAAAAATATATATTTGCATCTTAAAATCTAAATGTTGGATCATTTCAAAGTCCTTAATTATGCAGATATAATCTATTTTTTAACAAATCAGTTATATTCTTGTGTCAGAATGGTCAAATGGATTAAAAAATAAAAGTAATATAAAACAAATGCATTTTGAGGAAAATTCAAAATACAGTAAATGTAAATGTATAAAAATACAGTTATTTTTCCTACATTTAAAAATGAGATTCATTTAAAGTATTCAAAATTGTTTATTAAAATTAAAAGACCTATTTTTATAAAAATAAAATCTTTTGATATACTTGTATTTAATGTCTATCAAATTTCCAATGAAAAAGACAAGACTAATGCTCCAAGCATGTTAAAACTAGGCCTACATATACATAAGGATCAGATGAATAGCTGTCATTTTAGCTGTTGAAAATAGTGGGCAGATTGATGAACATCTACAGATACACAAACCAGAAGAAGAAGAGAAAGAAGAAAGTGAGTAGGTTGGAGTATGGGAAAACTGGTATTTCATTATGAAAGAATCTTCTGTATTCAAGCTATTTGAGAGGTAGCCTTTACAAACTTCTTAGTCCTTTTCCCCTAAGTGATTCCAAGGATTTTCCAGCTGAAACTCTCTCTCCATGACAAAGCAGCACAGCCAGAAGACCCTCTGAGCTTTGGACACATTAATGCCTTTTGTTTAGAGGAAAAAGCAAGTGAAAATCTTTCCCTGGGTCCTAATGTCCACAGGAGAGGAGATGTTACAGGTTGTTGAATATTCTGTGCACTCTCAGCCTTGCTCTCAGATGTAAAGTGGTAGCAATATCACCTGTTCTGTAGTAGGCTATATTTATTGACAAATGCATGCCCCTGTAAAGACTGGTGTCCAGGATAGGGACCCTGTGACTAAGGCTTGTATCTGGTCCCTTTGCTTCTTGTGTGTCCAGGGAATGGAGGTTAGCTTAGTAAATTATCCTCCATCCATCCATTCAAATTATGAGATTTCTGGGGCCCTATTCAGATTCCCTGCTGCAATCACCTTGGCTCCATGAGAAACTGGGCATAATTTGTGTCTTCTCCTGACTAGCTTTGCCCTTTTCTGATGCTCCCTGCCTGTGTCCAAAGCACTCTGGTAGCCTTTGACTGGTCCTAGGCAGCCCTAGACATGTGAATAGGTTCTACCTGCCGCTTAGCACACTACAAAGAAGCTGATGCCAGTCCCCATGTTCACTCGTACCCCTGTGCTTCAGAGTATTGTCTGAGAATCCTTTTCATGAGGAGCCAAGGCAAGTGCATCCCTTTCTAAAGTGACTGAGAATGTGAAAGTAATGGCTGATGCTCCAAAATCTCTTCAGGAAGTCTCTCCAGCATCCCTCCCAAATCTCTTTATAAATCTTCCTCTGGCAGGTGGGAAGAAAGCACATCAGTTCTTCTGGTTCTCTCTAGTATTTCTGTATAATCCTTGCTGCAGTCCTCCCAGAACCCACACATCTATATTTCTGTCTATCCTGGTGACCCAGGAATGAGTTTGTAGCGAGACTAAGAATGTCAGTCTTGTAGACTAATGTCTTGAGTTATTGTCCCAGTTAACTCATTAACTTCTCCAGTTCTGTCTTTGGTGCAAAGATGAGGTGAAGCAAATGAGTAGTTCCAGCTTCTTAAAATGCCTTTCAGAAGTTACTACAAGTGGCTCGACAATTGGTCTAAATCAATATGTAATATCTGTGATATCATTAAAAATAATCCTTACAGAAAACCTTTAGAAAAAGGCTGGGGATGAAGCTCAGCAGCAGAGTGCTTGCCTAGCATGAACTCCCAACCCACACCAACCCTGAAGAATGCTTTACATGTGTGGTTCTTCTTTATCTTGTTTGTTTAGTTTAGAGGGACGACAAAAATAAAATAAAATCCTAGGAACTTTGTTCTCTATTTTGCGATCTTGGCTCTTTTAAGGGAATCTTCTTTGGATTTACCACAGATGAGTAAGCCCAGAAACTAAAAGGATTCGAAGAGAAACCCTCACATTAAACCATTCTTCTTTTAAATACTAAAAATCTTCAGAAAAGCCAGAAGTTTTAAAATCTTCATTTTTCCTAAGCATCTACTTGACAGAATTAAAGATATAAATAACTGAATAAAATTTTTATCAGTATGACATTAAGTTTGTGTCTGCTTTGAAAACAAGAGGCTTTAAATTTTTTAGGAGATGAAAATGTTAATATATTGTATACATGTAGCAAATTATCACACTGTACTCTATAAATATGTACAATTATAATATGTCCCTAAAATGTTTCCTGCTACTAAAATGTTTCCTGGAAAAAACCCAAGGTTGGGAAATTGTACTTTTTAAATTCCACAGTGACTTCAGTATTGGGAACATATTAGGATTGTAGGAATTTCTGTCTGTCAAATCTTTCTCATCTTTGTTTTCTGTTTTGATGTAAGGAATCACTAGATGCAGTCCCATACACAGCGAGGAAAGTAAGCTTACCGTGTCTGGTGGAAGTGAGACTCCAAGCGCCATTCATAGCTGTTCTCCCCACTCCCAAGAGCATCTTTCTGCTCCCTCAGAGGAGATCACTTCAGCAGCTGATGCCAGGATTTGGAAGTCAAAAGCACTGTGAGTAGGGTATATGACAGAAATTTTATCCCTTCCAAACATTTTGCATTAAAATTATTTTAATCTCCCTGAGAATATATGTGGAGTGTGATGCCTCTGGATGTATCACTCCCTCTCCATAAAACTCCTTCTATATTGTTTGTTCTATGAAACAAAGTTTGCATCTCAGAAGCCTGACTAAAAACCAAGAGAATTTGTGTATTGAATGCCTCAAATACTGTAACTGGAGTCCCTGACAGGTTGATTTTGAACAATGACTGCCATCTCAATTGAAGTTCAGTCCAGATTTTGTGCCACTGCCTAAAAATCAGCCAAAATCAAGTATATGAGGATTTGGGTGAAGAATGAGGTGCTCAAAACTTCAGACCAAGGCAGAGGCAGGCAGGCGTACTTCTCAAGGTGGATGTACTTCATTATCTTTCTATGTGTGAAGCCTTCCTCTCATTCTTGGTTGGACCAGTGTCTCTGGAACTGCTCTCTCCAAAGCTTCCCTTTCTGGGGCTGGGAATTTAGCTCAGTAGTTTCACCACCTGCTGCGCAAGCTCAAGGACCTGAGTTTGATCCCCGGTACCAAAAAAAATAAACAAAGCTTCCCTTTCTGTGTAGGCAACCCGTGCAATCTCCCCCATCCTCTGTTCTCTTCCACTCAATTCTAAGTTGTTCTATTCCTTTTATCCCTCTGGCCCATTGGTATCCTCTTTGTTTTGTCTGAATCAAAGATTTTGGTCAATTTTAAGGAAGCTTCCGTGTCTATGTTCATAGCTCTTGATATTTTAAGATCAAGGGTCTTTTTGACAACTTACAATACTGTTCAAAAGAAATAAAAGGTGGACCACAAATACAAACTACGTAATTGGATATTTTCTAATAGCCACATTCAAAAAGTTGAAAGAAGCAGGTGAAATTAACCTTGGCAATACATTTGATTTAATTTAAACCTATTCAAAATCTTATTTCAACATTTAATCCATATAAAAATTATGAACAAAGATAAATTTCCCAAGAAAGATTAGTCTTCTGAGCTTTTAAAAGGTTGTGATTTCTACCCTCCTTGACGTTTTTTAAATTTATTAGGTTTTCATTGAGAAGACAAGAAAAAGAATGGAGAAGACTTCTTTTAATGTCTACTTTTTAAATTTCTTGGTCCTTTACAGACACTTAGACATTTTCTTATGGTACATTTACAAGAATTCTGACAGAAATGCTTTTCTAAATAAAGATGCCCTTGTAGATAAGGTAGTCAACTGCTTTAACTAATTTGGTCTCATAAATCTTCTTGGAGTGTTTCTCCAGGAAACAAGTTTTTCTGGTGAGGAATCTTCTTAGTGAAGGAACACTCACATGTTCATCTCTAAGAAAATTAAGTATCAATATTCCAGAGGTAGAGATACCCTACGAGTATAGCAAGTCCAGGCAAATATTTTTTTGTGTGTGAACCATGTTCATGTAAAGAATTTGAGTGACTCAAACCTGGCATATCAGAACCATTCTGGAGGTCCAATCTCACATGATCTCAGAAAGAAACACAGCCACGGGAGCAGCCCACTCCCCAGGCTCTTGGAAACAGCCAGTCTCCATGGAACAGGGCCTGGGATGACTTGGTAGATCTATATTAACTGCTATGAGACCTAGTTAAATAAACACATGTACATGTGCATTCAGGTGGGTGGACAAACAGAAGGGCAGGCAGCAAGATGAAAGATCCCAGTTTAGAAAAGATCTCTTTGCTTGTATTCTATTTTGTTCACTCCGCAAATATTTCTCAGATACCATGTATCAGGAAGTATAGTAAATGCTGAGATGAGCAGCAGTGGATAAATGTGTCCTCTGGATGACCCCACACTAGTGGGGAATTCTCAAGCCTAACTTTAAATCAGAATCATTTTGGGGCTCTTTTTAAAAATGTTTGCTCCCAAGCCCCAGCCTAAAGCAATTCATTCACATTTCCCTTATATGAGAAACAACCAAAATAAATAATTTAAAGAGCAAAATAAAAGACAGGGGTTGAGAATGTAGGTCAATAGTATGCATGCTTAACTGCATGAGTCCCTGGGTTCAATCCCCAGTACCAAAAAAGAAAAAGTAAAATGACAAAAGATGATGGAAACAAGAAGATAGACTTTGAGGAGATAGGAAGGAAAAGATAGATAGATCATAGATAGATAGATAGATAGATAGATAGATAGCAATATTCTTCCCTAAGCCAGGCACAGAAAGACAAATACTACATGTTCTTACTTGCATATGGAGGGTATAAAAATCTGATTTTGTAGGAATAGAGAGAACAGTGGTCACGAGAGACTAGGAAGGGTATGAGGAGGGAGATAGAGGAAGGTAGACTAAAAGGTTCCAAAATACAATTAGACAAGAGGAATAAGCACTAGTGTTCTGCAATGTAGAAGGGTGGCTACAATTATTATCTATTTTCATAAAATCAGAAAAGAAGAGCTTGAAAGTTCCAAACACAAAGAAATGCTAATTGTTTATGTATAGGGGACCACCTTATTGATTAAGCCCAAAGCAGGCTGTAAGCAGTGCAGGCTGTAAGGAGTTAACTGCACAATTGGCTTGTTTTGAGAAGCCAGTCCGACCAAAGGCTATGTTCTGAGGTCAGAGTAACTCACACCCAAATTCCATTCCCATGACTAAAACCTTAACTAGAAAGACAAGGTTCTAATTACAGCCCTATATTTTGTCTGTTCCATTCCTAACTTGAGAATTCTTTGTCTTTTCCTTTACAAGCCTTACCTGCATTGGTATCCATAGCAACTGCACAACTGCATGTCCTCCCACATAGTTACCCTTTTCTCCAATTTGATTGCCAATAAAAATCAGTGACTTGGATTGATCAGGGCCTTTGCTGGTTGCTCAGCACTGGCTGTCCTGGCTCCCCACTTTTTTGTTTAATTCTGTCTTTGAGTCTTTCTTGAGCCCTGCGTCATACACTGGGCAGGAGACTGGAACTTACTGCAGAGGTCTCCAGTATTTAAAAAGACAGAAATGCTAATTTCCCTGATTTGATCATTATACATTGTGTGAATCTATTGAAATAGCATATTGTACAATACAAATATTTACAATTTTTGAAAAATATGATAATTTTGAAAAAAGTTATTTCTCATGCCAAGCATGGATGATGACTCTCTGAAATTCACTGCAGATAATTCTACTTGTTATTGACTACGTTTGTGATTTGCTGGGTGTGATACTGACTACACAACTTATGATGGTCAGCTCCTAATGGAGTTTCTCCTCCAGTTCAGACAGCTATCTTGATATTTCTTTTGTATTTATGTACTAACTTTTGTGTTTTGTACGATTTATAATACATCATATTTTATTTAGAATTTTATAAATTATAAAGATGACATAAATTTAAAAACACAGTTAATAATTTATAAAAATTGAGTCAAGGAAAAGACTTTACTTTGGAAACAGCACACACTTTGGTAACAGCAATGCACTATTTATTCAATTCTGACCTTCCTATGTCTCCCTGGTGCCTCCTAATATTGCATATAATGGCCCCTGGTATAGGAATTTGTAGCCACCAGTTGCCTCTGAGATTTTCATGCTCTGTGCTCTTTCTCTTGTTAAATCACTCTTTTTCTTGCTGACTTATCTTACTTACTTCAATATTTAGATCAAGCATCTTCTCTATGTATGATGCAGGGTAATCACACTTTCTACTAGACTAGAACTATATTTTGAGCATGCAATTGCCCCTTTGCCCCTCTGTGTCCGCAGATTTTGCACCTGTCAATTCAACCAAGTGAAGATTGAAAATATTCAAAAAATAGATATGTACTGAATATGTACATATTGTTTTCTTATTTCCTTTTAAGCAACAACATAGTATATATAATTACATAGCATTTACATTGTATTAGCTGTTATAAGTTACCTAGAGATTATTGAAAGTATAAGGTAGGATGTGTGTACCTTATATGAAAATATTATGCCATTTTATAGAAGAGACTTAAACATCTATGGATTTGGTACCCTGAGGGGTTCTGGAACTAATTCCTCATGAACACCAAGGGATGGTTGTATTGCTTGCACTAGAAATAATAATTAAACTAACTGTGATTAATAGGTTCAATATCTAGAATCACAGTCTTTTTAAGTATACAGAAAACATTATCCAAACTGTCCATATTCCTTGCTTAAAATCCCCAAAACTTTCTAAGATTTAAAGTCACACACTGCATATTCTCTTAGTCATTTTCTTGTCACTGGGTCATGATGTTTGACACACATGACTTCAAGTAGGAGAGGTTTATTTTGGCTCACAGTTTCAGGAATTTCTGTCCATGGTTGGCAGGCTCAAATGCAGAAATGGCATCATAGAAGGGCCTGGCAGAGGAAAGCTGCTTATGTCATGGCTGCCAGGAAGCAGAGAGTGAAGGTGGGAGCCACGGAGGGAGATACACACTTCTCAGTGACTCACCTCTTCCAGCCACATCCCACCTCCTAACAGCACATTCAACTATGAAAGAATCAGTGGATTAATTGATTACGAGTACAGTGCTCCCATAATCCATTTACTGTCCAAAAGCCCTGATCTCTGAACACATGAGACTACTTGGGAACATTCTAGATCAAAACCCATAACACTGATCACAGTATAATTAAGCCAAAAATTAATAACACAGAGCTAACTTGAAATTCTCCAACACTGGAAGTTAAGTAATACAGTTCTAAATAAGCTATGAATAAAAAAATCAATACCTTAAATCCAATAATCAGGAGGAAAAAAACCCTCTTATCTACTTTACCTCAATAGTTTACCAAGTCATGGAGGGTCTCTTTTCAAAACAGATTTTGTTTCATCATTCTATTTTTATTCTGTTCTTACCGACATTATCATTCCATGTCACATATATATACATATATATATTTAGATATTGTTGTGCACTAAACACTGTGCTATCTTATTTAATCCTACAAATATATAAGGTAAGTAATATTATTACCTACTCCCATTTTTAATATGATGAAATAGTTTCACAGATGTTAAATAACTTTCCTAAGGTCATATAGTCCAAAGGTGCAGAGCTTAGACTTGAACCCAATGTGAGACCCAAAGCCTATAGCCAAAGGAGCAATACAGGATGTGTGCCTGTACTGCTCACACTGGATCCCCAGTGTCTTGAATATAGAAGAGCCTTGCATCAGTTTGAATGTTTTTGTCTAAATATAACAGAGTTTTCACCAATAAGAGTTTATTATCTCATATTAGGATTCCAGAGCTAGGTGATATCAAGATAGTTTCAGTGGTTTAATACTCTTACCAAAAACCCACCACTCTGCCTCACTGTCCTCAGCATACACTTTATAAGATTACATAATGGCCATACCAGCTCAACATCACATTCTTATACAACCTCATTCAAACCCAGACAAATTTTAGAGGAATCCTTCTCATTTCTTCTCCTCCTCCCCCTTTTCCTCCTTCTTTCTTTCCCTCTCCTCCACTTCCTCCTCTTTTTCTTCTTTCTTCTCTTCCTATCATGGTAAAAATATTTCCTGAAGTTCCCTGAGTAGTGTTCCTCTACATTTAAATGCCTAAAGTGTTTCATGGCCTCCCTTTCACCAATCACTTACAAAAATGAAATAGAATTATCATTACTGGTGTTGATTGGCTGGTATATCTCCCCTGAGGACATTTCCAATCAACAGTATAGATTCTCTTAGCAAGAATAAAGAAGGCATGGATGTTGGATAGGCCATCTATGAGGTGTGATTGAAATATATGGTGAATATATGAATTTTTAAAAAATTATTACAGTATAAGATATGTTGCCATTAATTCTCCTCAAAATACTCCTCCTCATTTTGAACACACTTACCCCATCATCCTTGCCACTTTCTGAATCAGTTCTGGAAGTCCTTTTTGTCTTTACTTGCACTGCCATGACTGCCTCGCTGTCCTAAAACAATTCAAAATGTTTACCTTTCATGGCCATTTTGACTTTGGAGAAGAGCCAGAAGTTCCCTGGTGCCAGATCTGTTGAGTAAGGTGGATGAAGACACACTAATGTTTTTATGAGCCTGTCTTTCCTTTGGATGGCACTCTGTAGAAACATTCACTATATTTTTTATCATACCTCATAAAGGCACCTCTGAAAAAGGACTTCCAGAACTGATTCAGAAAATGGCAAGAATGATGGGATAAGTGTGTTTGCAGTGAGTAGAATACTTGGGGGAGGATTAATAGTATAGTGTCTTTCACAGTAATAAGTATTTTAAATTTAAACATTTATTATACGTACCCTGATAGCTTGGTTGCCAAATGGCTCCAAGCTTGACTTTCCACTACTCGAACAGCAAAGTTCAAAAAAAAATCTACTTGGTGTTCATAACTTTGCTTGATAATTGAACCAAAAATCTGACTTGAAAAAAACCTGTACAGGCCAAGAGTAAGCCACACATGGGGTCTCACCATGGACTTAAGGGGTGACACTTCAGTCTAAGGGCCACTCTTGCCCAGACAACATATAGTGCTTGTGTTAGTGAATTATAAAACATTCATCATTGGGCTTTTTTTGGTTTATTTTGCACTGTATTTGTGTAAAATATCATAACCAAAGCTCCAAAGAAAGTTAATGATACCAGCAGTAAAGCCAAAAGGAAAACTGTGAGAACCATGATAGAGTTAAAGAAAGAAATCATTGTGAAATTTATTAAAGATTTCAAAAATTGAATTAAAGATCTGAAAAATTGAATTTATAAGTGCAATATTTGGGCCTCAGAACCAATTATTAGGTTTTTCCATTTATTTATTTTGGGAAAGATATGTTTAGTTCTTGATCTTTTCTGTGTTTGAACACAAATTTGGAATGAATTGAGTTTGACAACAGAGAAATTATTGTATTTTGATCAACTCTTGTATTGTGTCTATCACAGTGATCAATCAATTCTTACTGAACAAGGATAGAAGACTTTACCTCTGAGATACATAATATTCTGGAATAACTGAAAGGGTGTCTGACCTGTCTCCCTGCCCCACACCAGGACTTAAGCACCAATAGGCCACACCGGGTCAGTCAAAATCCCACTGGGACACTCAGTTTGGGAGAGATGGGCCTGGCAGATGTCTTCATTCAGGTGGTGCACTGGCCATTTCCTCCAGAAAAGAGGAGGAAGGGGAAAACTATAGTCTATTACCAGAAAACTGCTTGCCATCTGTAGACCACTTCATATCTCCAGGACTCTCTTTCATATCTGCAGGACTTTGTCAGCATGCCCGTTCTTTCCCCTACACAACCCATTTCACAAACTTAATGTGTGTCTGAGTGTGTGTGTGTGTGCGTGTGTGTGTGTGTATATGTATGTGTGTGGTATCAGGAATTAAACCCAGGACCTTCACACTGAGGTACATCCTCAGCCTATAACAAAATTTTTTTTTAAATTTTGAGACAGTATGTCTTTAAGATGCTAAATTGTCCAAGCTGGGACTTGAACTTCCCATTCTCCTGCCTCAGCGTCCTACAGTACTAGGATTAGATGCATGCACCAGAACTCCCAGCTACAAATTTACTTTTTTAGACCCAGGTTCTGTGAAGCCTTCCTTGACAACTAGTAGAAATCTCTGGGTTCTGTAGTACTCTGTACTTCACAATTTACCATATTACTCCCTCAAAATAGTCCCCTTCATTTTGAACACACGTATCCCATCATTCTTTTTAGACCTAGCCTCTGAGAAGTCTTCCTTATAGTAGAAACCTCTGTGCTCTGTTGTACTTTCTCTCTATGGTATAAATTATGGTATAAAAATGCTCTTTTCCTTAGGTTTATAGCAAAAAAAATGAGCTGTATTATCTTAGAAAAAGAAAATGTATGAGAATAAGAACCTATAACACATTTTAAAATTTTTTAATTGTGAAAAAAATAGCAAGTTTAGTATAAATATATTAACAGCAAAACTAAGGTGTGGTTAGAACTAATATTTTTTTCTGTCAGTTCTTGGAGGAGGTTTAGCATTTCTTGATATTTTTTATTTGTGGCTGAATCATTCTAATTTCTGCCTTTGTTGTCACATTTTTTCATCCTCTTCTGTCAGCTCTCGAGAGAGTCTTGTGGCCCTTGAGATTCTACAAAGTAGAATATTGTATGGAGATACCTGTCGCTGGATTTAGGACCCACTCATATAATCCAGAGTGATCTCATCTCTATATCTTTAAATTAATTACATCCACAAAAACCTTTTTCCAAATAAGATGACATTCACAGGTTCCTGGGAAATAGCATATGAGCATTTTTTTTCTTAAATTCTTTTATTGGTACATTGTAGGTATACAACACGATTACATTTCTCATTGGGAACTTGTACCTTTACATAATGCATCTTGGTTCTTATTTTTTCCCCATTCCTACCCTCACTTCACCCCCTCCACCTTTCCCTCTTTACAAAGACTTTATTTCCATTTTTTCCATTTCTCATCATTTTTCCTTTCCCTTCTTTCCTTACCCCTGTCCCTCCCACTACCCCTA
>NW_004624759.1:18705291-18737370 GCF_000247695.1 Heterocephalus glaber
TATCTGAGAAATTATTTCTGATTTCATTTTTTTCCAGATCCCCTTTTGTTGCCAGTTCAGTGGGTCCAGGTGGTTGACTATCAGAGTGTTCCATCTCATTTCCTTTTGGAGTTGCTGTAGGTGATCTGGAAGTCTGGTTTTGAGACTTATTTACGTGTCTTCTCATTTTGACTGGGGGGGCAGGGGGGTTCTGTTGGCATCTGTGAGGCTCACCTCCTCTGATCTGGGAGAGGTGGGCCAGGGGCCGGGAGCAGCAGTACAGTTGGTGGCCTGGAAGCCCCTTCCTCTGCACCAGGAGCAATGGCACGGTGGCTCAGAAGCCCCTACCTCTGGTCTGGGAGCGGCGGGAGGGATGGCAGCCCAAAAGCCTTTTCCTCTGGGCTGGGAGTGGTGGAAGGCATGGTGGCTGGGCAGCCCCTTCCTCTGGACCAGGAGCAGTGGGACTGTGGCTCAGAAGCCCCTACCTCTGGGCAGGAATTCTTTAAATGCTGAGAACTTGATTAGCTCCAGTACAGTGGTCTGGTGGTCTGGTGTCCTGTGTGTCTTTGTAGTGTGGAACCAGGTGGCTGTACAGAGAAGAGGCCAAAGGAGCAGGGGGGTCCAGTGAATTGCTGCCGGGGCGCTGGCTGATTTGGTGTTTTCAGGGAGACTGGCAACCTTGGGACCACGTCTGCAGACCTGCCTGTCTGCAGCAGGCTGATTCAGTGTTTTCCGCATGACTGGCAACCTCGGGACCACGTTCACAGACCTGCCTGTTTGCAGCAGGCTGATTTGGTGCTTTCAGCATGACTGGCGACCTTGGGACCGCATCCACAGACCTGCCTGTCTCTATATGAGCATATCTTTTAGGGGGACTATCATGAAATCCATTAGATTTTGATAATGAGCAGGTAAAGTTAATGGATATAGAACATTTAAAGAAACTAATAAAGAAATATGTGTCAGGATGTTCTTGATGATAGACAAAGGAAACTTCAACTTAAACCCAAAGGAATAAAGCTGTTAATCATTTTTTGTCACAAGAATTTCAGAAGTGAGGTTGGTTAAGTTTCATTAATTTAGTGACTCACTAGTGTCATTAGACCTGGGATCTTCTACCTTGTCTTCAGCCTAGACTCCTGACACCCATTTTAATGTATCTTGTGCTAATGATGACCAGGTGCAGACCTAGAAAAGAGGATCCATTTCTTCCCATGTATCTCTTTTTATACTTGATCTTAGCCAAAAGGCTGAGAAACGAGTCCATATATCTCTTTTTAACAATGAGAAAAAGCTTTGCCAGAACACCCTCACTCAGTCCAGTAGATTTTCTTCCCATCTCATTGGTCTGATAGCAGCCCATGTCCTGCCTAAGCCAATAACTGCAAAGAGAATTGGGTTTTCATAATGAGCTGGACCAGTCAATCCATGATAATGGGGATGAGACCCACTCTCCTGAAGCACATGGCTGCAAAAGATCGAAGTTCTGTCAACAAAGAGCAAGGAGGAAGTGAATGTTGGCAGGCATTCATCAATATCTGCTTCAGAATGAGATTACATAAGGAATATTGGATAGACATTGTAGTTAGTACAAACGCGTTTGTGTTCAGAGAAGTAGGAGCACCACTTATTGTTTCTCTTTATTAACAGGTTATTATATGTCCCATGCAATATCTTGCATGGACTTGCACATAGGAGCTTAGAAAAGTGCCTAACAAATAACAAACACACACTTAGCGCTGGATATTTATACCATGCAACTTCCAACAGCCCACCCAGTCAGTGCAGAAATAGGCCTTCTCAAATGATCTTCTGTGCTTTTCCTTGTTCACACACTTTCCCCTGCCTCTCCCTTCGGCATTTGGTGAGATTTTCTTGATTTTTTTATATGACTGATTTTATCTTTAATCATATTCATTATTCAGCTCAATGTTTTAGCAAATGTTTAAAAATTTTGGCCTTCTCATCTTTATCCAAGAGCTTTCTAATGTTCTGATGGCTCATTTTTCATAGCAGTATTTTCTTATATTATAGAAACAATATTCTCTCTCTTTTAACTAAAAATTATTGTTTAAAATTTCTCTCCACTTTCTTACTCACTCCAGGATCATCTGATATGTTTGTTCCTCTGATCATTTTCCTTTTTGCTATTAGTTTTCCTCAAAAATTTGATGCTCTTGCATGGACCATTCATGTTTCTGAGTAAGAATTTAGATTGATTAGTGTGCGAAATTAGAACAATTTTTCACTGCAGCTGTGTGGGTCCTTTTTCCCAGCAGTCTTCTGAGGGTTGACTGTGTACTTGTGTGAGGCTATGTTGACAGATTTCACTTTTGGATTCATGAGCCTGGAACAGACAGATGCCCTGAAGGGATCCTCCACAAAAAATAATTCAATTTTATTGGAGAATTTAGAGAATATTGGCATTAGATCTTCCTTGAAGTTCTGGTAGAATTCTACAGTGAATTCATCAGGTCCTGAACTGTTCTTTGTTGGCAGAATTTTTATTTTTTTAAAATTTTAATTAATTTTATTGGTACATTTTAGGTACATAATATAATAACATTTATCATTGGAAATTTGCACCTTTACATACTCTCTCTTGGTTCCTATTTTTTTCCTCATTCCCCTGCCCTTCCTTCAACCCCTCCACCTGGCAGTATTTTTATTACTGCCTCTATTTTGATGCCTGTTATTGGCCTATTCAGAGCTTTTATATTTTCTTGGTTCAATTTTGGTAATTCATATGTGTCTAGCATTTTCTCCATTTTTTCCTACATTCTCCAATTAAAATATCAGTTTTCAATGATTTTTTAGAATCTCTGGATTTTGTCAGTGTTTATTGTAGTTTTGGCTTTTTCATTTCTAATTGCATTGATGTGGGTTTTCTCTTTCCTTTATTTAAAAGTAAATTTGGCTAAGGGTATATTAATCTTGTTTATCCTTTCAAGGAACCAAATGGTTGATTTGTTGATCTTTCATATTTTTTTAGTTTCAATTTCATTAATTTCTGCTCTGAAATTTATACTTTTTTCCTTGTATTAATTTCTGATTTGGACTCCTCTTGTTTTCTAAAACCTTGAGCTGCATCATTAGGTTATTTGAGACTGCTTTATTCTCTTAATGTGTACATTCATAGCTATGAACTTCTGTCTTAGAACTGCTTTCATTGTGTCCATATCTTTTGGCATGTTGTGCTTCCATTGTCATTTGACTTGTAGGAAATTTTTAAATTTCTTTCCTGATTTCTTCTTTGATTCATTGATTATGCAGTACTGTATTGCTTACTCTCCATATATTTGCATAATTTCTATGGGTTCTTTTGCTGTTGATTTATAGCTTCATTCCACTAGCATTCAGTAGTATGCAGTGAATTGCCTCAATTATTTTGTATTTATTTATACATGCTTCATGGTCTCCTAATATAGGTCTACTTTGGAAAAAGTTTTGTGTACTGCTGAGAAAAAAATATGTATTCCGTGGTTTCTGGATGAAATACTATGTAGCAATCTGCTAAATTCATTTGCTCAGTGGTGTGGTTTAACCCTTATATTTCTTTGTTAATTTTTTGTCTGGTTGACCAAATTGTGAGAATAGGGTTTAAAGACCGCCACTATGATCATATTGGTGTCTGTCCTTTTGTGTCCAGTAGTTTTATTTTTATGAAGTTGGGTGAGCCAATATTTGGTGCATGCATATTTATAGTTGCTATCTCTTCTTGTTGAATTGTTCTTTTTACCAGTATGTAGTGGCCATCACTGTGTCTTCTAACCAGTTTTGGCTTGAAGTCTGCTCTGCTTGAAGATAAGATAGCTACTCCTTCTTGCTTTCAGTCTCTGGTTGCATGGAATATCATTTTTTATCCTTTCATTTAGTCTAGGAGCTTCCTTTTGGATGAGGCATGCATGTCTCTCCTGTAGGCAATATTTTCTTGCATTTTGTTTTTTGATCCAGTATTCCAGTCTGTGTCTTTTCATTGAGGACTTAAGACTATCGACATTCACAGTTATTATTGTTTAATGAATCCTGTCATTGCATTATGTTCACAGTGCTGAATCCTTGGTTTTTGCTTGTTCATTTGTTTGTTTTTGTTTTTGTCCTTTTGTTTAACTACTCTCCTAGTTAGATATACATTTTCTGGGCTCTTTGTTGCTGGTGGCCTTCCCTAGTCAGAGGACTAGGATTGCCTCGAGAATTTTCTGCAATGCTGATTAGTAGTCATGTATTTCTTTTGGATTTCTTAGTCATGAAAAGTCTTTAGTTCATCAATTTTGAAGACTAATTTTGCAGCATATAGAAGAAAACACCTCAGCTTTCCACCATGAGTAAGAAAAATGAAAGCACCAACAAAAGCCTTCTACCATGGCTTTTGTAGAGGATGAGATGAATACCAGACATTTAAAACAGAAACTATGGTTCTCTAATAATAGAACTCTTCCAAACTGTCATACTGTGATGGCCCTAAAATTGCAGTAGGTAGACTATTAAAACAATAAAAGTATTTAATAAATCATAAGAATTATAAAAGAGCAATCACATTGATTGATAGATTGTGCTGGGATTAAATCCAAGGCCTCACTGAGCTGCATCCCCAGACTGTCTTTCTTTCTTTCTTTCTTTCTTTCTTTCTTTCTTTCTTTCTTTCTTTCTTTCTTTCTTTCTTTCTTTTCTATTTTGTTACAGGGTCTTGATAAATTGCTTAAGCCAGTCTGGGACTTGCAATCCTCCTGCCTCAGTCTGCTAGAGTGCTGGGATTTCAGGCGTGTGCTACCATACCTATTACAATCATACATTTTAGAGATGTTTCAGAAATGAAAGTATGCTTGGGAATTGTTCATTTTCTCAAAGTAAAATGTGAGAACTTTCCCAGATCTGGCTAGGAGATAACCTCATCAGGGTGTTAAGTTTAGCACCAATTTCCAAATATACACAGGAAGATGTAGGATCCATATTTTGAGGCTAAACAGCTCTGCCTTTCTTCTTAGTCCTGATACTCCCTTTCTGACTCTATAAAGAACTGTGAATCTTGAAATTCATGATCTACTAGCTTTGATTTTAGTTAAAGGTATTTTGGATTTATATTTTTTGACAGAAGTAAAATAGCAAGCAGAAGAAAATACTAGAAATAGCCTTGTTTTATCACTTAGAAATAGAAATAAAGAATCTAATGGGAAAACTGAGATAAGTCTCTGGCAAGGTAGTGTTTTGTGTGTTTTTCTTCCAGAACTCTAAATAGTTGCATTGGCAGAGTGACTGCCTTGTAACTGCTCCCTCCTGAAGTCTCAGAGGTGTTTACAGAAATCGAAAGTTCAGCAGTACATTTCCATGAGCTCATTACCAGCTCCAGTCCTACCTTGTAGACTATACATGCACAAATGAGTATACACATAGGATAAAGCTTTCAAGTTGTATTCTAATTACAAATAAAGGAGCTGAAGTCAGATATTTAATTACCGTAACAGCAGGGTATCTTTAGAATCCCTGCTTAGGTCACTATTATTCAAAGCAACTCTAAGGCCATTTCTTGCCTGCCTCTTTATGCTAATCACCCTAGTCTGCTTCGCTCCTCCTCCTTCCAGCCTCCCCTAAGGACTATATGTGTCCAGCTGTCAGAGTAACTGAGACCAGGAGAAGAGAAGAAATTACTTGATTTATCCCCACAGTTCTTGTTTTCCTTTGTGTATGTATTACTGTAGCAGTCCTCTCTAAATACTAGAGGAATTGGATTTCACATCAGTGGAAGGAACTGTACATTGCCAAAACTGTAATCTGTTAGAAATAGTTACTTTAGGGGATCTTACGTGATAAGAGAAGACAGTTTCAGTTTGCTTTGAAATGAAAGAAGAACTAAATCTTGTTTTTTCCATGTGAATTGGCATCTTTATATGTAGGGGAGGTAACATTGGTAAATATTTATTTCAGGAATTATGTCTAGGAAAAACTTGGAAGTTTGCTAGAGTAGTAAATGTTTTACATGCAAAGCAGGATCTGTGTGTGAGTATGTGGTTCTGCATGCCTCCTGAGAACTATTTTGGGTGACTGGCTGAAGGAAGGAAATGTCCTTATAATCCGCAAGGCACAGCCAGGCTGCTAGTACCATGTCTGCTACTCAAAGAAAAGGCAGCAGTCACCTGTTCACCAGTTTGCACACATGTCAACTGGAGCTGCAAGAGAACCAGCAACAGCAAGGTGAGTCAGTCTGAGTCTTGTGTTCTGTGACCTTCTGTCCATTTGCATATCCAGAAGAATTGTGGGCCAGTAAAGTATCTGAGGGAACCTCTGATTATAAAACACTGTAATCTTCCATTTTTATGACAACGGATATAATAGGGAGGCATAAGGATGGGTTAACTTGGATTCACTAT
This sequence comes from Heterocephalus glaber, assembly GCF_000247695.1. Next base: position 18,711,636 of record NW_004624759.1, read on the forward strand.
TGATTTTTAAAAGATTATCAAGAACTGAAAGACTATCAAGAAAGCATATTCTTTGGAAACTTTTGAGTTTAAACTTCTAGACACTGTTAGTATTTTAGTCTGCTAGATTTTGTGTCATTTAAAACATGTGTCTGAGCAGAGCTGCATTGGCTACAGGAAGGATTTAGCTGAGAGTAGCTTTAACTTAGCCTGGAGCTGTCCCTTTTTCTTAACACTAGAGTAGGGTTTTGGGCCTAGTTTAAGCCTAATTTTGTCTAGATTTCTGGTTCATTAATTTTTGGGAAATATAAATATGTTCCTGACTTTTGTTTTTATGGTCCAGAGGCAACACATTTCACTTGATGGGCACTCATTCAGAGCTAAACTACCCCACCTCACAGCCATTTTCATAAACAGTCTTTTAAATTTTTAAAATCTGCTACCTAGTCAGCTGCATCAATTAGTGACAGATGGATAACATGAAGAGATAAGATGATTTCTCCAATCCACTAAGTTAGGAATGGCAAAGGACACTTGTGAGAAAGACTGGGTACCACCATAGATGATGTCATCACCTTCCAGATGTTAAGGAGCTTACTGGGCATTTCTAATGTCTCAGGCTTCAGTCATCTGTGATAGATCTGTTTATGTATGGATCTAGGCTATGAGCTACTTATTTATTTTTCTGTAGACACTGTTTTAGATTTCAGTGGCATGGACAGTGGTAGCTAATGGATCAAAACCTTCCATTTGTGTGAATGTGTCAAGCCATCTCCCTGAATGAGTCCCAGAGCTGTGCGAAGTGAATTCAAGGCTTAAGCATAGTGTAGGTAGAAAATGCTTTTCATTAAATGTAAACCTTTTAGACCACACTGCACTATCAAAGCTCAAATAAATCATTTTGAGCCCACAGCCTTAGAATATAAAGTCCTAGGATGCAGGAGGGTTTAGGCACAACACTTCAAAATGCTCTTCCTCCTCTACTAGTACACAATCCTAGTTCATTGCTTGCTGTTCATTTTGTTTATAATATTTAAAGCAGGTATAATATTTGGAGAGAGGAGCATAAAGTAGATGGTAAAATAATCACCTATAACCCCATAACCCAAAGACAGTTGCTATTAATATTTTAATGGACGGGCCGGGGATTTAGCTCAATGGTTCCCCCACCTGCCTGGCAAGCACAAGGTCCTGAATTCGATCCTCAGTACCAAAAAAATAAAAAAAATTTTAATGAATAGTCTTTTAGTAGCCTTTTCTTCAACACACATGTACAAGATTTTTTGCTTGATTTTTAAATGAAAATAGACATTCTGTATATAGTGTTTTGTAAACTTTTTCAGTCAACAACAAATGATGACGAAATTCCTATGCCATTATGTGCAAGAACACGACCTTATTTTTAATGATTCTTTCATATGGACTCAGCAAAATTCCCTACTGGTAGAAATTTTAATTATTTCTATTTTTTTGCTATCATTATTATTAAAATGCTAAACCTAAACTAATGGGTAGTTCTGTGCAGAGGAATACATACAATTGTATGTTCAAGGATTATACATTTTTTACTTTTTAGGTTTTTTTTCTTTTGAAGTGATTCTCCAATTATCAGTGAAGGATATTTCTCAATAATACTGTTTTCAAAAATTCTTTCACAATTTTATAAGTGGAAAATAATATCCCACTGTTATTTTAATTTAAGGCAGGCTGTCTCAATCATCTGTTCTTTACTGGCCATATTCAGAGAAGCCTGGAAATATTATGATGACATTTCCCAAAATACCAACAAGACTAGAGGTCTGGTCTTTTTTCTCACACTGAAGCTTTTTGCCTAGAATATTTTGAAAGCAACCATATTCTTCCATGGCTGAGTCTCAAAATAACTGCCCACATAAACCACAATCCTCGCAGCAGTGAAGCATGCTAATGCAGACTGGCCATGTCTGCTATAAGAAATGTCCTCAAGAGATTTGAGTTGACAAAAGACACTAGTAATGTTTGTTATGTTGTTAAATAGCATTCAAATTACTGGAATTTAAAAGTTTGCATTTACTCCACTTCTGGAATTTAAAAGTACACATTCAGTGCAGTGGTTAGATTTTTCCTCTCTGCTATATTTGCACCTTGGAATTATACAAAGTTCAGCAAAGGTCCAAGGAGGCAGAGCCATTTGTTTTAGAGAGTGAGGTCTGGCTGTGGATTTGTTCACAGAGGTACACTGAGTTCATGGCTTTGGCCTCGCTCCAGACAGACTAATCTTGCAGTTCTCTTATTTAGCTACATGTGGACTACAATTAATTGACATTTAACTCTTCTGAGACCATGAACAGCTTCATCACATACACATATTCTAATTCCTCATGCCTCATTCTAAAGTGCTTTATGTTGACTCTGATGTATTTGACTCCACCTAGTCTCTCACAAGATACACGTTTTTGGTTAATCACATAGATTAAACTCATGTGTTCTTCAACAGTCATTTGGGCAAAACTATGTACAAGGTATTGTGTCAAATGCTAGGTGTGTAAATTAAACTAAGTCAACTAAGTCATGATTTCCTGTCTACATAAAATCCTCCTTCACTATCTGTTGCTGATGGTAGCTTCTGCTATGATATTTTCAATCTATTTATCTATAATATTGATCCTGTGATCACAATCATAAGTGTTAATTTATATTCCTACTCCTATATTCCTTCTCAGCAAAGCTCATTACACATTTCATGTATTAGGCAGACAACCATGTATGTTTTATAGGGCTTTAAATTTACAAATGGTTTCATTTTCATTTTTACATTTCCTCATTTAATTCTTGCAACAATTGGTGAAATAGTGTATTAGTGGGGGGAGGGGATCAGCAAGCTGAAGACCCAGGCAAAGAGCTAATATTACAGAACTCTGTTCCCTGTTGCTCTGGGAGCGTCAACCTTTTGTTCTCTTCAGGGCCTCAACTGACTGGACAAGGCCTGCTCACATGGTGGAAGGCAATCTGCTTGCCTCAAAGCTCATCAATTTAAATGTCATCTGATTCTGAAACCCTCTCACAGAAACATGCAAAATGTTGACCAACTATCTGTGTCCTGTGGCTCAACTAAGTTGACACATGAAATTAATCATTACAGATAAATATGATTAACCTCCTATTTAAAGTTGTGAAAGCTAAGAATCCTCAAGGTCAAGTGCCTGTTCCAAGGTTATGCAGCTATTAATGGCTCATTTCAATGTTCATTCTTCTCTATATAGTTTTCCATAAAATCTATGATCCTAGTGTTACAATGTTTATTTTTTTTCATTGATCCATATCAGAGACACTTCTTCCCAGATACTCAGATACTCAGGAATTCCTCCTTGTTTTCTTTGTATGTTCTGACACCAATTTTGGAGTATCCTATAAATGAATGTAATTCTGACATTATCTAAAATTAATGAAGTCCCCACGAACTAAGGACTCAGTCTTAAAGGATGCTCCATTTCAGACAACAGTCACAAATTTCAGGTGTTCTCAAGCCACTCCCATTTCTGCCACACCAACCACAAATTCAAGGCTTCTCACAACTTCTTTAGATTTGATAATGTGCTAAAACAATTCACAGAATTCAGGAAAGCTCTTTACTTACAGACTGCCATCTTATTATCTATTATTAAACAACCTGATAAAGATATACATAGCACAAGGTCTGTGAGGATCATGGCCCAAGAGCTGTGACTTTCTGGATATATTTGATTTTCAATGTACTTTTTCAAGTCAGTTTCCTAAATTTCAAGAACTTGCAAAAAAAAAAATCCACACAGATTAACACCCTCAATCATTCATTTATTCAACACCTTTTTATTACATATGGTATTCTACAAGCCGAGAATGCAAAGATAGTTTTTTCCAAGGTTGTTTTCTAACATTTTTGCTAAGGAATTCCGTAATAAAAGGTATATTAATAATACTTTTTCAACTCTTTAAGGGGAAGAAAATTTCATTCAATTACATAAAACTCTGACTTTGCATTTTTTGTCATTCTTTATACTTTAGTCAGACTGCTCTTGAGGTGTTTGGAAGGCACTAAATCTACATGGCTGAGAACAATGTAGAGATGAATTATTCTTCAAAAGATACCATTAAGAAAAAAACAGAAAATTATATATATGTAATATATATATTTACACACATATACTGTATATGTATAATCATGGTATCATATATGTCATATATATGTGACTTGCAATCAGAATATGTTAAGAACTCTTTTAAGTCAAGCAAAATAATTTTATTTAAAAATTGGCAAATAATATTGCCTATATATATATATATATATATATATATGACACTTCTAAAGAAGATGCCCAATAAGCACATCAAAAGATGCTCAACACTGTTAGTCTTTGAGGAAAGACAAAATAAAATGACCATGAAATATCATTTTATATTCACTAGTGCTAAATTTGGACCTGAAATATCCCCAAAGGTCCACATGCTAAAGGCTTACTTCTCAGTTTGGCACTCTTAGCAAATGAGGCCTAGTGAGAGGTCTTCTATTGTTGGAGCTGAGCTCTTAAAGGGAACAGTGGAACTCCAGCTCCTACATGTGTCTTTTTTTCTTTCTACACCATACACTCCTGGCATAATATGTTGTCACAAGCCCAAAAACAACAAGACCAACTGACCATAGACTGAAATCTCTAAAACTATGTGCCTGAATAAAACCTTCTTTATTTGTTATCTAAGATATTCTGTTACAGTAATAAAAAGCCAACTAACATAACTAGAATGGCTAAAATATTGACATATGATGTTTGGAGGAAGATGTGGACTAAGCAGAACTTCTATTCCTTGCTGTAACGTGGTATGATCACTTGGAAAATGCCTTGGCAGTTTCTTATATAGTTAAACCTATACCAACCCTATGAACCAGCAGTTCCATTCTAAAGTATTTTCCCAAGAGAAATGAAAATATGTACATAAAAACTTTCACAAGAATATTCATAGTAGATTTTATTCACATGAGCCCTGTATGAACAACCCAAATACTCAAGCAGGTGAATGGATAAGCAAATTGGGGGGTATTTAATTTGCTGGAATACTACTCAGTAGTAGGAAAGAAGGAATTAGAGATACATGTACCCATGCAGATGAATCTCAAAAAAATGTTATTCTGGGCAAAATAAACCAAACACAAAGGAATATGTTATGTATTACTCTATTTACATGAAATACTAGAACAGATAAAACTAGGCAATGGTGATAGAAATCAGAACAGTTGTTCATGGTGGGAGAGGAAATGGAATAGAAAACTAAGGAGCTCACTAGAATAATGAAATATTCTATGACTTGAGAGAAGTTTTGGTCACACAAGCATATACACATATCTGTCAAAATTCATCTGTACACTTTATGTTGTGTAATCTGTTCTTCATTTTTTAAAACATGGGATTACCTGGGAGGTCTCATACTCCAAAGCTGCCTCTAGGATTCTGAATATGAAGAAATTGGGAGGTCTCAATGAATTTTAACAACTTGCTCAAGAACATAACAGCACCTTGCTGGCAGAAAGCCTATAGCTGAACTCAGAAAATCTCAACCATTCAAGGTGAAATATTAGTCATTATCTCAGATAAACTTAATAATTTAATTAGTAGTATCTTATTACTTCACTTATTTGTGAAACTTAAGACTTCCATATTGAAATACAGTAACCTAAAATTACCAAATCAGTGACATTAACACAGGATAAATTGAAGTATAATAACAATAAGTATCGAATAGCTAGGGTCAGGGTATAACTCGGTGGCAGGGAATTAGCATGCACAGAGCCCTGCCTTTGATTCCCACCACCAAAGTAGTAGTAGTAGTATAATAACAGCTTAGACAAGGCTTCAATATCACTTTTTTTTCAGGGATCTGTCCTTGTTGAATGTCCTTTTGAATCAATGAATTCTCTTAGTTTTCTTCAGAATTCAGTAATAAACACCTAAATGGAAGTATTTAATAAAGATTTATCTTGCCCAACTTCTTCTTCATTTTGTTTGAACTTAGTGTTTCATTCATTCCATTCAACAAATATCCACTGTATCAGGCACTGTTCTAGGCCCTAGTGAACAAAGGATTCTGAACTTCCTGCCCATATGGAGCTTACTTTCTCACAGGTACAAAGGCAGACAATAAAGAAGGTAAATAAGCAGAATATACTGTGTGGATTGTCATAGTGGACATGGCAAGTGTGGAGAAAAATGAAATAGGACGAATAGAAAGTATCACAGTGGAGGTCCCATTTAAACTGGATGCTCAGAGAGGACCTTATTAAGGAGAAGTTTGTGATCACAGACCTGTAGGGAGTGAAGGAATGAATTGTGAAATCTGGAGGAAAAGCAGTTCCAGTATGCTAAAAGTACACAGATTGAGGTTGAGAATTCAGTCTACATGTAAGTTTGTTTTGACATGATCTCAACTCGCTTGCATTACTGCAATAGTACTATACTTGCCCCCTACCTCCTTTCTCTGCAGGAAATACATTCCAAGACCCCAGAGGATGCCTGAATCTGCAGATAATACTGAACTCTAAATGTGCCATTTTTTCCTACGTAGCCAGGGTCCTGGGACAAATCCCCAGTAGCCACCAAGGGAAGATTGTACATACCTATGATAGAGTTTAATTTATAAATTAGGCATAGTAAGATATTGACATCCATAATAAAATAGAACAATTATGATAATATTTTATAATAAAAGTTATTAGAATTTGTGAATTATTCATTTCTGGAATTTCCCATTTAATATTTTTGGACTGTTGTTTACCATTGATAACATGGAAAGCGTGAAACCATGGAAAACAAAATTGGACAAAGGAGACTACGGTATAATAGTTATCTAGGTCAATGGTTCCCAAACTAATGTTACCTGGAAAGTCACCTGGAGAGCTTATGAAAGCACAATTGCTGGGTTCCATTCTGACTTTCTGATTCAGAAGGTCTGGAGGGAGAAGAGGGAAGAGCTAAGAAGTATTTTTTTATTATTATTATTTTCTCTGTTGTATGGGGGATTGAACCCTGAGCCTAGCACATGCTAGACAAGTACTCTTACTACTGAGCTACAGCCTTAGTCGTTTTTATTTTGTTTTGAAACAGGGTCCAGCTAAATTGCCCAGGCTGGCTTCAAACATCTTATCTTCCTGTTTTAGCCTCCTGAGTAGCTTAGATTATAGGCATGTGCCATTACTCCTGGCTGAGAATTTTCATTTCTAACAAATTGGATGCTGCAGAGATCACAATTTAAGAACTGCTATGTTGAAGGGACAAAAGGAGACCAGTGCAGTGACTTGCTTAAGTGAGCATCAGGAACTTGAGAGATAAGGAGAAGTGGAAGGAAAGGGCATTTATGTAAGGTATTGGCCACCATAGCAAGCTCTTTCAGTTTTGACTGTGAGAGAGATAGCAAGTATCACATATCAATTCGAGCTAATTTGATTATTTACAACTAGATTCTTTTTGGGTGGCAGTAATAGCATCCAAAAAATTAGAGACATTAAAAGTAAGAAAGTATTCTACAACTTCATTATCATGATAAAATAAAAGCAAGTCTTAGGCTAAATTATTTCAAATGCACACATTAAATAAACATTTTCAAGCATGAACTAATTCATATGATATTGCAAACTTTCTGTTCTTTAGGTAATCTGATACTCATCTAAAAGGTTTGTTCAGACATAACAACATTCCACAGGCAGTATTCTGTAGAATCAGTCAGTACCAGGTATTCTTCCACTCATTAGTGGACACTGGTGTGTTCCATATAAATCTCTGGGCACCGTACTTAAAGAGTACAGGATACAGGCCTTTCCAGATTCTTCTCTCCAGTTTGTTCAACACTAGAAGTATTTCTAAAACACTTTTGGCAATCTGAAGGTCTTGGATGCCATAGATTTCATCATGAAATCATGAAAATGTATATCTGATGTTCATTATGCTAATTTACGCAGCCTCGGATATTGATTGAGATGGAAAAACAATGGGCTAATAATAAGAAGCCTCTGAGATGTGGATTTCCTGGCATTAGCAATCACCCTGGAATACAAATTCCCTAGTAGGTCAACAGACACCACCATTTCATGTACCATGTACATGCATGTATAGTATCTTTGCTGGTATTTTCTAAAGTCAGAATACAACTGTCATGACAAGAAGCAGGGCATACTTCACAATAAGGCATACCTAAAAAATGATGAAAATGCGTACAGCACTTTGAGGTAGAATCTGGAGGCCGACTTATGGAATGGAGAGCCATGATGTTGGCATACATGCAGCCCACACACCAGGGTGCTGCCATACATGGGTGCACAAATACTGGTACTAGCATAATTGTAACCCTTATTGCTATTCTGTTTTATGGAAGGTCCATCTACTGAGGATGCCCTAGACAAGTTAGGAGCCAATAAAATCCTTTCAAAATGAAGATTCTGTGATTTGAGGAGACAACACCAACATGAATGAAGTACTTCTGCTGTACAAGCCAGAAAAATAAGTTTATACCTTAGGCCATACTACAGTGTTAACATGACTTATAAACAAATCAGATGCATGGAATGTTTGTTATATGCTAGCATTGTTTTAATCTCTGTTCACATAGACACTCATTTCTTTTCAAATGCTCCAGTAGGCCAATAACATCAAGACCTCAGAGTTGGATCTTGAGCCATGTTCCTAACCCAAGAATTTTGACTCCAGTGCCTGAATTTTAACGCTTTGTCACTGCTTTTTATGCTGTCACACAGTATATACTCAGCTAAGCACCTGGGAAGAGCCTGGCTTGTGGCCTTTGAACGTGATCTGTGGTTTGGTTGTTTAAAATGGACATTATTAAATCACCAGCTAAATTTTATATGAATTATGAACCATCATCAACTGTCACTTGAAATGTTATACTTGACTGTAAGAGAAACAAATGAGAAGATTCAACTGTATGTATTAGTGCAATATATCAACACAGAGCAAGTGGCTTGCTCACAAGTCTAGTTGTTTCTGCTTAAATCTAAGTAACCACAAAGCCCATGTCTTTTACACTACATGATGCGTGAAAGATGGAAATGTATTATATTTGGAACTGGGTTGATAAGTGGCTTGCTTTTAACAAAATAAACAGGCAGTATAAAAACTACAAATTAAAAGAGATGAAATATTATTCTTTATTATAATTTATTTTTTATTTAAATTCAGGACTCCATTTCAAGTGTTGGCTCAACTATTACATTAAATCATTAACTTGACTTGAAATTTAATCAACATTTAGGCAAGGTAAGTTTCACACCTGAGTTGTTTTTTAATGAAGACTGTTGGAAAATCTAGCAAAATATTCAAAAGTCAGGATTTAAAATGCAACAGACACTTGTATTTAGTTAGAAGCTGCATTCTTTTAGCCAGTGATCAGATGTGTCAGTGCTGTGGATGGCGGTAAACAAGCAAAAGGTCATAGGAATAAGATCTAGACTTTCAACAGGGCATGATAGTCTGAAGATATTTGCATAATGACTATTCAACTAATTGGCATCAAATCTTTCTTGTTCTGATAAAATTCATTAGAAGGAGGGATCATCATTTAGAAAGAGTAAAGAAAGGACAAAATCTCTTAACTCTGGGAATAGACAATTTAGGTTTTATGTGGTCTGTGTTAAAATTTAGTTGTCTGCAAAGAAATGAAGCTACAGATGAAGTGTGTGTGTGTGTGTGTGTGTGTGTGTTTCTATTTTTTTATAAGCTGAGTATGGGCAAGACACTTACCAGTGCTGCAGATTTTGGAGTACTATTTTTTAAATAAGACCAACTTTGATTCTAAGAAGCTTCATTCTCAAATATGTATTTAAAAAATTGATGTTTTTCTTTTTAAAAACTAAATAAGCTAAAATTCATTAGTGGAAATGATTTTCTTCATAATGGGATGAAGAAAAATAGGTTTTGAGAGACTTTTAGAAAACAATCCTAGCTACAGACTTAAGATGAGAAAAAGTATAAAGAAAACAAATCTTAAAAACAATGTTGCAAGGACCCGAGTTCGATCCCCAACACTAAAAAAGAAAAAAAAAAACCAATGTAATAGATTTGCCAAATTTCATTTTATTTTTGTGAACAATTCCCATATTTTAAGCTTTACATTTGAGGTATTATGCACTACCTTGCTCATAGCAGGCAATTAATATTCATTAAATGAATCAATACTTTTCTTCAAATATTCATCCAAGTAAACTCATAAATCACTAAACTTTAGGGCTTCAAAGACTAGCTCAGTTCAACTGACTTTATATATTAAAAAACTGAAAATAGCAGAGAGAGATAGTGCTCAACGTTAATGGTTAGTATGAAGAGATGGTGCTCTACTTCCATTTACTTCCACAAGTTATATGACATAAGTATATTATAATAAAGAGTATTGGAAATGGATAGAAAAATTAAGAGAGTAACTTAAGTTTTATGTAATTTTCAAATACTCGTGAGTATTTACTTGCTATGTAATAATCCTAATATTAGTAATGTAGACAAGGAAAAGGAGAAGTAAGGAGAAGAGTGGATAAGAAATATGTGTGCAGAGGTGAATAGTAGAAATGTGGAGCAAATGAAGCAGAGAATGAAAATGGAGATTTGTTAAAGTCCTTTCGTTGACAAATAATGTAATATTAGTCAGCCTTTAAAAGTAATGAAATTCTGATAACATGCTGTCAAGTAGATGAAGACATTCTGCTAAGTGGAATATGTCCTATACAAAAAGACAAATATTGCATATTACACTTATAGTAAGTTCAAAGTCAGAAATAGAATAGTGGTTTCCAACAGTTGTGGGGAGAATAGAACAAGGAGTTACTGTTTAATGGGTACAAAGTTTCAGTTTGGGATGATAAAAAAGTTCTAGAGGGCCGGGGATTTAGCTCAGTGGTTTCGCCGCCTGCTGTGCAAGCACAAGGACCCGAGTTCAATTCCCGGTACCAAACAAAATAAAACAAAGCAAAAATGTTCTGGAGATAGAAAGTGGGCTTGTTGCACAAAAATGAGTATGTACTTAAGGCTATTTGGCACACTTGAAAATAAAATGGCAAATATCTTGTTATGTCTGTCATTACTATTTTAAATAATGGTAAAAGGACTTTATATAATTAAAATATATTCCCCAATTTTTTATCTTGATTTGTCATAATACTCCAATGATCACGAAAGCTGGAAGGAACTGGCAGATTTGAAGAATTGTTTTCAGTTTTCCTGAGAATTTTTAAGTCATGAATTTTATAAGTGAAAGATTATATGTGACTTAAGTCACACAGATAGAAGTGTGAAAAATTTTTCTCTTGTAGCTTTCTTTAGCATGATGAGCAAAATGTGTCTGGTAAGTGTGCAAGTTACTCCCTGACCTTCACTTTTCCCAAACTAGTTCTACTCCAGTGCAACAAGATACCTGAACAGAACCATCTGCAGCAAGCATCACAATATTCCTCCTCCATACCTGTACCTTACAGAGGATGAGTAACACCTGTCAGTCTTCAAACCAAGGAGCAGTTGAGTGCTGGCCTCCTAGGGCTCTGCCTATCACAGGAAGAGAAGGTGTATAGGCCTTCTGGACTTAGGAGGCCTTAGTTAGCAACTTGGTTCCTTCCCTTCTGACTAGGCCCCCAATTATTTGTTCTCAGTAGAATAACATCCATTTATTCCTTTATTACTCGAAGGCTCAGGACTAAGAGGATTAAGTTTAAGGAAAACAGTTTTGGAATTGGAAGAAGTCGCAATCATTTCTCTGTCTGCCCTTCTGTTTTGGAATTCATGAAGGAATTTTAAAACACCTCATTTTTTCACTGAAGTCAAAAAGTTTAAATTGATCTGAATTCAATATATGAAGCTATATTAATGTATTATTAGTTTTTTAAATAGAGATTTAATTTCTACTAATGATATTTTGTTCATAATCGCTATTCAGATTTAGCAGTAAATACTACTAAAGAATTATTAAAATTAACTTTAAGAAGTTACAATTTTGACTCTGTTGCATGTGCCTGCTCAACAGATACCTTCAATGTCCCTGGAAACTAGACTTTATTTCTATTTCCCACTCCCTCAGCAAAATGGAAAGAGCCATTTCTAACATATGGGAGCATTTTCACACTGTGAGTTATTCTGAGGGGAAAATATCTGATTTTCAAATGCTGTCAAATGAAATATGTATTTCCAAATGGTACTGGTTGACCAAGCCCATCCTAGGACACATTCTGAATCTTTATTAGCCCTTGGTCCCAAATCAGGTAATGATGTAGACAAAGAGCAAGCAGATTTTTCTAATACTATTATTCCAGAAACCCCACATTCGTTCTAATAAACTTATTTGAGTAAAGATTAAAAGTATCCTTAACACAAAAGCATGCAGTGATCTTATTTATGGACAAAATAACACCTTCAATTATAGAGAAATGAGTGTGTTCAGTCAAAGGTAATACATTCTTCTATTATTTTTGCCTGAAAATAATATTGACACTGAGATTTAAAATCGTTAAGATCACCATGTCACATTCATGAACAATCATCTTTTGAGTCAGCATACAAACAAATAATGGTGAGAAAAATGAGAGGATCTTAAATATTTATAGATGGCAAAACAAAAGTACAGGAAGATACATGCAACAAGGGATCACATCTTCACCAGGTCTGTACAGGACCATGGAAGCTGGAGAGAGTTGTTATGAACTTGCCAAGTCACCTTTCAGAAAAGAAGAAGCCATAAGAGCCACTGAACTCTTAATAGATACTGGGAGGGAAGCTGATTTTCAGAAAAACCCATGAGATTCAGCTCTCATATGTTTTAGTCCCAGATCTCTAAATACTGCCTGTGTGACTTTGGATACATCTTGTCATTTTAGAGCCTTAGTTTTCTCACAGGTGAAAAGGTTTAATAACTTATCCCTTTAGAATCATATGATAATAAGAGCTGCAGCTTACTAAGCATTATTACAAGCCAGACACTGTGCTAAACATTTAACATGTGACCTTGCTTAATCATTACAACTCTATGCCATAGGTCTTGTGATTCCCATTTCACAGATGAGAAAACCTGGGCTCAGAGGGCTCAAAAGACCTGCCTTAGCTCACACAGTGAATTAAAAAGGGGGAACCTGAACCTGTGCCTGCTTTCTCCAAAGTGTAGGTGTTTAAAATAATATATTCTGGTTCCTAGCAGCTGTTCATTTATTCACATAAATTAATATATTTAAATATGTTTTATAATAGACAAAATATGATGCAAATAAGTTTTTATATTATTCCAGTGCATAAAAGAAGCATTCTGGGAAATCAATAAGGTCTAACTTTTCACAGCACTTGTTAATGCCAAAGACTAGTCATGGCTTTCATAAGAATTTCATATGATAGCTGCTGTCTTTAAGAAGGAAGAGAAAAGAAGTAAAAGAAAAAAGAAATAATTCAAAGATTAATGTTTCAACAATGAAATTTAATGGAGCATGTTGTAATATCCATTGAAAATGGTCCAGTGAAAAATGAAAAAGTACTTATGAAATCATATCAGTCTCTGATCATTTTTAATATAGGTCACATGCACATGATGGCCATGAATCCTCTCAAAAAAATAAAAAGTCAGGTTTTTTTCAGCCACCACCATATTTGATCAATAGGGTAATTTTGCCACATGTCCTATATGAAAAGATTTAATTAAAATTATCTATTCTTGAGGAACTACAAACTTAACCATAAAATATCAATAAAGAAAATTATTCTAAGAAATGGGAATAATTTTTCTTTGATTAAACTATAGCTGCTGCAAATATCTATGTTGAAAAATTCAGATGAAATTAAGTCAGTGGCTGCAGGACCCTACCATATATGATTGGATGGTAAACAAGGCAACACAGTTTGGTGTTAGGGCTGGTGTAAGAGGACTTCAACACAGAACTTTCAAGGCTTTGGTCCTGCTTGCAGGAGGCTTACAAAGTCTACATCTGACACAACCTTTGATGCTTTTTTGGTATTTGCTCATATCAGATATTTTCTTATCTTTGTCCTTGATTTTTTAAAAACAGTTTGTGTCTAGATCTAGGCCAATGTGTAAACCAGTATGGAAAGAGTTGAAAGTCTTTTTAGCCTACCATGAACTAGTCCCTTGATGACTGTGAACTGAAGAAGTAGGTGAGTTTGAAAAATAGGATGGACTAGACAAAGCACTGTGTGGTGATGGTTGTATTCAGAGCAGCTGAGAGAGTTTTCTCATCTTCTCTCCAATTTCCTATGGTGAGATGACTCCCATTCTAAAATGAGTGCTTTCTTCATCAGCTTAGTTTTGATGGGAAGAGATTTGATTCTTTTTTCTCTAAAAGGTGCTCTTCATAAATGAATCTAAATTAAGAAATGCTACATTTCTCAAAGAAGGCAGTTTACAGCTTCATTTTTGGTAAAAATTTAGTGCAGTCTTTGCAATCACAGAATTAGATTGAAAGAAGGAAGCCCTCCCCACCCCACACCTTTATTTTGTATCGTTCTGTATTTCTTACAAGCAGCTGGTATTTACAGTACACAAAATTGGTTATAACTAGCAGAAATGACTGAGGGTCATCCTTGCAGGAGAGCCCATTTGTCTTCTGCCTCATATTGTGCCTATGCTTTGTGAGTCCATCTGGAAACTTTCTGTGTGAACTGCTGTTTTTTCTCTAGGCTTCTGGTCATTTTATCTTCAAATCAGTAAAAGGAAATGTACAAAAGAGAATCCAGAGTGTCCCATCACAGTTACTGATGTCACTTTGTGGTTCTACTATTTTCTTCTCTAAAGACACTTTAAAAAATATGTTTCTGTTGGTAACTTGTTGTTCATTTTATTCCTTTTTGTATTTTTACAGAGTTCCCCCATCTATGCATTGAAATAAGTACAGAATGTCTTGTGCTTGTAGTTCATTTGAATTGGCATGGATCCTCTTTTTTCTTGGGCTACATTTTACCCTTTCTCAAAACATCTTTAGAATATTTTAATATAGTCTGGGAGATTTTCTTTTTTAATGAGACTTTCATTCAGACCCTATGGTCTCCTCTTTCTGTACAGAGATTGAATTCACTTGTTCTGATTTACCTATTTTTCCTATAAATAATACCATTTTTCACACTTGAGAATTCAGATATTTCCAATACTTACAAAGAGTCTTAGAAATATGACAAGTGCTTTTGATGTAATTTATGCTTCCACACTTGAACAATTAAACATTAATTAATATTAAATAATCTTATGCAGTGACATTTCAGATGTATAGAAACAGAAAACAAGCTTTTCCGCCTTTGAGAAAATCATTCATTGCTTCAAGCAGAATATCTGAATGACTAGTTTCAATACCAATATCAATATCCTTACAACAGTTTCTTTCAGTCATCTGACTAGCCTTTGAGTTTAACTTACATAGAATCATAATATAGTATTTGGTTTGAATATGGTAGTAATTAAATTGCCAGGCTACTCAGAACAACTGCAGCTGTAGTCACTAACTTCAGGAATCACCACTACCATCTTCCTGAATTTGACCTCGTTTGACAGAAACCTGCTCTTAAGGACTTTTTTGAACCTTAATACACATACAACTTACAGAGCTTGTAGACTATAGCTTCTGACTCAGTAGGTCTAGGTTGGGGCCCAAAATCTGCATTCTAACAGCCTCTCTATCAATGCTGCTCATCTATACTGACTATACTTTGAGGAGCAAAGATCTCTAAGACTATTTATGGGCCATAGACTGAATTCAGAAACTTCAAAAATTTTTTTAAAAAGAAAAGCAAGATAACATGAAGGAGATGTGAGAATAAAACTAGGGATATGATTAAGGTACCAAATGAACAGAAAAGGAAATTTTTGAGAAACATTAGGGCATTTCCACCAGAGATATTATAGAGTAGCTACATGAGTGTATATGACATAGGATTGGTGAAAAGGAGGGAAGGAAATTCAAATTTTATTGGATGTCTTCTATGCAACCAGAAGCTTGACATATTGCTATATATTTATGCATGTGTATATATACAGAGATTTCATATCTGAATATGTATCTGGATATGTGTGCATACATGGAGGATGGTGAGATGCAGAGATGATAGATAGATAGATGATTGAGATAGACAAATATTCTATTTTGTTCCTGAAAGGTTTGAAAATGAAGCTGTTCTCACATGCATACATTGTTTCAATCCTCATAATTACTCTTTAAAAATATATGCAGAGTGGAACATAATAGAAGATACAGAAACAACTTAAAGCACATAGCCACTGTATCTTTGACAAAGGGGCCAAATACCTATATTGGAAGAAAGATAGCCTCTTTAATAAATGGTGCTGAAAAAACTGGTTTCTACATGCCAATGATTAAGCCTATACCCATATCTCTTACCATGCACTAAACGAAAATCAAAATGCATCAAAGATCTAAATATTAAAACAAAACACTAATCCACTGGAAGATAGAATAGATAAAACTCTTGAAGACTTAGGTCTAGGCAGAGACTTGATGAATAAAACCCAGATTTCTCATAACAAAGAATCAACAACTAAGATCACATCAAATTAAAAAGCTTTTATACAGCAGAAGAAATCACCAACAGAGTGCAGAGATAACCCACAGAATGGGAAAACGTTTTTATCAGCTACTCCTCAGACAAAGGACTAATATCTAGAATATATAAACAACTTAAACAAACCAGACCCTCCAAATTTAAAGACTTAATCAAAAAATGAGCATCTAAAATGAATAAACACTTCTCAGATGAAGGAGTACAAAGAGCAAATAAATATATTTTTAAAAGTTTAACATCATTGGTGATTTGAGAAATACAAATTAAAACAGCACTGAGATTCCATCTCCCTCCAGAAAGAATGGCTGTTATCAAGAAACCAATAACAAATTCTGGTGAGGCTATGAGGAAAAAAAGAAATCCTCACTGTTGTTAGTGGGAGTGTAAATTGGTACAACCACCATGAAAATCAGTATGGAAATTCCTCAAAAAACTAAGACTAGAGGTTCCATTTGACCCAGCTATTCCACCTTCCAGATACATATCTTCCTGGAAGAGTTAAAAGCAACATACCTCAGTGATAAATGCATACCCATGTTTATACCTCATAATTTATAATAGCTAAATCTCCAAAACAGCCCATATGCCTATCAACAAATGAATGTATAAAGGAAATTTGGTATTATATACAATGATACTATTCTGCCATGAAGAAGGATAAACTAGAGACAGTTTTGGGTAAATGGATGCATCTGAAGACCATAATTTTAAGTCAAGTAAATCAGACACACAAGTTTAAACATCACATTATTACTCTTGTGTAAGAAACTCAAAAGGTAAATAAGGAAAAAAATAAAGGACAGATATTAGGAAGGAGGAAGAACTTGTTCAAATGGGAAGGGGAACAAGGGAAGGAGAGGAGAGGGATGGAAAGGAAAAGGCATTTTTTAAAAGAATAGAAGGAAAAATGGAAACAAAGTTTTCGTAAATGGGAAAGGGAAGAAAGGTTGAAGGAAAGGGAGGAGAATGGGGAAAAAAGAATTAAGATATACGATGTACAGGTACAAATTTTCCCTGATGAATGTGATCATTATGTATGGCAAATCTACTAATAAAAATTTTTAAAAGATATAGAGAGACAGAAATTAAAAGTCTGAAGCTAAAGTAAATTTGTAAAATGCACAGCTCTTGGACTATCTGACTTCAAAGATCCAAAATCCATGCTCTCACCAACCAAAGAGCCAGACACAAGTGACAGGTTTAAGAGGTCAGGAACATAAAGGAATAGTATTCAAGAACAAAATGAAACAGTGTCCAAGGAGAAAAAATTAGAGAAGAGGATAAGACAGAGATACATGGAAAAGTCCAGGAAGAAAGGGAAAGGCCATCCAGAGTCTTCCAGGGCAATAGTCGAAGGGGATAATTCTAGTCCTGGTAGCATTTAGAAGTGATTCATCTTCCAATATCCACCCCACTCCAGAGGGCTTTCTGCCACCATCTTTCGTGCAAGGACTCTTTTCGTATCCTTTTTTGGACCTGTCTAGGACATCCTAGTTCTATGCAATATGGAGAACTCATTTTCCACCTCCCCTAAACTACCAGGCAGCAAGAAAGTATCCAAGTGGTAGAATCTATGGAGTAGAAAAATGGGAGTCTCTAAAAGTTGCCTGTCGCTGTGCCCACTTGGACTCTGAGCCAAAGGTATTCCTCTCTCAGTCTCTTATTCAGCTTTGCAGACCATCTTTGGTTCAGTAGATCTTTGCAAACCCTCTTCTCTGATATGATTCATCAACAAAATCCTCCATTTATTTTCCTAGTTGAAAAATGTTTGTCTGAGACCAAGTGTCAACTAAACATATAAAAATAGATCAGCAACAACATCTTAAAACTTACTCAAAATTTTGCAGGGACAGAGGACTTATGGCATACATTAATATAGGGAAAGAATAAATTTATATTTATGTGAACTCTGACTGTGGTGGCATTTGGGAGTCCTAAAGAATAAAGCTATCACATAAATGCATAGTATTCCAGCTAACTTCTTATTGGGGGATTCAGATTAGTGTTCTGAGTAAAGATGAAGGCCAAAACGTAAAATGCATTTCCAGGGTTTGGATGGCATTATAAAGAGCAAGTCTACAATTATGCAGAGTAAGTTCCAGTTGTTCTCTGAACTCAGTGAGTCCATTTTTCTCACACTTTGTTCCATATATATTTAATCCAAGAACAGCTAAACCTAAGAAATGCTTGCCAGACAGTATAACTCAAAAAGAGATCTATCCTTGATAAAGAGTATGAGGGGTTTTTTTCTTCTAATTATAAGCATTATGGTAGAAAAGGAATTTTTCAAATTTTTTTTTAGTTTTAAAAGTTACACATATATGTGTGGTTTAGGAAATCAAATGGTTCCACAAGGCTTTCCTGGAAAAATTGCAGTCTACTCATTGTCCCTTCTTTTCCTCTCTCTTTTCTTGATTCTCAGAGGCAAGAGCATCCAGCTTTCCCAGGTCATCCTTTTGCTGTTCACCTACATCTCTCCAAATATCATGAATATAGTTCTATTGTTTTATTTTTATTTTTAAAGAATAAATTTATTCTTGTGACTATGAAACAATTTAGCACCCTTTCATAGATTCCCCTGGAACCTACAACCTTTACTACCACACATGTGTATACTTTCTACTCCTTCATCTTCTCAAAATTGTTGTCTCACTGGGCATGGTGGCACATACCTTCAATCCCAACACTCAGGAGGCTGAGGCAAGAGGATCACTGCGAATTCGAGGCCAGCCTGGCATATATAGTAAGTTCAAGGCCAGCCTGAGCTACATAGTGAGGCTTTGTCTAAAAAAAGTGTTGTATCATAAGTTTGAGCAGGACAATATTTTGTATTGACATCATTGTGACTATGTAAATATCATTGCAATTGAGCCATGTAAATGTACTGTGATTACTTTTCCTTTCTTGACCACCTTTTTGTTTTCTCTGGAGTTGATGATTGTGTCATATTTTTCATTGTTGTATTCTTAGTTCTTTAATATATATCACCAGGTGATCCCAAAAATCTTCTTCCACTTTTCTAAGTAGCCTTCCAAAATGTTGAACCACTTGAGAAAAGCAATTGGTTTCTGTCCAATCTTCTTGTGAATTCCTTCTCCTGAAGTCTTCTCAGGGGCCTCTCCCATTGTGCCTTGGTTGCCTATGATTGTATACTGCTGTCATTCGGGAAAATTCTCTTACCATTACCTGGGAGACTACATTCATCTCTCTTGAATCAGCTCCCCTATGTCTTTGATCCTTAGTTTACCAGCTCTCTTGGTAAAGCATATTTTCCAGAGGCAGCCTGACAATGGTGGATGTGTGATACATGCTTGAGAACTCTCAGCCTGGAAATGTTTTTATGATATCATCACATTTAATCAAAGCTTTATTGGCTTATTTATTTTTTATTTATTTAGAGATAAGTCCTTGCTTTTGTAGTTTAGGCTGGCCTCGAATTCACTATGTACCCAGGCTGGAATTGAACTCATGGTGATCCTCCTGCCTCAGCCTCCCCAACTGCTGAGATTTTAGGTATGCACCACCACCCCTGACAACTAGTTTATAA
Source organism: Heterocephalus glaber (assembly GCF_000247695.1). The sequence goes on from NW_004624759.1 coordinate 18,731,721, forward strand.
TTTTAGAGTAGAAATCATTTCCCCTCAGAGTACTGAAAAACTTGTGGCTTTTATTTCTAATTTCCAGTGTTGTTGAGAAAGCTAAAGCCATTCTGATTTCTGATCTCTTTGTATGTGACCTTTTTTATTCCTGTTAGGACCTTTCCTTTCTCCATGGTGTCCTAGGATGTGCATCAGTATTTTCATGCCCTAAGAATTCTGGGCACTTATGATCTGGAAAGTTATGTACTTCAACTTGGGAAAACCTTAATAATTTGTTGATAATTTTATTCCCTCCATTTTCTATATTCTCTTTTTCTTAGAGAATAGAATTCTTAGAGAAAGAATTTCTTTTCTTTCATATTAGATTTCTAAGGGAGTCAAACTAATTATCAAAGTTTTCTTATATTTTTCTCCTATTTTCCATTTCTGTTCATTTGCTCTGGTTTATAGATTATTCAACTTTATTTTCAAATCTTTTATTAATTGTTTTGATCAACAATGATTCTTTTATTGATTTTACATCATATTTTAAAGTCTGATTTCTAAAAGCTCATGCTTTCTAAAAGTTCTCTGCTCTCTTAACAAGTAGTGTTCTGGTTTGTTTTGTGGCTGTTTAACATTTATGAAGATATTAATGACATATCTGTAACTATATGCCTAAAATTTTCTATATTGCCTTTTTCATCCAATTTATTTTTCTCCTGCTTACCTGCTTGCTCCTGTGTTTTATGTCTGGTGATCCTTGACAGCCTGATTGGCAGGTATCTGCCCATGAACTGGGGTCTCATCATGTGGCTTGACCATTCATTATGGAATCCTTCTATCAATATCTTAAAGTCTTTTTGTTTGAGTCGGTCAGACTGTCCAGAGAAAAATCTAATTTCCTTCCTGGATGAAATAGGCCTAGATGCTAGCATTCTGTGAACCAAGTAAAATGGGGATTTCACATTGTATATACATGGTTGATGCAATGATATCTCCCTTGAGATGTTCACATCCTAAAATCCAAAACTTGTCAAAATGCACACTTACATGGCAAAAGAAACCCTATAGAAGTGATTGACTTGAAGGTCTTTTGATGGGAAGATTATTAGATTATGTAGATGGCCTGGGGGGTGATCAAAAGTGTTACTCTAAAACCAGGAGAAAGCCAGAGAATCAGTCAAAGAGGCTGTGACAGCGGGAGCAGAGGTTAGAAATATGAAGAGCCACAAGTCAAAGAGTGAGAATAGCCTTTAGATGCTGAAAAAGCCGAGGATTCTACCCGAGAGCCGCTGGGGGAATGTAGTCCTGCTAATTCATTTTATGTTAGACTTTTGGCCTCTAGAACTGTAATATGATTAATTGTATTGTTTTAAGTCACTAAACTTGGAGTACTCTGTTATAGCAACAATGCAGAACTATTACAGCATGTGAATTTTCACCTAACCCCATTCTTCATTACAGAATATCCATTTTAAATTATGCCATCTATTTTTTCTTTCTGCTAGGGAATAACCCTCCAGACTTCTGCTAGGTTAGGAGAGAGTAGTTGCTTTGCTGTTGAATAGATGGGACATCTTCCTATTTTCAACTAAACTTCATCTTTCCTGGAAGTCCTTAATGATACCAATTCCTGAACATTGGTATATCTATGGAGGATAAACCAGGTTGCTTTTTAGCATTCCCACTGCTATTTTTGAACTTGCAGTTCAGCTTTCCTGGCCTGCTAAATCAGTTACTCATCCTTTCATTTTCTGGCTTCCAGAATTTTATTGTTATTATTTTTCTTTAGTTTTTCTTGTCTTGGTGGTTGTTCCCCCTATTCCCCAAAATATGTTAATATTGTATGATTTCTGATTTCAGGAGGGAATAGAAGTACATGTATGTGGTCAATCAACTTTGAAAAAATTGCAAAATACATTTGCCTTTATTATATACTGATTTTTACCCTTGGTATGATGGTGGATTGTGCATATTATTCATTTAGAACTTGATTCATGCTGGCAAATTTGTGTTAGATGTATGTCAGGGCTATGGTTTGGATCTTGAATATTCCCCAAAGCTTGTGTGTTAGAAGCTTGGTTACTGAGGAGGTTAAGCAAGATGAATGAAAGCCCTTGACTCAGTGTACCTCTATTATAGAACAGAATTACAGGTAAATCATGGCTGATTTACATAGTACAGCACTTTGTATCCTTTGTATCCAGATACTCAATCGTTTTGGTTACTTTCTCATCGCTGGGACAAAATATCTGACAGCCACAAGTTAAAGGAGGAAAGGTTTATTTTAGCTTACAGTTTGTAAAAGTTTCAGTCTATAGTCAGCTGGCTCCAAGGCAGGGTGGCATGGTAGATGTGCATGGCATAGGAGAAAGAGACTATGGGAGGGCAGGTAGAAAATAGCAAGCGGGGAATCTTCTTTGCCTTTTGATTCCATCCAGGCTACAAGCCTCTCAGTTGATGCCACCCACACCCAGGGTGAAGCTTCTCTCTTCAGTAATCCTAGCATCTAGAACTATGATAAACTGATCAGTGGGCTAATCCAGTTATCACACTTCCATAATTCACTATCACACACCCATGATGCAATCACCTCCCAAAAGACCCAGCTCTGAGATATGAGGTTTTGGGGGGACATAACTCTCAATGAAATCTTTGTAGGACAAATCAATGTCATCTCTTAAATATTCAAGAAGTAACCATGAATATAGGATTTCATTAAATGCTACATGAACCTTAAAAGAGGCAAAACATCAAAATTAATCTGCCAGTGTGAAAGTATTTCTTTCCTAGCCCCTCATTTTTATTCCTTGTAACAGAAGACTATATTTTAAACTTTTAAAAATTCTAGTTTCTGCAAAAAAAAAAACTATAGATGCAAGATTTTAAATAAATAAATAGCAACCTTATCAGGTTTTTAAAAAAAATTTAGGCTAGCCTCTAAATTAGATTCCTTATTTCCTCTCTCTCAGTCCATTCCTCTGATTCATTTTCCACACAGCAGGCAGAATGATCTTTTTTTTAAAAAAAAAATTATATTAGAGTAAATACTCCCTCATTGTTTTCTCATTTTTCTTGAATAAAATGAAACTCAGCAGAACTTTCAAGTCCTTACAAAGCTCCAGCTTCATCTCTGCACCTGTCCTCTTTTCTCTTGGAGGACCAGCCCCACCGGTCCCTACATTATTAGAATCTGCAGAGCTCCATCCTTCCTCAGAGACATTCCTCTGGTGCGGATGCCTTTCCGCTTCTGATTGCCTGGCTAATTCTACTCACTCTACAAGTCTATCTAAATGTCACCTCTCCTGGGAACACTACCATAACACCCAAAACTAGACATGTATTCCTGCTTGTCACTTGCGAAGAACCCGGTACTTCTCTTTTGTAACCCCTTTCCCAGTTGAATTTAAGTAATTTTGTAATTGATAGCTTTGTTTTGTTTCTACTCCTCAGTATCAGTGGGATGAGGCCTGAAATAATGGTTCTTTACTTTATAGCTTTCTTCATAATACCTTGAAAATGTATTGTACATAGTAGTTACCCTTCGATAAATATCTGTTGAAAAATTAATAAGATCATTAGAAAGAAGACAGGCTAAATTTTAAAATATTAAAATTTTCCCAATGGGTCAGCTAAGAAGTCTGCTATGGATCCATTGGTTTTATAAATATTTGTTTTAACTCTGTCTTTGGAGCCAAGAGAAATGCTAAGAAGAAGGGGCCAGAATCTGGGTTAAAGAGGAGGTATGGAGATTTTCTGCTTTCTAACCTGTCAATGTGCTGAGCAGGGTCAAGGAGAGAAGGTGGCTGCACTGACATTAATATTCCTTCAATTAGATCATGTATTCCTACCCCCTAGCACAGTACACACACACACACACACACACACACACACACACACACACGCAGAATAAATGCTCAATAAATGTTTGTTAAATTAACAAAAAAGTGATCTTCTTAGATTACTATATACACTATCCAGGCTACAAGCAGCCTTAATGATTTCTTCCTTAATGTTACCATTGAAGGTCATTTTTGCATATTTTAGTTCTATGTTTTGACAGAACAAAAGTCAACGTATTATTTGTCTAGGCTTACCTCAAGCCATACTATTTTAAGAATGGCTATTGTAAGCCAAGTTCATTAAAGCTTCTTTAATAATTCTAATTCAGAAACATTCCACTACACATTCACAAAATCTATTTCCTACATATGCATATTTCTTAGCTTTGGTTCTACCCCAGTAGGAATCTCATTGCTTAAATCTAATGTAATTACTAGAGAAGGAGTTAGTTCTGAGAAAGAACAAAGAATTATTCAGATGGATGGGAATGCCAGTATGTAATTGGGAATTATTTTATGAGGCTTACAGGGTCCAAAAGCAGATTGCACAAGAAGCACTTGAGTAAGAACTGAGCAGCTTATTTATTTCACTGAACTGGAAGAAGGCACTCAAGTTCACATGATTCCTAGAGAGTCACAAAGGGTGTTCTGGCAGAGTTTATAACACTCTCTTATAGAATAAGATTGTAGGGAAATGGGAAACTTCTTTCTGCATGTGACAGATGTAATTGTCTGGTGGTTTCTAGAAATTCCTCAGCTAGAGATTTATTTATTTTTCTCAGGGTTGGCAAATTACCTCACTGTGTGTCAAGATAATATGTTGGCAGTGGTTGCTATAATGAGAAAAGTTATGAGGTCTTATTTAGACTAATTAAGAATATGTCTGTTGCCATCATTTAGTGAGGTCAGGTATGAGTTTTAGGATTGGAATTAGGGGCTGGGAATGCAGCTCAGTGGAAGAGCACTTGCCTATTATGTGTAAGACACTGGGTTCAATCTCTAGCATTGCAAAAACAAACAGTTTGCTGAGTGAAACCATGCACCTTAATCTGTGGGCCTAGCCATGGAGCTTCAGCTTGCCTGGGAGCAAGGCATCACCTTGCGCGGGAGCGCCAAAATTGTGGCCGAGTTCTTCTCATTTGGCATCAACAGCATTTTATATCAGCGTGGTATATATCCATCTGAAACCTTTACTCGAGTGCAGAAATATGGACTCACGTTGCTTGTAACTACTGATCCTGAGCTCATAAAATACCTCAATAACGTGGTGCAACGACTAAAAGATTGGCTGTACAAGTGTTCTGTTCAGAAACTTGTAGTAGTCATCTCAAATATTGAAAGCGGTGAAGTCCTTGAAAGATGGCAGTTTGATATTGAGTGTGACAAGACTGCAAAAGATGATAGTGCTCCCAGAGAAAAGTCTCAGAAAGCTATTCAGGATGAAATTCATTCGGTAATCAGACAGATCACAGCTACAGTGACATTTCTTCCATTATTAGAAGTTTCTTGTTCATTTAACCTCCTGATTTATACAGAGATTTGGTTGTACCTGAAAAATGGAAAGAGTAGGGACCACAGTTCATTACCAATTCTGAGGAAGTCCGTCTTCATTCATTTACTACCACAATCCACAAAGTAAATAGCATGGTGGCCTACAAAATTCCTGTCAATGACTGAGGATGAGATAAGGGAAGCAACGTAATGGAAAAAAATTCTCAAATGTGGTTTTCCTGAAACCAAGTCAACTATAGTTGATGTTTTATTTCATTGGTTAATTTTTAGATGGGAAAAACCAACATTATACTTTAATGAACTGTGCATAATTGTTCCATTTTTTTAAGTGC
>NW_004624759.1:18751625-18779836 GCF_000247695.1 Heterocephalus glaber
TTTCTGATTTCATTTTTTCCAGATCCCCTTTTGTTGCCAGTTCAGTGGGTCCAGGTGGTTGACTATCAGAGTGTTCCATCTCATTTCCCTTTGGAGTTGCTGTAGGTGATCTGGAAGTCTGGTTTTGAGACTTATTTATGTGTTTTCTCATTTTGACTGGGGCAGGGAGCTGTTAGCGCCTGCACGGATTATCTCCTCCGAGCTGGGTGAGGTGGGACAGGGGCCGGGAGCAGTGGTAGGGCTGGTGACCCAAAAGCCCTTTCCTGTGGGCTGGGAGCAGCCAGAAGGATGGTGGCCAGGAAACCCCCTTCCTCTGGACCAGGAGCAGTGGGATGATGGCTCAGAAGCCCCTCCCTCTGGGCCAGGAGCAGCGGGACAGAAGGTGGCCCAAAAGCCCTTTCCTCTGGGCTGGGAGCAGCGGGAGAGACAGTGACTGGGAAGCCCCTTCCTCTGGACCAGGAGCAGTGGGACGACGGCTCAGAAGACCCTACCTCTGGGCCGGGAACAGTGGGACTCAGTACCTTGGTCTGGTGGTCTGGTGTCCTCTGCGTCTTTGTAGTATGGAATCAGGTGGCTGCCTGTCTGCAGTGGGGTGATTCGGAGTCTTCCGCGCGACTCAGGACCTCGTTAGGGCGTGCACAGACCTGCCTGTCTGCAGGGGGCTGATTCAGCGTGTTCTGTGTGACACAGGACCTCGGTAGGGCATGAGGAGACCTGCCCGTCTGCAGCGGGGTGATTCAGTGTCTCAATTCTTATTGTTTTGTCATCTCCATTAACTAGTTGCTGTTTCTGTAATTTGTTATAAGAGGATATCCCCACCCTTTGAAATGTATACAAATTTTATGCTGGCAGCCATGCCCACTCTTATCCCACCTGCATACTTACAGAAAAATAATTTAGTGTAACGGTTGTCTTTACTTTTGTCTTCAGGTATACTCATTAAAGAGTGATTGGAGGGGAGACTTTGCTAATAGTTTTATAACATTCTATAAAAGTTTTGCAGTAATGCACACAGGGTCCATTACCAATTCACATTTTGTAATCTGCAGCTTCCTACAGCATACTAGTTCATGATTATAAAGACTACCTTTTCTCTCTGTGACTTAATTTTCATTTAGATTTCTGAGAGTAAACAGTATAATGTAGCAAAAATCTGGCAATCCCATTTTTACCTGAAGCAGCCCAGTAAGGGGCACTCCTATTACTGTTAGCGCCAATAGTGACATCTATTGGTGAGTTCAGAACAGTACTTTTTAGCCTCCACTAGTGTAAAATTGACACACTTGCACTGATTTAATTTTTTTCTTGCAGTGAAAAAAAACAATGTTTTTATGACATCAACTCTAGTGCAAAAGAATGTTGATATGAGCAGTGCAGAACAAGGTATGTAGCTTCTTTTTCAAGAACCTCAGAAATTTTGCATTTACTATCTATATTTTAATCTGCATATATGTATGTTTTGGTTATATGGAGGTAGGGCAGAATGATATAACATGAATGATAAAAACATTTGGTAATCCAGGCTCTGTGGTCAAAATAAAAACTTGTAGGGCAAAAACTAGACAGGGAGGGAGTGGTTGGTAATTTGATTAGTTAACATTAGTCCCTCATTTAATCATGATGCTAGAAAATAGCATGATATTAGTTAAAAGTAGGGAGAGAAGATGATTTTATTAAAAATATATTGACTCTTTAATTCTATTCTTTTAAGGTCCTATGAAACACTCAGAATATGTTCTAAGACCTGCTGTTTTGCAGCCACCTCAAGCTCAAAGCTGTGAAAATGTAAGAAAAACATTTTGGCACAGTGCAACAGAATCCTGCAAGATTAAAGAAAAAATAAAACACGAGGTAAGAAAAACCCCTATGGTACTACTGACCCCAATCCCTCATCTTTTTCTATAGAAGGTTGTTTTAGGGTCCCCACTTCCAACATTAGGGGCTACCTGAGATTTAAGAACTGCCACCCAGGCTGGACAGCAAAAAGCTCTTGGTAATCTTGTTAAATTTTGCCTCTTAAATTACAGTTGTTGCACTCTGGGAAGCTGAGGCAGGAGGATGACAAGTTCAAGTGCAGCCTGGGCAAAGTAATGATTTAAGGAGACTTTCAACTAAAGGACTAGGGAGGTAGCTCAGTGCTAGAGCCCTTGGTTCAATCCCCAGTAATGGGGAAAAAAAAGAGAATTGCTCCCTGGAACAAATCTTGTGGCTACTCCTAAGTGGTAAAGCTGAGTACTGGGCAGTGAAAACCTCTGAGACTTATTCCAGATAAGGGAGGGGGAACGTTTTGCCTCCCAGCTGTTCAACATTGTAGCGTGGCTTTGGCCATTTAGGTCACACCAGAGCTCCACTCCAGACCTATCTTCCTAGACACAGGGGCAGGGAACGCTCTACATGATATAACTGGGAGGGCCTAGGCAGCCTCTAAAGACAGACAAGAATTCTCCTTACTAATTAGTAAAGTGTGTGGATCATTCACCCTAAACTTTTCTAAGCAGATACTCATTTTGCTCAGGTGTTGTGGATATGGGTTCAGGCATCATTTGTTGCTGCATGCAGCTCTAGCTGTGCCTTCCAACAGAAACAGACACTTAGGAGGAATGGAGCATAAGATAGGTGCTGCAGTTGGAACTGGAGTTGTTATTCCATCAGCCATTTGTTTTCTGCCAAGCCTCCGAGGGTTGATCATCTGGTTTCATTTTGTTTGTTTTCCCTATTCTGAACATAAAGACAACACAAATGAAAAACATATCAGCCCTTTTGATTCAATTAAAAATCAGAATGAAACTTAACTCTACCTCTGTAACTGCCTATATTTATCCAAAGCACCTAACATTCTCTTTTTATCAATAAAATGAGGGAGATGAATTTGGCCAGCATTTACCAACACTTTTGTATTTCCAAATCCTTTCTTTGGTAAGCTATAAATTAATGAAACACATTATGATTTTAAAAAATCATTTAATTATGCATATTACATGATAAGTAATTTTAAAGTAGAATATATCTTTAATTTTGATCAATTAGTAGTAAAAGTTTGCATTAAAATATAATTTAAAAATTATCACCATGTCACATAAGTTATTACTTGTATCTGTTTAGGGAAAGGTATATGTTAATTTATTTTAAATTATGTAAGAAAAAGTATGATAAGTTGACTAATATAAAAAATATTATACTGCATTTGATTTGGAATAGCATCAAAATTTTGATTATATGTTTTGAAATCAAAATTAGATCAATATTTCTTTCTTGGCATGAATTTTATAAATCTTTAATTGCATACTTTAAAAATAAAATTTATTAATATGTTTCTTGCACTTGTTGACTAAATAACACTTGTTTTACAAGCATTTCCTCTTGAGTAATTTATATGTCTTAATGAGTAGACATTATTCCTGGACACTGAATAGCCCAACTGGATATTCCCATTATTGAATTTTCAAATTTATGAAAATTATTTGAAGATCTATAGACACTACATATAAAATTCTATGCAAGAATTTTTACCAAATGAATGTAATTTGCCCCTAGTGAAAATTATCCCTAGTTATATTTTGTAGAATCATTATTTTTGTTTCTTATTAATATATATGACTATCAGATGTTATTATTCATCCTGTTATTAGTCAGTGACCACTCATTGTGGATACATTAAATAATATATACCTAAAGAACTATGTTAAGCAACATAAGAGTAAATACTAACATTCTGGCAGAGAGATAAATTGAGTGACTGGGTCATGAATACGTACTTTGATCTTTGCTAACCACCCACATGTTCTCCTGGTACATATTTGTCAATTTTCAAATTCCTGTTATAAAAGAGAAAATACAAAAATTTATTTTTATTGATTGATAGAAAAATTTAAGTGGAAACAGATACCACCTGCCTTTAAAAACATGAACCCCCAGAACATCTTTGCAAATTGTTAAGATGGGGACAGAGAGGTGTCTACAAATTACCAGATAATTTATATGTCTCTTTCTGGTTCTAAAATTTCTTACTTTTACATTTATATATTAGTACAGGTAATGTGCATGCGTATATGCTTCTAAGACAGAACGACTCATTTATTAAGTGACTGGTAGAAATGTTGTGATGAAGAGATGAGTTTCTTCTCAAATTAGTGAAACAATTAGGGTATTTTCAAGGATTAAACAGCCTAACTAAACTAGAAATAAGAATTAACTTCATTTGGCTAAAAAGGTAAAAGTTACAAAAGACAACATCATTTCTGAATGTTATAGCAAAGTCTATAGCCCAGTGTCTGACAGACCTGTGTTTGAATTCAGCTGCATTCTGTTGTGTGTGACTTAAGGAAATTATTTAAGCTTTTTATGTCAGTTCATTCATCTGTAATATGTGGATGACAAAAATACAAAGTATGTGGAGTTGTGAGGAGTAAATGAGAAAATTTACATAAAAAGATCAGGCAATACTTGAATGTAGTGAGCTTTCAACATAACTATTGTTTCCTTGTCTGATGTTCCTAGAGTAAGGCAATTCTAATGAACTTTTCTGGTGGATTTCTTTTCTTTCAGATTTCTGAGGGGAGCTCCAATTTATTAAATGAAACTTCACCAACTTCCAGAATTTCAGTCCAACATTTTTTAGGTGCAACATTAGTAGGGTAAGTTAGTGTAGAGTCCATGTCCCATAAGCAAAATATTTGGGACTAGAACTGTTTCAGATTTTGGATTTTTTTCAAATTTTTAAAATACTTGAATATGCATAATAAAATAAATCTTTAAAAAATTCATTTATATTTCATATATTCCTTAGACACATAACCTAAAGGCAGTTTTACACAATATTTTTAATAAAACTTTGTTCATTTTGATGACTTGTCACATGAGGCTAGGAATTTTCCACTTGTGATATTATGTCAGTGCTCAAAAAGTTTTGGATTTTAGATTTCAGATTTTTGGATTACGGATGCTCAACCTTATGAGAAGGAAACAGAAATGTTTTCCTTTATTTTATTATTATAAACATTCTTGGAAAATAATTTTCTGACATTGTATGGAATTGAGAAGAATTCCATTTGAAAGGACTTTCTTTTGTAACCTCCTTTTTCATTAGAATATATTTGCATTGCAATTACATTCATCTTGGGGAATTGTTACATATAGTATCACATCTTAATCATTTTTACTTCCTCTTCCCCTCCCAGCCTTTCATCTCCACCCATTCCCAGATCCCCTTCCCATTCCTAAATGGCTACTTCTCTATTTTCTATCAACTATCTTTTATTTTGCACTTTATTTATATTTGGGGTTTCTCATACAAGAAAAAGTATGCGATTTTAACTTTCTGTTTTATTTATTTAGCATTGTGCTCACAAGGTGCATCCATTTTTCCACAAATGACTCAAGTTTATCCTTCTTTATGGCTGAGTAGTAATCCATTGTGTACATATATCACATTTTTTATCTGTTCACCTGGTGGTAGGCATGTAGGGTATTTCTGAGACTTAGCTGTTATGAGTTGTGCTGCTATAAACATGGGTATACATGTAGTATGTCTTTAACTCTTTGGAGAAGATATCCAGAAGAGGTAGAGACAGCATCTTGCTGTGTTACTCAGGCTGTTCCTGAGCTGTTGAGCTTCGATGTGTCTGAGTGCCCTCTACAGTCCTCCTCCTTCAGTCTCCTGAATGCTGGGATTACAGGCCTGTATCATCACACTAGTCTTGAAAGAACATTTTATAAGAATACAAGTTTAAAATGCTTTTCAAAATCTCTCCAATGTTTCAAATATCACATTAGTATTGGGTTGGCTTTACCATCTCATTGATTTGGGTTACAATGTTTCAAAGGGTATGATGAATCTTTAGTTGGGCATTAATGATCTGCTCATTAGATTAGTTTTTTCTCCTCTTTCTCTGACATTTTTCCCTCTTTTATATTATTTTTTATCTATTATTTATTGACATAAGCTGTATAGACATAATGAAAAGTAATATAAATCTACAAGATAAAAAGTTAACCCAGACATGATGGTGCATGCCTGTAGTTCCAACACTTGGGAAGCTGAACAGTTGGGTAAAAAATTCAAGTCCTATCTAGGCCACTTAGCCAGTTCCTGTCTCAAAATAAAACTAAAAAGGGCAAGTGCAAAGTCTCTGGGTTCAATTTTTAGTATAGCAAATTTTAAAAAAGTAATTTCTTAGTGATTAATATTAATATTTCTGGTGATTCTCTGTTTGATCAGAGAGAACATTAAGACTAGCTTTGGACATACAGTGAGTTATAGGAGTAGGCTCCATCAGTAGCACTGGCCTACTGTGCATATTAGAGATGCAATGGAGAACCCTAAGCACACGAAGAGAGGGTTGCCTGTTTTCAAGGTTCTCATTATGGAAAATCACCATTTTTTAAAAAAAGTTTCTGGCAGGAAAAATATTAAATTAATGCACACTCAGTTATAATTGAGGAGATAGATCAGCTTTGCTTTTGTCCTGATGATCTCTGATTGGTAAAAGCATCATCAGCCACTTGGGGCAGAGAAGAAGGCAAACAGTGGGAGAGACTGTGCTGGAAAAGCAGAAAGGCAAGAATGGGGCAGCCCTCCAAGCCGATCACACAGTCAGCATAGACATGGGCACAAAATGGTTTGCATGAGGCAATGCCAATGCTCTAGCAGTTGGCAAATATTTTGAATATCACCTCTGGAAGTACCTATCTCATTTTTTCCTTCATTTCTCATTAACTTCAGACAGCAAAAAATGCAGCAGATGTTTATGTTTCATATAAATCCATTAAATCATTTGATTATTTTTGACTGCTAATGCTTAAAATGGTTTATCTATATATCTAAAATAGCAAATGCTTATTTCTTTTTCTCAGATGTCAACCAAATGAAGATAAGTGTTCCAGTAAAAGTTGCAGTTATGACTTTGTTTTTGGAGAAAACATGGTAGAAAGAGTTTTGGTAAGATTTTGGTAAATATTTCTGATAGAGCTGTCACATCAAATTTCTGAAGGCAAATTAATTAAAAGCAGTCTTGAATTACAGGATACTTTTAAACTTCTGGATTCAAAGGCACAGTCTCATTCTTTAACTGGAAAGATTCTCCTGGGAAGCATGTCCCATTTTGTTAGAATAAGAGAAACCCAGAGAGGAAGGGAACTGCATAATTATACCATTATTACTGATGTGAAAAATTAAATAGTTGAGTCATGTTAAAGCAGAGGTACCTGAGGAAATCCAGCATTATCTGCAGTAATTAGATAAGCTCAACTGGTAGTGACATTTTAATATAGTTTTTAATAACATTTTATAACAAGATGCATTCAAAGTCATCTACCAATGTATTCTAATTAATTACAACTCCATCCTTCAAGCTCTTACATCAAAAAACATTATTATAACTTCTTTTGGTAGCTTTAAGGGGAAAATCACAGTGCTTTGTTTACCTAGGGGAATATACTTAACAAGTGAAAATCCCTAACTACTATTACTATCATCCTTATTTAATACTGAGCATTTCCCTGCACAAGGCAGCTGCTGCTCAGCCTTCTGCAGAGCTCTGATTTCTAAGACAGCATAATCTAAGAAGTGAGGAACCGTGAAAGCTGTGGAGCAACTGTGCCTCTGATTACATCTGTCCCTCACAGCTCCATGCTTCTTTCAGCTTTTATTCAGACCAGGATCATGGTAGCAATATGCCCAAGGTAGCTGCTTGTCTTAGAGTTACTAGTTACATGAGGAACTCTAAGGAAGCTGCAGAGCTTTATACATGTGTAAAGGCTCAGATTAATAAAAGGGCTAATTTACAATGTCAGTTTATTCCAAGATTATTAATGTAAATCTGTCATTTTTAAGACCTTGCTTATTCTAGACCTGCCTCAGGCTACCTCTCAATTCCAATAAGTAGTATTGTAGCTTTTTACCTTTAAAGACACCTTTCTGTCATTCCCAAGAAATCTAATCCTAGAGTTGTTGACTCTCATCTTCGGACCTGAGTCAGAATGTATGAAGCCCCAGGGTGACATTCCATGCAATATCTAGGCCCCTTTTTTTGTGTCATTTAAGTTTGACACTAGCTACTGCTTCTGTAAGATTATCAGAAATAATTAAAATGCTTTCCAATCCTCACAGGATCAACTTGAACACTCAACTCAATTCACCAAACATGTATTGAGTTCCCATGATACATAAAGCACTGGTCTCATGTTTCACTGCATATTAGAACCATCTGGTGAGCCGTTAAAGAATTTCTTATGCCTGGGTCTCACCCTAAAGTAGTTATGTCAGAATATCTGTAGGTAAGTCCAGTCATCAAGTGATTAATGTATAGTCAGGTTTGAAATTACCTGGGTAAGTGGTCATATAAAGGTAAAGGACACCCACATTCTAGCGGGATATATAACACAATAAGAGGAGACAGACAGATAACTATCCCAATGAGCTTCAGCCAGGACTACAGAGGTTTGGTGTGAAGGCACTTGAGCACATTTACTATGAGGATTTTAAATTTGGTTTATAAAAGGACCTGAATTTCATATCTCTTTCAGTAAGCAATAAAATAAGGGATAACATGAACTATGGAGATAATTTGTATGTTTCCTCTATAATTTTGTAAACCACTTGCCCTGAAATATGGGTGCCAAGATGCACTTCTGGTTACTGGTTGACCATGTGCTTTTAGAGTGAATTTTAGAGCCTGAGTTTCTATTTTCTTAAAATGAAAATAATTATACTTATCTCTACCAATTTTAAGCGGATATCTTGATGTCTGATTAAATAATTCAAAAGACTCTTGAATTCATAAAGGAAAAGATATAAACAAAAATATAAAAGTATCATTGTGCCATTTCTCCCTGTTCTGCCTATCTATATGCATAAATGGCATGCTAGTTAGTTGTTTTGGTTTTTTTTTTCATGCAGGCTCGTATTACATCAGATGTATACAGCCCCAGGTATTCTGCCTTAAAAGCAATCGTTGGCAAAAATTGTCTTGGGGGAAAAGTTTGGATTCTTTCTACACAGGTGTTCTCTGACACATCTAGGGGGTTTTGAAGTGGATAGCAAGAGTGAATTTTGGGGACTACTGAAATAATTTGAAACTGATTCATGGATTGGATTTCCTGGGTATCAGTCCTGGCTAGTAGAAGCATGGAATGGCCATTATCTTCTTTTGAGCCACTGGTACTTTTTTCATTATTCCTGGGACTATATCCCACCCAAAGTAGGCTAGTGGTAACTAGATTATGATTTTTTTTGACAATTAGAACCAAGACCCTCCAACAATAGGGAAGAGCTCCTTGATTAGCATATAGGGAGCTGGGAACAAAAACATAGCAGCTGGATTTGTGTGCTATGTTGAAATAGAACAACAAAATTATCTTTTGGCTTACTGCAAGTATACAGGGATAAAATTAAATAATGCATCTATTCCCTACCTAGGGCCCTCAAAAAGTAAGCCAGCCTCAACTTGAAAATGATTCAGATGCCAAGGAAAAAACATTTAAATCCATTCTGAAATTTCCTATCAATTCTCCAAATTCAAGTAAGAATTTTTTATTTATAAACATTTGATATAAATACTTTGTCAGTTGTTTAATATCTTTAAAATTAAAAGCAAAATAATCTAGTATTTAAATAATTTTGGTAAAAGTTAAAACATAAATAATAACAACCAGATATTACAAGGTTTTTTTGTTGTTTTGTTTTTTCTGTTTTTTTGGTACCAGGGATTGAACTTGGGTCCTTACGCTTGAGAGTGATATTACAAGTTTTAAAAACATTTTAATTTAATGTTATGGGGGAGTCAATAATTAGATTTTACCCAAACTCAAGCATTTTGACTTTTTAAATACAAGATAAAGAGAATGCATGTTAACAGTGGCAACAAGGAACATTCACAGCAGAGAAATGAGGCCTCTCATGTGTTCCCCCCCCCCATCATTTTCTCTTACGAACAGACTCTATTAAAAGTACATCTCTAATTGAATCAGCTGCTGCTTTCTCTTCCCAACCATTACAAAAATGCTTGCTGGAGAAAACTGATGTTATAACAGGAGAGGAAGCAGAACACAATGTGTTAAAGGTCTGTATGTTGTGTATTGCTCCTTCTAGTAGCACTTACATATATAAAATAAAGTTATCATCAGCAAGGACATCTTTAAAAATGCTAACAGAAACAGAGTTTTCAGGAAGACTAAGTTGCTTAAATAAACATGTTGGCGGCTTACAAAGCTTAAACCATTTAGTTATTATTTTCTTACATTCGTATGTGCAATTTGCAGGAAAGTGGGTTGTCAAGTTTACAACAATTCCACAGATCCTTATAAAATAACTTCAGACTTATACTTTATATTGCCATGATTGCTTTTAAAATCAGTGCTATTATCACACTATTGATGAACTTCTACTTACACTGAAGGTTTTTAAATGTTTATAACATGACTTGTTTTCAATTTAAGATAAAATTTTTATTCCTTTTAAGATGTTTAGAATTTTGTATAAATCAAGTTTCACAAATGTACTCTACAGTATCATATTTGAGTATTGAGTGGAATCAATCAGGGTACCATAACTTATAATTTTTCAACAAGTCAGAGATTTTCCTTTACTTGTCTCCATCTGCTTTTCTCCCAAACTCTCTCCATTCCTGTTCATATCTTCTGTGATCTAAGGATAATTTTACTCTAAATAAATATGTCTCAAAGCATAATCCTTAGATTAGATAAACCCCAGTCTTACTGAATTAATTGCTAGGTGTGAATCCCTGGGATGCTAGGGCTTTTAATAGGCTGTCTAGATGATTCTTGTGCATAGGAGTGTTTGAGAACCGCTGTTAATCATAAAATTATCAGAGGGGACCCTCTGGTATCACATTATAGTTTTCCAACTTCTCAGGCTATCTGCAAATTTTGAGCCTGCAAATATCTACATGATTCCTTTATTTTCAAATAAAATTATGTAGCACAAACAATACTAAGTTTAATGTAAAAAAGTCAGTGTATACAAACACACATTAAGTGAAAAAGCAGGAAGTACATACCATATTCTACCATATATAAAAAAAGAAAAGAGTATATATACATTGGCATGTATATACATAACAATATACCTGGAAGGATAAATAAAATATAACAGTGGTTACTTGTTACAGGGGTGGAAATTGACAGATGAGGAAGAAAGGTAGTCTTTTTCACTTTGTATGTCTTTTTATCTTTTGAAGTTTGAACTACTCAAAAATTGCATGCTTTTAAAAGTTAAGTATATTTCAAAAGCTGGTTTATAAATCATTAACCAAGGTTATTCTGTTAAAAGTTCAAACAGATATAAATGCTATAACATAGGAAATGATTTACCTTGAAAACAATTTCTGTACATTTGACACTTTAAAAAATTGTCATTTAGATCAACTGCAAGCTTTTTATATTCAACAAAGCAACACAATCCTGGATTGAAAGGGGCAGAGGAACTCTGAGACTGAATGACACAGCAAGCAGTGACTGTGGGACTTTACAGTCAAGACTAAGTAAGGAATCATTTTGTAAAGCAAGCCATAATTTTTCAGGGTAAAACTGCTAAAGTAGGTACACAACAATTTCTAGACATGTGTCAGATCACACCATTAAACCAGACTGTTGAAAACAATATTATTTTCAGTGTATGCTAGGGGGTTCTCATTTCAGGAAGACTCTCTGTAAGGTTGCATGGGTTCCAGTTCTGGTTCCACCACTACCCACTGACACTGGAAAAGTGACCTAACCTCTTCTGGCCCTAGTTGCATCAACTTAAACTAGGGATAATGGTTTTTGAACATTGTGAGAATTCAATGAGATACTATATAAAGCACCTGTGTCAAAGCCCAGCATACACCTAAACTAATCTCAATATTAGTGAATGGAATATGTTGCAAAATATCTTGCAAAGTGAAGTTTTTCAAAAAGAAAATATCCATCCTATAATTTATCTTTCGCACCCCTATATGGTATGGGGGTTGGGATGAAGGCTCAGCATCTAAAGAAATAGGTGCAGCGGGCCAGGGATTTAGCTCAGTGGTGCTACCACCTGCCTTGCAAGCGCAAAGTCCTGAGTTAGATTCCCGGTACCAAAAAAGAAGAAAAAAAAAAGAAATAGGTGTAGGACTATTGAATCCTGTAAGCAAAGTGATGATCAGAAGCTGGAGTTGGTCAAACTGAAAGACCCAAGAGGTTTGGCATCCAAAAGGACACACTGGGCCCATTCAGAATCCCAAACTGAAAGTGAACACAGGCAGAGCTGGGTGCTGTGAATGGTTTGGGCAGGCATTTTTGACAGGTTGAAGCTTAGGGTAGACTATATGTAGGAGCTGGTTCCAAGTACATGGTTATCTGCTGAGTTTCAGATATCATACTCAAGAAACAGGTAAGGAGTAGAATTCAGATTAAAAGAATAAGAACAGTGTTTTCAGTTCTGGAACTGACCAGCATGTTTCCAAATAACACAAACAATATTCCCAAGGCAGTACTAGCTGTTCCTGTTCTGGTTTAATTCCAGTGCCTGCCAAAAAAAAAAAAAATCCTAACCAAACCAAACCAACAAACAAACCTCTGAAACAACTTATTATGCAGGCAATATATACTCACTGTAAGAAACAGAAAGTATGAGTGAAAAAGAAAAAAATAAAATCATCTAAAGCCTATCTTTCTGAGATAATCTGTTAACAAATTATCTTCTTGTGGATCTTGTTTTCTGTATACACATGTGTACACAGACTGCAAAACTTGTGATTCAGTGTTACATTGCTTTGGAATCTTATGTTTTATTTTACATAGTCTATTATGATCGTCTTTCCACATCAATGCCTTCCTTCAGTATTCTTAAGGGGGTCATAATATTCTCTTGAATGGCTGCACTATAATTTATTTAATTCCATTTTTGACACTTAAGGTTTTGTTTCAGTTTTTTTTTCTATTGTAAACAGTTCTTGGATAAATATTCTTCAGACTAGTAGGTCTTAAAAGTAGTTCTGAAATCTTAGCCACTTAAAAATATTATAGTTAAAAATACAATTGTAGCATTTAAGCTAAAAAAAAAACACCTGTCAACATAATAAAGCCCAAATGCAATTTGCAAACTAAGTTATAATCTAGTCAAATTACAATTTAATAGTGAAAATATAGTCTGGCAAACTACAAGATTTACTTTGCTTTCAAAAAAGGTGAGTTTCCTGGAAGTCTAAGGAATCAAGAACTATAATCTGACATATTCACTTTTCTGCTACAGTTATGCGTAATCAAGGCAGTCTGAGGCTGATCCTCAATAGCAAACTATGGGCTCAAATGAAGATCCAAAGAGCAAACCACAAAAATTTACAAATTACAGCTACTGATTTAGAAGACTATTGCATCAAAGTATTTTTAATTCAGGTAAATGATGAATTTCACAGATGAAGGATTATCCTACTAATACAGTATATTAATAGATCTCTACAATTTCTATTTTTTCATGTTGTCATGATAATCTGTACCATTGGCAAGGAAACCAGTCATTTATTATGGTTGTTTTTAGTTTAATATAAGATCTAAATTGTATATGGAATTCAGAAATTACCCCAAGGTCTAATCAATTGGTACCCATTCCAAGACATCTGTATAATATATGCCATCTATTCTGTTGATTACTACTTCAACTATGTTAATAGTCTTACTACGGTATATTACCAAAGTGACCATATTGTCAGGAATGGCTCCCAGGAGGTCCACAGAATCTCAAGCCTCATGGCTTATACTACAAGCTGAGAAGGAGAAAGCTTTGGGATCACTGGAAAAGAGCCAGTGAGAAAATGGAAAAACACAGAACTAGCAAGTTACAAGTCCACCAGCAAATTCCAATTCTGAACATGAGTAAATCTCCAAGGTAACAGAATGGGAGCACAGTTTAGTTCACCCAGGCAGCAGGAATAATTGACCTCAAAGACAAGATCCTGACCCAAGAGAGCTGCCAAGAACAAAGCCCCTCTTCCTTCCTGCTCCAAAAGCTGGGTTTCCCCCATAGGCTGAGACCCAGAAGACTAGAAAAGACTGAGTACCCAAATAATTTAAACAGAATGACAAGTAAATCGGCTCCATAGAATAATGGAGAAAAAAGTTGGTGTGTGCCCAGTGATTAAAAATTCAATGGCTTTAATAACTATAAGTGCACTGTGAGGTGCACTTGACATTATTTTAAAGATGTTAGGACAAGATGATGTTTAAACTCTGTTTGCCATTTAGAGAAAGAATACTTGATACTTGGCCAGGCCAGATCCCTTGGTTTTAAGTGGGTAAGGCCATGTGCCAGAAACTGAGACTGAGACTATTAACCATGATTAGACTTCCAGGCTCAATATTTGACCCATGCTGACTTTTAAAACTTTAAGATATTTACTAGCAATAAGCAACTTAAATGTAAGAGAAATTGCTCAATATTCCACCTTCAGAGATGGTACTTGTTAACATTTTAGTTGAATACTATATAGATTAAGCATTCTCGATTCAAAAATTTGAAATACAAAATGCTTCAAACATTGAGCCTAAAAGCCCCATTATGTTGTCATAAGTGGGAAAATTCTACACCTGATCTTATGTGACAGGTCCCAGTCCAAACACAAGTACACTAAAACTATTGTATAAAATTACTTTTAGACTATGTGTGTAAGGTATATACAAAACATAAATGAATTTCATGTTTGGACCTGGGTCCCATGCCTAAGGTATCTAATTATGTATATGTGAATATTCCAAACTCTAAAAAAATTCCAAATATGTATACATATATATGTAGCATACTGTATATACTATGTGGCCTTCAGGCAAGTTTCTTAGCCTTCCTTAAATTGATTTACTCATGTGCAAAATGAAGGTAACAATAATACATTTTATAAAGCTACTGAGATTAAACAGCTAAAACGATTGTGAAAAAAATCACCTGTAATTTCATTTACTAATGCAAATAAATGTTTTTCATGCCATTAAATAGTTACTTATTCCTCAAAATGTCTTTTAGTAGATGAAAGAATTCTATTTTGGCATACCCCAATTTATTCCATTAATCCTGCTGATCTGAATGACAAAAAACTGAAATTCAAGACCCAGCAACTTGCTGGGTAGCTGTAACTGAGACAACTCATTTTACTTTCTGAGCCCTAATTTTCTTGTTTGTAAAAGGAATTGGGTATATATTGACTACCTGTGCTTCTTGCTTTTGCTAATATAAATGGAATGAATAATGAACCCACATTATAAGAATTATAAGAATGTCACTTGGAAGAATTTGTAAGCAAAGCAATGGAAAGGAAATAGAAGCCTCTTTTCTCTGACCCTACAATTTCCTGTAGTGTAAAATAGTGAAAGAATGGTCATACCACACTTAAATTCAAATAGAAATATCTTAAATTACAAAATTTTATTTTCTCAATTTAAAGTAAATACAAAATTATTCACTGTAGGATGCAGTTTGGTGCAAGATTAATTGGCTTTTTACTCCGTAATTTATAGGAGTGTTAGAACTTATTTACATTCTAGATTTATGCCCTACAATTCTTTCTTTACTAATAGTGAAAGATTAAAAATCTTTAAAATGTGATTAATATTAGTAGGTGATTTGTGTTCATAACATCTTAATTTTTCCTCTCAGGCTGGTGCCAAAGATACACGGTATCTTTATGCAGCAATACATCACCGTCTTATTGCCCTTCGAAGCTTCAATAATAAGCAGAAAGATATCAATCGAGCTGAAAGCCAGTCAGAAACAGTCCTCCAACAACTGAACTGTGAAAGCTGTGATGAGGATGAGGACGATTTTATCCAAGTCACTAAAAATGTATCAGGTAAATAATTAGGTCAGAAGTTTAAAACAGAAATGTTAACCACAATCCCAATATAGATTTTTTAAAAGTAAAAGTAATGTTTAAAGTGAGTGGTGGTTAGAGCCCTGGTTGTTTTGATCTGATTTGCAGGTTGGAAAATCATTGTCTTCCATGAGTAGTCTTCAGTAGGATCTTATCAAATCAGCCTCATTGTAATGTCTGCATGTCATTTACATGCATGTCATTTACATAAAATACTGTATTTATAAGTTAAAGTATTACATTGATAATCACTTATTCCTAGTTCTCTCGTTCTCATTCTATTATTGGCTATAACAGGAGGAATTATAAATACATACAATGGGACTACAGGTAAATATGACAAAACCCTGTTTATTCTCCTTTCAGAATTTGATTATCTCAAAGAATGCCTACATTGTATAAATTCTATCTTTGAGTTCCTTCTTTCCTAGGGCAAATTACTATTTATCTTATTGTGCCGGGATTTAGAAATAGATTAAGGTTGAGGAAGAGCCAGGAATAAACAGACTTTAAGGTTTCAGTGCATACTCTGATTAGTGGATTTAAAAGTATTATTCATCATTATTATTGGGGAAAAAACATTGTCAAAGAACTAGTAAGCTCAACTTTGTTATATATATGTAGCTATTCTAATAAAACCATGCAAGTTTTTTATTTTAGAAAGTCTCACTTAATCCTGAATTCTGTTCTATAGTGTAATACAGTTAAAAAGACAGAGTAGTAACATTTTCAACTTTTAATCATTTTAAAACTTTAAAGCTGCTTTAATTGTACACAATTTAAGAATTTATCAGAGAACATGTATAGAACTGGATGAAAGATCTTTCTTTGCTTATTAATAAAAAATATAATCAAAAGGAAAAATACATAAAACCTGCAGATTAGGATTGCATTCCGTGTGACTCAGTAAACCAGAGAACTAAATGAAAATGAGTTTTTTTGGTACTTTAAACAAATTTGTTAAACAGTTTTTAATTCTCTGAAGAATATGAAATTAATAAATAAAATTACCTTTCATATGTTTATATTGTTAATAATAAAATGGGATCCATTAGAAAATCAGTTGGTAACCACTAAAAATGTCAGTTTGAAATAGCTATTAAAAAGCAAAATTCTCTCATCAATGTATTATATCCTATTTTAGAAAAGAAGTGATATGCAACTTTCTTAATACAAAATGGCAGAAATAATGAAAAGCAAATGTCAGTTACATGAATCTCCCTTCCTCTCTGTCATTTTTTCCCCCCTTTTCACTTAGTATTTTCTCCAGGAAGTATTGCTAAAATGTTATGGAGGCTATAAAGTCTTTTTTTTTTTAACTTTGATGCCATGAATTAAGAAAAGTTTTAATTATCTGAAAATGTTATGGTTAAGATTATTAGCAAGATTTCCAAATGTAACTTATAAAAATGTTGCTTCTGTGTCTTTCATTTCCTTACCAGTGAGTATATTCATGTTCAGTTGGATTTTATATTAAATCTAGTCTAAATATATTACATGATCAAATATTAAATTTATATCACAGATCCTTCTAGGTGGACTCACAGACAATCGGTTGCCTGCTCATGAGTACGAACTCCTGTAAACATGACGACATCTACAAAAAGATTGGTCACCTTGCTGAAAATATGAAATCATTCTAACTTAATGAGAAGATACTGTTCATTCCTTGAAGAATTTTTATAGAAAAGTTTAAGAAATATAATTTTTGCCATTAAATTTTTTCTTTTGTTTTATATTTTGATTCTTGTGAGAAAATGACAGAATTTAATAGATGGACTTCAGAAGTATAAAATTTATAATTTTTGAAGAAGTTAATTTAGAATAGAATTTGATAACTAATCTGGATTATTTATTACATTGATATATTGACTACAAGTATAAACTGCTGGATTTGATAAATATCTGAGGTTCTTTTCAGTCATATATTGAGTGTAAAACAAATATTTTACTAAATTTCCAGTCATTTCTTTAAAAAATATTATAGTTGCATGATAATATTTCATTAAATGATATTTGTCTTCTGGAAAATACATATTTTTATTTAACCTTTGGATTTCCTAGTAATATAAACTTGTATATTCAAGTATAGATTCCTTCACAGGAAGTATCTGTTTTTGGATTTGTATTCATTGTATCTTGTATATGCTTGACTCATGGTCAATGCACAATAGTTTGAATGAATGAGCAAAAATGTAATGCATTACCTATGTATAAAAAAGTCAGTTTACAAAAATCCAAATAAATTAACTTGTTTTCTGCTTTATCTAATTAAATTGTCATCACATTCTAGTGAGTATGGCTATATAAAGCTGTTTTATAAAATTAATATACCAAATGGATTTTTTAAAAATTCATTATTCTACACTACAATCATTTCAACAATTGTGCAACATAATACTGATGCTCTCCTTTTGAGATGTTGCAGAGATGTTTCATGACTCACACAAGAAAATTAGGCTTCTTACTTATAGCCACATTTCATTTTCAATCCAGTTTGATTACCCTAGTCTTCAAAATAACTTCTGACTAAGACCCCTAAACAATTCTCCATTCCGATGTATTCCTTATTTAGGTCAATTCCCAATTTATATCTCTTTATTCTTTTTGTGACTACAGAAAACACATGGTAATAAAATATTTTATAAGTTAATCAAGGACTCAAAAAATACAAAGAGAAGCTAATGTGTTATGGAGAGATGATAAAACAGCAATTTCAGTTTTCTTTCTTTTTCCCAATCCTTCACCCCCTAATCCTCAATGGAAAAAAATTTCATTAGAAGCATAATATAAATAGGGACATATTTTGTTTGTTTGGTTTTTTTTTTTTTGGTACCAGGGATCAAACTCAGGACCCTGCACTTGGAAGGCAGGTGGCAGAACCACTGAGCCAAACCCCCGGCCCAATGTTTGAAGAAGATATTAAAATACTGGTTCTTTTCTTTAAAGGTTTTAGCTATGTGGGAACATTGTGATTGCACCATAATTATTAAAGTGAAGCAGAAAGCAGAGATATTCTTTATCTTCCTAACACCTTCATTCTTAACTCCACACTAGGGTGGAGATACAGCAATATTTTCTCAACGTTCTAAACACTTTAATACAAACTGAATTAATCCTATGAGTTTCTTTGGACCTCCTGCATGGATCAAAGGAAAAAATAGACTAATTTGTGATTTATGTAGAAATGTCAATGCAACACAGCCAAAAATAGACTTAAGACTATCCGGCAGACCTAGAAAGTGTGAACATTCCTGGATTATGAAATAGATACAAAGAGCAGAAATATGGTATTTACCTCACGAGTCTTTCAGCACTTTTTTTTTTTCTTTTGGTACAGGGGATGGAACTCGGATCCTTGAGCTTGCGCAGCAGGCGGCGGAAACCACTGAGCTAAATCCCCGGCCCCTCTTTCAACCTATTTTGATAATAGAAATAGAAACATTTTATAGTTTTTCTTTGTCCTGCATCTTTATCTGGCTGTTTCTGTGTCCTCTGACTTCTTTTTTTTGTTTGTTTTTGGTACCAGGGATCGAACTCAGGACCTTGTGCTTGCGAAGCATGAGCCAGAACCACTGAGCTAAATCCCTGGCCCCCTTTGACTTCATTCATGTGAAGAGATTAATTAACTTACAATGCTTTTTTTAGGTTGAGTATGTGCTTTCAAAGCCTACATTTTGGATTTCCAATAAGCTTTTAAAAAAATTTAAATTTACTTAACTATCCTCCAAATATATGATAGGTATTTAATATTATACCTAATTATATATCTTATATTAAGATAATCTAATTCTCTTTCAGTAGGATTTTACTCTAGTTGTCTAGATTAATTATGGACCATTAACATTCCTCTCTTAAAAATATTATTTTACATTTATTATTACCAATGCAAGGGACCCTTTGTCCTCAGAGAAAAACATCCTGTACAAATTTTAAAGTATGCACTGTCACAAAAAAGGCACAGAAGTCTTCCAGAGTCAGATGTACATGAAATAAGGTAGAGGGGTTCTAGGGATTGGAAAGGATACACCTTAAAGAGCTCTGTAAATTTTTAATTTGTGAATATCACAGTGATATATTTCCCATAAAATGCTGCAAACAAGCTTAAAACATGGCTATTGCATGGTTAGCTAGTAACCATTTTACTTCATTAGTGAAACACACCAGCCTCACAGCAGACAGGGTCCAACGGTGAAACTCAGTAACATTCTAGATTTTTCTAGTTATTGGAATATGTGAAACTGATATTAAATCCTTGATAGTTTTGTTTATTGTTGTTTTGCAATGGTTACATCATAATCACAGTATTAGTTAATTTTTGACATAGGACTTGGAAATACACAAATTGAAATACACAAACACATCTGAAATTGCTAAGATATTTGCAAACTGTGACAATGGAGGAATTACTGAAATGGCTGATCTAGTTAGTATTCTACAATAAAAATTACATTATTACTAATAACTAGATTATTACTAAATTTCTTAATTTCTACCAATCTAGTCAATATAAAACACTATTTAGTAGACATGGTGGCACATACTTACTACAATCCTAGGTATTCAGCAGGCTGAGATGGGAAGATTGCAAATTTGAGGCTAATCTGGGCAATTTAGGGAGACCCTGACTCAAAATTTAAAAGGCTGGGACTATAACTCAGTGGCAGAGGATCTCCCTAGTACGTGCCAGGCTCTAGCTTAGATCCCTAGCACTGCAAAATATAAATAGATTAAATAATAAATAAATAAGTAAATAAATAAATTTTAAAAATACGATTTCACTGGACCTTAATTTGCATTTTTCTGATTTTTACAAGTAAAAAGGCTGAGTATCTTTTCAGGTATTTGTTCACTGCTTGTGTATCTTCCTAGAAACTCCTCTTCATAATGTTTTCAAAGTTAATTGTATCATCTGCTCCTTTTGTTTTGGAGCATATACAGGATATAAATCAAGCTTCTAAGCATGGACATAACACTTTCCATGGTCTTATGTCTATCACTGTAGCCTCACCTGTCAGTATTGGCTACCTGTCTGTAAATTTCCTAGGAATTCAGAACCACTGTTTCATTGCCTCAATGCTTTTTTTTTTTGGTACCAGTGATGGAACTCAGGTCCTTGCACTTGCAAGGCAGGCAGAGGAACCACTGAGCTAAATCCCCAGCCCTCAATGCTTTTGTTTATGCTGTTCCTTCTGCAGAATTTCTTTCTCACTCATGATGAAACTAACACTTTACTCATTCTTGAAGGCTCAGCTCATAACACTTACACAAAGCCTTCCCTAACTCTTCTTAAGCAGAATTAGGACTTGGGGCTTCAAATTCCTAAAACGTGGTGCATAAATGTTATTGGTCAGACTTTAGGCTCAAGAGCAGGGATTTAATCTCCAATACCTAGAAGGGAGCCTGGTACAAATATAATTTATCTCCACTGACAGGTGTTGTATGTGTAAAACTCAAGATAGATTACCTGATAGGAAGCCAGAAATAAAGATGTGAAGCTGAGTAGGAAGATAAGGGCTAAAGATGTTGGTAACAGCTGAAGTCAAGGAAGGGGAAGGGGGCTAATACCTGTCTTTATAACAGACTGAGGGGGTAGTCAATTGTAAATATATTTGCAACTTTATGAGGTAGCTACTATGTTTTATAAATGAAGATGTAGGCTCAGAAAGATTAAGCAACCAGTTCAAGGTTTACAAAGCTAAAAAAAGCTAAAGATGGGATTTGAGCTAAGGCTTTTCTAATTTCAAAGCCAAGCTCATTTCATTACACAACACTGGATGAACTCAGCCAGGACAGTGAGAGGAGGGGGATGGTGAATACGTGAACAAAAAAGGGAGAAGAGAATAGAAGACAGATCCTGGAGATGGGCGTAGGGAAAACTCCAAGAGGGAAGAGAAGGGCCGGGGATTTAGCTCAGTGGTTCCACCACCTGCCTGGAAAGCACAAGGTCCGGAGTTCTATCCCCCCCACACCCCACCAAAAAAAAAAAGAGGGAAGAGACATGAAAGAAGCACCATTAGGGAATGGTATGCTGGGAGACTGTAGTAGAAGACTGCAGGAAGACTCGATAGTCACTTCAAATGCTGCAGAAAGATCAAGTAATTTAAAGATTAAAAAAAGTCTTGAGTTTTAATCAGATCATTTGGTGACCTTGGAAATAGCAGTAATTAGTGAAGTGGTAGAAAGAAGGTAGATTACAACAGGTCAAAGGATGAACAGGAGGTACGGATGGGTCAATGATTGAACAGATTATTCTTGGAAAAAATCTTAGCTGTAAAGAAAAGCTGGACAATATGTAAAAAGCTAGGGCTTAGATGTTTCTTTGTTTAAATTTTTAATGATCTTATAAACATGTTTAAACATTGAAGAGGAAAATCCAGCAGGGAGGAAGAATTCAAGATAACTGAGGAAACATTTTATTATTTGGAACCATTATTTGGATGGGGTTCAAAATAATGATGGACAAAAGGCTTTCCCAAGCAAGAAATCAATATATATCATGTTTGTTGCTGAAAATGTAAAAGCCAAAAACCTGACTTATCTGGTAAGTGGGAAAAGACGTCTGAAATTTCACGTATGCACAAAACAGACTTTGATGCCAACAGGTTGTCCCTATTTCATGTCTCTGTCCAATGGATCAATTAATATTCTCCTAGTCACCCAGGCTTCAAGCCTGAGTGTCATCGTGAGTTCTTTTTCCTCCTTACTAATATCTAATGAATTACGAAATGTTAGAATAGTAAAAAGAAGAAAGATCCTTAGAAGGGCCAAGCTACAAGTTACCTCTCACAGAACTGAAGAAGTTACTTAAGGCTGTTTCACAAATTCTGGTCAGAATGAGTCAGGGACAAGACTTTGAAAAGTAAACACCTATCAGAAGTAAACACTTATCAGACTAAATTGTGCGTATTCCCAGTCAAATGTACTACCGGGTGCGTGCTTGCGTGTGCACGCGTACACACACACACGGTGAACCTGTTTATGAATATTGGTGCGGGCGGCCAAATAAGAATCATGAGATTTAATCAATTGTAGCTTGGTAGCTCTAGTTCAATCTCATTTTACAGAGGAGAAATCGGAGGCCCAGAAAGATGAAGTAATCTGCCCAAAGTCCAAATGACACTCACTGGTAGTGACAGGACTACAAACGAAGTCCGAGGGTGCCAAGGCAAGGAGATTTACGGAGCCGGACGGATTATACACTAAGACGTGCACTGCCATTTGATTCTTCTCCTTTGCTTCTCTTCCCGTCCTCTTACTCCTGGGCCAGGCTCTCATCATCTCAACAGCTTCTGACAGCTCCCCTTCCTCCTCCCAGCCGGGCCAACATTCCAAAGCCCGATCAATAAAGGCTTCAAGCACTGCTTTCAACTCCCTGCCTTCCCATTAGGAGCCCGCAGACAACTGCGGCCCATAGGATACAGTTCAGAGGACTCTTATTCTTAACTCTCCCGCTGTGTCTCATCGAGTTTTCCAACCTGATTGCCCCATCCCGCCAGACTCTTCGCCCTCTGGGCTGGCGCCGCAGGGGCAAGGGAAGAGCCGGAGCTCCTGAGGCTTCGGGAGAGGGTTAAGGATTTGCATGGGGGGTGGGGGGGTGGCCCACGGCCCTAAGCAAGGGCTGGACTTCTCCATCCCGTGCCAGGCCCTGCAGATGAGGCCGCCAGTCCCGGGTCAGTCCGCTCAGGCCCTAGCCCACCAGCAGACACATCAGCTAACAGGGATTAGTTAAAACGCACGAGCAAAGGGCACGTGTGCTCTATTTCAGACAAGAAAGAACCGCAGCGCTGAAGGCGGAGCTCCAGCTTTCCCGCCAGATGCTCAAAGCCCTCCCCGCACCCACCTCGCCACCTCAGACCAGTTCCAGCTGGATTTCTTGAGGCAGCTCTACCTCCAAATAAGATTCCTGCTCTTTCTTCGGTTACAGCCAATCCCCGAAGCCTCTGGGCGGGAGGGGGGAGAGGGGGCGCTCTGAAACCGCAGCGGGCTGTGATTGGCAGACGGGGTTAGCCTGGGGGTGGGTAAAAGAGCGACCAGGCAACAGTAGGAGAGGGGAGGTCTGGCTTCGGGGGAAAGAGGCCACTGCGCAGGCGTCCACGGTAACAGCAACCAAAAAAAAGATAAACAAACGAAAGCCACCATCCGCAGGCCTCCGGGTTTTGCCCGCCCACTTTTCCCTCCCGCGGGCTCCCCCGCCCGCCTAAACTCGGGCACGTCCCCGCGCTTAACCTCCACCCGCCCGGTGCCAAGTGAAAGGCCCGGCGGCGGGCGGCGCGCACTCGGGCGCGGGCGCGGGAGCGGGCGGGAGCGGAGCCTGCGGCCCCGGCCGGCCGACCATGACGTGCTACCGGGGCTTTCTGCTGGGCAGCTGTCGGCGCGTGGCGGGCGGCCGGGCGGCGCTCCGCAGAGCAGGAGCGGGCTTGGGAGGCCCCGCCGGCCGGCGGCACCTGGGGCACGGGCAGCCACGCGAGCTGGCGGGCTGTGGCAGCCGCCCGGACGGCGGCTTCCGCCCCTCGCGGGTGGTGGTGGTGGCCAAAACCACTCGGTACGAGTTCGAGCAGCAGCGGTACCGCTACGCGGAGCTCTCGGAGGAGGACCTGAAGCAGCTGGTGGGTCCCGGCGCCCCGCCGTGGGGTCCTGGCCGGGGCGTGGGAGGTGGCTGCGCCCCCTCGGGTAGGTCCTCCCGGGACTGGCCTCTGCCCCGCACCCCGATCCCGGGTGACTTCGACTGCGGGTCCCCTCGCGCGGGGGACAGTGTCCGCAGCCCCCGCGGGGCGCCTGAGGCCTAGGGCTGCTGAGTGCCCCCCCCCCCCCCGGTGAGAGGGCCTTGGGCACTCAGTTGTGCCCTGGCCCCCACTGCGGGCCCCCTTGTTGGGAATAGCAGCTGCATCCCCGAGAAAGTTGGGCCGGCGGCCTGAGGCCTGGGCGCCCCGGGAACAACCCCTAGGCAGCCCCAGGAAGGAGGGTCCGCGGGCGCCGTTACGGGCTGCGGGAGAGGGCTATGCGGCCGCGGACACACCCCCTCGCCCGGGGCGGGCCACGAGGCCTGGGACGCTCCGGGAAGCCCAGCAGGTCTGGGCTATCCTCTTCCAGGGTGGAGTGCGGTCGCCAGACAGCGGTGAACAGCTTGTTTCAAAAACACACGTGTCTGCTGCTGAGAACTCCAAGGGAGGAAATTTGACTTGAACGTTATGTTTTAAAGTAGAAAAGTCAGACAAGGGACAAGTAGGCCAGGTAAAGGGTGAAATGAAAAGCTCGTGTCTCTTCTGTATAGTGCCTACACAATAGACTATATTTGCTGTATTGATATTTTTGTGAGGTATATAAAGGGAGGGAGGTGTGCTGGAGTTCAATAACCCTCCCTGCCCCTTTTATCTACTTTATGATCCTGGGATTAAACCTAGGGCCTTGTGCATGCTAGGCATGTGCTTTGCAACTGAGCCACCCCCTTTTGAAAAATTTTGAGACCGTCCTACTGAACTGCCCAGGTTGACTCAAACGAGATATTCCTGCCTCAGCCTACCAAGTAGCTGGGATTACAGGTGTGTGCCACCCAGGTTTTACCTTAAAATTTTGACTCCATGTCCCTAGCCATCAGCTTTAGGAAATGGAGACTGGCCCATGCTGTCAGGAACAATATATCTGGAAAAATGTCCATCGGGAATCTGTGATTATTGGCACTGAAAGGGTGTGGAACTAATTGCTATCACCTACCATTACTTTAAGAGTAGGCTGCCAGTGCTAAACACCTGCTGTCCTTTATAATCTGCCCGTTATATGGAGACATCAAAATGAAATTGTAAATCTTTGCAAGTGCTGAGTCTTGTTAGCGTTAAACGTTGTGATTTTTTTTTTTTTTTGATAGGTTAATTGAAGAGGGCCTGTTCGTTCACCTGGTGGACGTCCAGGTAGATTTGTTTTCTCTCTTTTTCCTAAATGTTTGAGGTAGTCGTCTGTAGAAAGCACTGAATATTTAGAGTAAATGAACAGTTTAAACAAGAGCTTGAAGTTGCCTAGGTTGTTAAGTGAGTGAAATTAGGGGTGAAGCTGGGAATGGTAAAGTCAGATGAAAGTACATTGTTTCTCTTTTGGGAAAGGGCGTGTCCTTTGTATTGTACTCCTAATTTTGCACGGTCCAAATTTTAGAAATTATCAAATGCCTTGTATACATAAATATGTTCTTCATACGATTTTAGCAGAACATCTCACAGCAAATCAAGCAGTACACTAAAAAAAAAAAAATAATGAAATTGTACATTCGAATTGGCAGGCTCCAGTTGTGGGGTTGGGGTCAGGAGCTCTAGGCTTTGGTTGTGGTTGACATCCATGTTTTTAATGTCTTTGGGTCTCCTGGGTGAAAACGATACGTTTTGTGTAGTATTGTCACCTTTCAAAATGCTTTTGCTTAGTTCTGTATGTGAAATGCTAGGGTTGGACCTTGGTAGTGCTGGCATTTTGAAATTTTTTTCAAGGTCTCAGAAAAATGGGTGGCTTTAAATTGGGATTAATTCTTGGACCTGTTGACTATATTGGCACTAATAAAAAACTTTTAAAATGTAGGAAAAAAAATCAATGTCTTTAAAAAATCTAACTGCCTACGGTACCCTGAGTGGAGAAATTACTTAATAGGTAAATATTTGTCTATTGCTTGCCTGGTAATGCTCTTTGGAATACGAAAACTTTGAAGTAAAACTACTAAAATGAAAAAAAAAATACAGAGTTTTGTAATTGTCAGGTAGTGGAATAGTTTTTTTTTTTTTGGTGGTGACATTGTTATTAGAATTTTATTGGATTAGTTCCTTAGTGATAGGAATTTGTTTTATATTTACATTAAGGCCAGTACTCACAGTGCAGTAGGAAGCAGGTCAAAGAATACTGGGGTGTATGAAGTTGTTCTAAAAGAAAATTCTGTAATGGGAATGGTAAGGACATAAATATTAGCTGCATTGTTGGGGTAAAAAACATATGAACCCTACGAATTGGATATAAAAGCAAATGGTCAAGTTCTTGAATTTTCTAGTACCAGGGCTGCTTTGTCTATACTGTCATGGTAACTTGGTTTTGTATCAAAGTATTCTCTTTTGTTGTGGTGGTTGTTCTTTCTTTTATGCAAATTAGGTCTGTATTAGAATACTTGTTAAAATCCAAAAAAGATGAAGGACAGAGTACCCATATAGTTTTGTACCCTGAAGTGCCATGGTTATCTAACTTGGTAGAAATGTATTAAATGAGAAGAAATACCTTTTAAGTGATAAAGCCTTGTACAGAATAGGATTATGTCTGTCAAGCTGGGTGAAAGTTTTGACTTTCAATTACTTTTTTTTTGGTAGCGGGGATCGAACTCTGGTCCTTGGGCTTGTGCAGCAGGCGGCGAAACCACTGAGCTAAATCCCTGGGCCCTCAATTACTTTTTTGAGACAGAGTTTCACTATGTAGTTTAGATTGGCCTTGAACTCACTGTGTAGCCTAGGCCTCTTGTGTGATCCTTCTGCCTCAGCCTTCTGAGTGCTGGGATTACAGGTGGAGGCCACCACACCTGGCTTCAATTACTCTTCATACAGATTGTGTTACACTGCTTTATTTCTGAGTCTTGCTTTTTCCTCAGTTGATCAGTGATGTGTCTTGTGAACAGGGGATTTTTAGTCATAAATTGCCTAGGCTAGCCTTGAATTTATGATCCTCCTGCCTCAGCCTCCCTAGTAACTGGGATTATAGTTATGTGTCACTATGGCTGGCTACATTTCTTTTTGTCTGAATTCCAGGGATCTGCATTTTTAAGCAGCTCTCCAGGTTTCATACTGTGAGAAACAACTGTTACAGCTTTCAAGTTCTTCCTGTGTTAATTGAGCCCCTTCATAATTTGAGGCTTCTAACTCAAGCTTCATTGCTGATCATTTCTTGTCTTGAACTTCATTTTCTGGCAATTTCAAATACCTTTAATCTCCAGTAGATGTTGTGCAGATTTACTTATTGATCATATTAAAATGGTTCAAAATGGAAAAGATACAGAATGTTATACAATAAAAAGTCTTTTTCTTTTCACTTGTCATTCAGTCTCTGCAAATAACTTACTGTTTTTTTGTGTTTGTTTCAGAAATAATGTATGTATAAATCAACACAGTGAAATACTCTTTTCTTTACCCTATCCCTTTTCATTCAGTGATAACATACTACTTAAACTATTTTG
Organism: Heterocephalus glaber; assembly: GCF_000247695.1. The sequence continues at coordinate 18,779,649 of NW_004624759.1, forward strand.
TATCATTTAAGCTCAGCATATTTGTGGAAATTATCAAGAGCATTCTCATTCTATTTTTTAATAATATACGGTGGTACCTTGGTTTACAGACTTCATTTGTTTTCAATATTGGGGAAGTTGGCTGTGTTTGTGTTTGTGTGGGGAAGATGGCCTGGGTTGTGTTTGTCACCTGATGTAGAGTTTGTAAA
>NW_004624759.1:18780002-18822605 GCF_000247695.1 Heterocephalus glaber
TCCACCCTTCCCTATTTACAAAGACTTTATTTCCATTTTTTCCATTTCTCATCATTTTTCCTTTCCCTTCTTTCCTTTCCCCTGCCCTTCAATGCGTATTTATTTCATTGTGTGCATGTTCCTTCACTTATTTAACACTTACCTTGGTTTAATCAGTGAATATTTGTGTTCATATGTTTGTGAATCAAGCTGTAAGAAACCTTTTAAAAGAAGAGTTGCTCAGTCAAAAGACACGTGCATATGAAATTTTAATAGGCATTGCCAGATTGTTTTCCTTAGAGATTATATCAGTAATTACTTTGATCAGTGATGTACTTGCTTTTTATGACTTTTTTTTTTTTTTTTGAGGTCATTTCCAACCTGGTAGGTGAAAAGTTGTATTTCAGGGTGATTTAATTTGCATTCCTCAGTATCTTTTCCTTTGTAGCCCTCTTTGACTTGAATGCTCTTCTCCATCCTTCAGCCAATTCTTGTTTTTCCTTTGGGGTCAGACTCAGATATTACTGTCTTGGGAAACCTTGATAACCTTGCTGTGCACATGCCTCTCTGCCTACCAAAGCTGGGTTAAGAATTCCTCCTTATATCTTCATAATAGTAATCTGGTTATTTTCTTCTCTAGACTGTAAACTATTTGGGGGCAAGAACTCCATTTTATTATCATTCTCTTCATTCCATTAACAGTTATAACATTATTTTGTGTGTCTTTAAAAAGATATATCAATGACATATTCTTTAGCATTGAATCCTTTACAATATGTGCCTATTCTTTAGAAATTTGCTTTTATTTGCTGTTGGTTTTGAAACTTATCGATGTTGACACATGTTAATTCATTTTAAATGCTGTAGTTTTCCATTGTTTAGACAATTTGGTTGTTTGCAATTTTCCTATTTAAAAAATGCTACAATTAGAAGTACAAATAATTTTTCCCTAAGCGTTCAATGAGTGCTTGAATCCCCACTTTCTGATCAGCACTTGATAAATTTTAACCTTTTTCCAATATGATGAGGGTAAAATGGTAAAAGGGGTAAAATTCTTCTTTTAGCCAACAAAATTGAAACTTTGATTGTGATATTTTACACTGTCAGGGGTATTTTACACTGTTACTTAGTAGTTGTATTTGAAATGTTACAGCTCCCCACAAGGAATGTAAAGATTATGTACTAAAAATGTATACTAATAAAAAAGATATTAGGAAACAATTTAGCCTTGTTACATACAGTGCATTTTATTTTTTATTTAGTAGACATGCTGTTTGTAACTAACCTATAAAGTATTAATCGCAGTTTGAAAATCACTGGTTAAGACAAAGTATATAGAGGCTAAACAAGTAGGCTGGACATGATATGAAGGTGTCAGTTATCATTTCAAGGAACTGGCTTTCTCCTCTGGTTGTCTTCAAACTTAGTAGGATTATATCTGTTTTTTTCCCACAGGAATGGGGTGATGAATGTCAATTTTTTTGAGACATCAGCATTTTGGGCAAAGGGTAAAACTAGGTTTCAGGTGGTGGTAATTAGCCTGGGGATGGGAGTTAGGTAAAACATGTAAAGAAGGAACTAGTTGAAAAAATCTGGAGGCTGGCTTTTACCGTAATTCACATAAGAGTGGATGTGGTCCAGAACTGAAGCAGTGGCAGTATAAACATAAATGACACAGCTTTGGAGAAGCAGTTTATGGATGTAAGTATTTTGACATCACCACTGGCTGGCAGTGGAGACTGAGTGTGAAGGAAGAATTAAAGGTGACAGTAGGGTTTATTCTGTTGATTGTTGCCTGTGCAAATGGTGCATACAAGGCTCTCAGCAGAGCAGATTGGAAAGGGGGAACTAGTCCAGTTGAAATCTTTTTGGAGAGAGCTTCTTGAGTTACCTGTGAGTGGATATTAAAGTAGGCCTTTGAAAATTTGAGCCTGTAGCTCAAGAGGGCAGCTTAGACTGGCAGGATAGAATTCCGAGTTACTAGCTCATATTTGCTAGGTCAAATTGTCCAGTTGGAGATAATTCAGGGAAAATGAAGTGAGAACAGATAAGAGCCAAAGATGGAACCTTGAGGAATACCCACATTCAAGGGAGGAAGTAAACAATTGACAAAAGAAATACTGAAGCAGAGAAGATTGGGGAAAATGAAAGTGAAAACATGAGAGAAAGAATAAATGACGGATAGAAATGATTCAAAATAAGTAGCAAATATATGAAATGTTTAGGGGTCAGTGTACCAGGCCTGATCATGATAGAGTTATTAACTTTCTAGCTGCTATTTGGGTGCTGTTAGCCTTTTTAAGACACTTATGAACAATAGTTTTTTGTACTGGGGGTTGAACCTAGGACCTGGTACATGCTAGGCAAGTGTGCTGTCTCGCTGAACTGTACCTGTCAGCCCTTCTGTAAAATTTTATTTTGAGCCAAATGTGGTGGTGCCCACATATAATCCCAGGACTCTGGAGGCAGAGGTAGGAGGGCTGCTGCCACTGAGTTCAAGGCAAGCCTGAACTATGTAGGGAGATTCTGTCTCAGAAAACAAACAAACATAAAATGTATTTTGAGACAGAGTCCTACGTGGTCCAGGCTAGCCTCAAGCTTAGTCTTCCTACCTCAACTTCCTGAGTAGCTGGGATTATACCACCAAGCCTGGCAAGTGTGTGTACTTGGAAGGTTGATTACATCATGCGTAGTGAGTTTACCTACCAAACTGTCACTGTATCATTGTGCATTTCTTATGTGCTAAATTTTAAAAGACATAGCTCCTGTTCTTACTGAACTTTTATGGAAATTGCTTAGAGTGCCAAATAATAGCACTTAACTGACTGGTATAATAAATTCTAAATATTTGTAGTTGTAATAAATTCAGTTTGGGTTAAGTAAAAGTGTCAGTGATATATAATAAAAGTGTTGTAGACCATTTAGAAAATAGTGTAACTATCCCATCTCCCTTAAAGAATGCTAAATCTGTCCCCCTGGAGCCTTCCTTTCTTCCTTTCATGCAGTGTTCTGTTTCAACATCAGAGCTACTTGAGGAGAAGAGATGGTGGCTTGTGGTGTTTTCTATAAGATATTCTCTTGCTTGTACTGAAAAGTATCTGTCTTGATTTTTAAGACTCACCTGCTTTTTACCAGCGTTTTGTTGAGTTAGCTTTTTATTTATTTTTTTAATGGATAGAAGAATTAACAAATTTTGGAAAAAATAGTAAAGATTAATACTTAATGTGGAACATTGCAGAATTGAGAATGGATTCTAAATTCTTTTAATTTCTAACCTCAGTAGTAAAACATTTTACAAGGATTTGTGTGTTCTTCTTTTTGTCTGATTAAGGTATGTTTTTAGAAGCTTGAAGTCATGTTATTTTCAGGGATATAGCTACAGATTCTTACTAGCTGTTGCATGTTGTACAAATATAAGAGCCAGTTGAGCAGTGATTTAAGACTTTCTAATTATTTTGTCTAAATGATTTTCTTAAGTTTTTTATCTTTTATATGCCTGGTTTAGCTAATCCTTGTTTTAAAAAAAAATCCAATCACCCAACCAGCTACAGCTTTAAATAAAATAATATAAAATCTTTTATTCTCTAAATAAATGTTGAACATGAATTATTACAGAATTAATTCAAAATAAGACATTTGAGTGGGAATAAGAATTTATGAACTGACATTTCTGCTCCAGTGCTAAGAATTCTGATCCCAAATGAACTTTAGATTTGGAATTTTAGTGTTGGTAGCAATCATAGGGAGCTTGAAGTTTTTGTTGGTTCTTTAAGACGTTTTTTTCACCACAGATTCAAACCCCTTCACCATCTCAAACCAAAGTTCCACAACACTCTACTGCGGAGTATCTTAATTTCTTGGAGCCTGTTGAGAAGTAGAAAATAAGTGCAAAGTTTCTAATCCCCTGAATAGAATTTATAGGGCTTATCCAGTAAAGTTTATGTCCTTTATTCCTTGGTACATGTTCCATGTAGTCCGAACCAAAAGTTAGAACAAAAAATTTGGACAAGGAATTGAAGTCCAAGGGCCAGTGTGTTAGTTACTTTCCTCTCATTGCTGAGACAAAATACCTGGCATCCAAAGTTAAAAGGGAAAGAGTTTATTTAGCTCAGTTTATTGAGGTTTCAGTCCACAAATGGCTGGTTCCAAGGCAGAGTGGCACATGGCAATGGGGCGTTACCGAAGAGAAACAGTTCAAGACACCCACAAAGTAGCAAAAACAAGGGAACTTTAACAGCATCTTTCTGCCTCTTTTGTCTTGTCCAGACTACAGGGATTAGGATGATGCCAAACCAATCGTTGTACTGGTTTAGTAGTCACAGGCCCTTAATCCCAGCTGTCCTTAATCCCATTACACACTCTAGATTCAGCTACCTCTGGAAAAGTCACCTATGACCACATGAGGCATTAGGATGACATCTAGATCCAAATCATAACAGCCAGCTACCCTTATTTTATTTATAGCAAATCAGAAGAGGTAGATTTGATGAAACTGTAATAAACTTATTGTGCATTTTAGTGAGTTCTCAGTGTCCATGGTAATTTTCAGTGCCCTATGTAATACATGTGATTGAGCTCAACTACACAGTCAGGTGGCTCAGATATTTTGATGAATACATTTAAGTTTTTAGAGCTCAGTTTATAGCATTCACTTGTAAAGTGGGATCATGGGAAGTACTTACTGTAACAATATAATGTACTACTCTGGTTAATCTACCATTGCCCAGTTCTGATCAGGTAAAGATGACCTGCTTTGAAGGCTACTGTCTGTTAGCTGAGTTATCTTCTCTAGCACCAGCTTATGCAGTATTATTGCTTTTCAGAAACATGTATGCCAAGCATTCAAACAATACAAAAAACAGAAACATGCATGAATGAATTCACTCAACAAATACTTATCCACCACCTAGAACCATAGGGACAGTGATGAACAAGAAAAGATTACTGCTTTCCTGGTATTTATATATAGTAAGTAGAGAAGAAAGGGATTTTGGTCCATACTCATTGAGAGATGTTTAGTGCAGTTTTAATCTGTAGCTGAATATTGAAAATAATAATCTGAATGCTGAAGCCATGCCCATCTATAATTTGAAAGTCTCTAAGAATAGTTTTTCAAAACTGATTTGTAGATTAAAGTAAATGGGTTGTGTTATTTAGTTATTGTGTTAGTCACTGCTTTAAAAACGTTCTTGACATTATTTTGCTCTAATATGAGGCTTATGAATAAGAACTAATTTGTTATACAAGATGTCTGATCTATGAGTTAACATCTGTGTATTAATTTTCACAGTAGCCCAATGTTTCCTCCTCTCCTCTTTTGAGAAATATGCATTTCTATTTAGATTATAAAGTGAGGACAAAAACTGTTTAAAAACTCATAACCCAGTAATCGTAGACAAAAGACTGGATAGCAAAATATTAACACCAGTTATCCCAGAATAAGATTATATTTGATTTTTGTTTTGCTTTATACATCTTTCATGTTTTTAGCATTATTTTATAGTATTTAAAAATGTAAGATACACATTACAATTTAAAAAATGTTTTTCTTTGTAACTCAGGTAATTTAAAATAAAAACATTTAAGATTTTAAATTGGACAAGATCTTCAAAATTAATTCTATATCCTAAAGATGAAAGGTATAAAATAATTTGGAAAAGGAAAGACAAAAACATGCTTCCTAATTCTACTAGCATTCACTCCAGTGGATGATTTCCTACTTGCTGATTAAGTGAGTGTTCATTGAGAATATTTCTGAACTTCTTTCTCATTATTTTACTTTATGGATTACTTATAAGACATATACTTTAAAAGGGCAGTACCAGTGAGATGTTAGAAAATGTTAACTCCAATCAGTTAGGAAAAATAATTCTTGAAAGATAAATGTCTATATCTAAAAGTTACCCTATTTCAAACTAACCAACTCTTTGTTTACCTTTTGTAGGGTAAATTCCAAATAGAGTTCATAACTCTGAACACAAGAGAGCAGCAAAAGCAAGTGGAATAAAGGTCATCTAACTGCTTCTAAAAATAGTAGTTTTCGTTTGGTTTTCAGATAGCCATACATGATATGTTAAAAAGTCATTTAAAATGCTAAGCTTTAAAACATGCAGATTTTGAGATCATGCAGTATTTGTTATCAAAACCAAAGTATGAATCTAGTTCAGTTTGAACTTGTAGGTTTCACAGGCAGTCATTAAAATGTACTTTTAAATGATTCTATTTTATATCAGGATTTTTAAAACCAGTATTAAAATATTGTATATTACATGTCTAAAACAACATTTCTTTTATTTTTATATAGCTTGCATTAAAAGGCTCTAGCTACAGTGGATTACTTGAACGACATCATATTCACACCAAAAATGTACAGCATATTGTAGATAGCTTACGGTAAGTCTATGGGATTCGGCCTTGGCTGGGCTTTTTTTTTTTTGGTACCAGGGATTGAACTTGGAACCTTTTATATACTTGTGAGGCAGTTGGTGGAACCACTGAACTAAATCCCCAGCCCCTTGGCTGGGCTTTTATATTCGGGACTTCCATTTAAACAATTTGTACCAGCAACTAATTTTTACATTTTGGTAAACACAGTCATTATAAAATCATTTTCAGAAAATTATATTGAGGTTAATGGATCTGATTTTATAGCTTTCTAAGGAAATTTTTATTGTGCTCTGAAAATTTCATAGGTATTTTCAGTTATTTGGTCTACCAGAGAAGTGCCTTATCTGTTGTTAATTTAGTACTCAGCTGTGTTCAACAGTATATGTAATGTTTTTTAACAGTACAATATAAGTGTATATTATATTCTTTGAGTGTATAAAATCATTGTAAGAATTTTAGTTAATTTGGGACCAATTGTAATCATTGGGTAAGTTTGTGTGTATACAAGAGAATCAGTATGAAAACATGCAAATTAAGATGTTTTTGTCACTGAGAGTCTGCCACTCAATGAATATTTGTTGAATTTGAAATAACAACTACTTGGCTTTATTAAATGTTAATATTCTGGACCACTTTGTTTTAATAAATTTTAGAATTCAGAAGGAATAGAGAAAATGAAATGAAATTCTGACCAGTATTGCTATTTATTAGCGGTTATAAGAATTTTTGTTGTTTTTGTTTTTGGTACTGGGGATCAAATTCTGAACCTTACACTGGCGAGGCAGGCGGCAGAACCACTGAGCTAAATCCCCAGCCCTATAAGAGTATTTTTACAGTGCATGGAAATTTGGATAGTTATTAAATTTTAGTTTATTCGTATGTTTCGTGACTTACAGTTAATTGGATGTTTTAATTAAATGAAAATGAAGCTAACCTTTACAAAGCTACACATAATTTATGTATCACAAACATAATTTGTTTTATATCTCCACTGTAACAGTTTGCTTCTCAGAAAACATACCCTTATTATGTTACCATCAGTGGAAATCTTATATGACCTTTACTGTTTAATCTTAGGAATGAAGGAATCGAGGTTCGCTTAGTAAAGAGGAGAGAATATGATGAAGAGACTGTTCGATGGGCAGATGCTGTCATAGCTGCAGGAGGTAATTATTTCATAGAGATGAAGATGTTGGGACATGGAAATGCTCTTTAATACACATTATTTCTAGATACACTGGGTTATAGCTATTTTGAAGACTTCAGAGTCCTATCAGAAGACAAAAGTTTGGAATTTTAGGATTAGTTTTGAGACATGTTTTATACAACATCCCATATTTATAGTGAAGTATGTTCCTGTGAAGTTCCATGTGTATATTTCTGTGTTTATATTTAAGGAGTGCTTTTAACTTCACCTGTTAATTCAGAAGATTAGTTGTAATTGTATTCTGGTTTAATTATGGTAGCTTAAAAAAAACAACTGAATTTGATGGTTTAATGATATGAGGTAAATTCCATGGCCCTCTTTGGTTCCATTATACTGACAATTCTTTATTTCCTGAACATTGTCATTATTAGTGACCATTCTTTCTAAAGCTTTTTATTGATAATTCTTGGAGAGAGAAATCTGAAGTTGGACATTTTCGTTAAATATGTTCTCACTAAAATATTATGAAATATTTCTGAGCAGAGGAAATTAAGAATTGCTATAAATATATGAGGTGATGGGTGTATCAATTAGCTTGATTATAGTACATGTCACACTATATATATATATATGAATATATATATCACAATGTTGTGTACCTTAGATAGATATAATTTTGTCTGTTATGCTCAATAAGATAAAAAGCTCATATCAGAAACAATAAAAAACAAGAAAATTTATGAATTTGGACTGGTTATTGGAGAAGGAAGGGAGTTTTGAGATTACAGCAGTAGTTCTCAGCCAGGAGGAATTAGTGTCACCTAATACATATAGATCAAGGACGCTGCTAAACATTTTGCAGTACACAGGACAGCCCCCTACAACAAAGAACATTTTGCCCAAGATATCATTCTTGCTACTGTTGAAATATTAGATTAAGCAGCAGGGATAATACAAAGATATAGTAGAAAGAAAGGAAGAGAGGTAGGCTATGGCAGTCAGCATGGTAGGTTGAAACAAAAGTACTAATTTTCAGAGTGATGTCAAAAACTGGTTTTGTAACACCAGTCTGGTTACTTCTTGTCTTTTATTTCCCTTAGGTGATGGTACAATGCTTCTGGCAGCAAGTAAAGTCTTAGACAGACTTAAGCCAGTTATAGGGGTAAACACTGATCCAGAACGGTAAGGAAAAACATGTTCTTTTTGTGTGTTTGGTTTGTGGGGTTTTTTTCTTTTGCATGTTATATAAATAGGCATTTCTGATTTGCTTTTTTAGTATCTAAAATAAATCTTAAAATTCAAAAGCTATTCTTTACTTTCTGTACTGTAGTCACATTACTAGGCTCTGTTGCTACAGGGATTTTACTATGTTTCATGATGTTTAAGTGGAAGAATCCTTTTTCCTGGCTACCATGAAGAGTAGCACCATGTCCCAAAAATTTTTGGATGAAGTTTAGGCATGTAGAATTAATCACCAGCTTTAAATAGGGGTGTCTTTTATGTAGATGTTTTCAAAGACAGCTCTAATTTTTAGCACAGACATAGTTCATGTCACTGGCATCGATGGTAGAAAATTATGTTATTGGATGAACCAGTCTGCACAGTTATCTCTTAGGCAGTTTGGGAGGGGGCGGTCTGTGGCATAATAGACCTTTTGCCTTGACTAGGAAAATGTTGGAGACATTTGGCATTGCTGAAGAAGCATGAGTTAATTATCCATCTTCTGTCCTTCCTTATGAATCTCATACATATTCCTGGTTATTCCTGTACTGACTTTCTAGGTTACTTTATTGATTTAGTAAAAGAATTATCTAAACTATTGTGCTTTTGTTTTTTATTTCTACTTTTCTTTTTTTAAAATTTTTTGATGCAGCATCTTACTATAGTCTCACTATAGTAAATTCAAGGCTGACCTTGAATTTGAGATTCTTCTGCCTCATCCTACTGAATACTGGGATTACAGGCATATGCCACCATGCCCAGCTGTTTTTGTTTTTTTTTTCTCTTTTCTAGCTTCAGTGATGTTAACCATTATTCTATTCCAATCTTCACAGTCATGATCATAAATTTATTATCATTTGGAATTTCTCTATGTCTACAGTCCTAATTTAATTCTGACCACAGCCGCCTACTTTAACAGCAGTCTTATTCTCTTATCTCACTAAATTGCCCATTGACTTTCAAAGCTCATATCTTATTTATTCACACCACTTAATTCTCCTTCACTTTATTTTCTTGATAGTTTTTAAATATATTTCATTCATTATCTTTGATCTAGGAGATGAGTCTGACTGTTGTCCTGTGTACTCCCGTAACAGCATTAGAAAGGTCATCTAGGGGGAAAAACAGTGTGGAAACTTGGGCTTAATCAAAACATTATGTAAGTGATGATAAATAAGCTTTCTGGACATCATTAGGTGCCATATATTCTCATCTTCCTGTAGCAACTTATAGGGAAGCTTAGCCATATTATAATTTGCAATTTATTTTAATTTGTCTTCCACATTAAGCTATGAATTCCTTGTAGTTCATCCTTATGTACTTTTTTTATTCACATTGGAATAAACTTTCTTGGTTCTTTTCATTTAAGAACATCTTAACATTTTTTTTGTTTTGGTACTGGAGATCGAACTCTGGTCCTTGTGCTTGTGAGGCAGGCGGTGGAACCACTGAGCTAAATCCCCGGCCAAGAACATCTTAACATTTATAGGGGATTATGGTTTAGTGTATTTTCACATAGATCATTCTTCAGAATAATCTTTTGTGATTGGTGGTTTTATCATGCCTTTGGAGATAAGAAAACATACCAAAGTAGCTTACTCAAAGTTCATAGCTAAATAGTTTAAAGGTAGGATGCAAACACCACTATACTGGTAGATAACTTTATACGGTAATCAGACAGTAGCAGATTTGCTGTTATTTTTAGTTTCACCATAATGTGGAAACTTAAGTATTATTGTGTATTATGCATTAAAGCTATAGACTATTTCTATTTGGTCTTTTTGTTCTTCTTGAAAGTACAGACAATTTTGATTTTTATAATACTTTTAAAATTACTTTTTTCTTCTCTCCTTTTCTTTCCTTTATACCACCCTAAAATCCACTTTAAATAAAGGTCTGAAGGTCATTTATGTCTGCCTGTTCGATATACACATTCCTTCCCAGAGGCCTTACAGAAGTTCTGTAGCGGTGAATTCAGGTAGGAATTTTTTACTATTGTTCTTATATATTTTAATAAGTATGTGTCATTTATAATGCTGTTAAAAATAGAACAAGTCAGGACTATTACTTGGATTAGTCCATAGTTAGAATAGTAGCCTTAAAAAGTAATACACTTGCTGAATCACAAATAGATTTCACTTAACTTCTTCTGGTCCAGTTAGAACTATGATGAGAAAATTTGTTAAGTTACTTGGCTGTAAGTGCAATTAGAGATGTTCTTGAGTGAGACAGAGGCCAAGTTCTTAACCTTGTTATATGTTCTTAGTTTAAGATAGTTAAAGCTGTTAAGGGCTCAAATTCTGAGATTTTACGTATTTTTATATATGTATACATATATATATATATATATATTTTTTTTTAATGTGTGTGTGTGTGTGGTAGTGGGTATTGAACTTAGGGCCTTGTCACTGAGCTACATCCCTAGCCCTTTAAAAAAAAATTTTTTTTTTTTTTTTTTTTTTGAGTCTCACTAAGTTGCCCAGGCTGGGCTCAATCTTGTGATCCTCCTACCTCAGCCTCACTGCTCACAGAGTGCTGGGGTTACAGGTGTGTATCGCTATGCCCAGCTAAGATTTTATATTTTTATATTCATCTTTTATCTAATAATGAATGGAGCGTTGAATATTTAATACAGCCACCTCTGTTTTGCATATTGTTTGTTAAGCAGTGGGGATGGGATTTTTTAAAAACTTTCTTTTAATGTGTTTAATGGTCAGATGTCACGAAAAGAGGCAGATAGAGGGAGAAGCTGGGATAGATTAGCCAGTTATATATGAGAGAGCCAAATTGAACTACTTTTTATATTTTAACAAGTTTTTTCCTCCAAATATTGTAAAATAGTTCTAAACTTTTTAAAAATTTGTTTTTAATTGGCACATAGTAGATATCTTTGTGGTACAATGTTACTTTTTTTTGGTACCTGGGATGGAACTCAGGATCTTGTGCTTGCGAGATAGGCGCCGGCACCACTGAGCTAAATCCTTGGCCCCACAATGTTATATTTTAAAATATATATGATAATCAGGTCGGTGTAGTTGGTGGTATATTCATCACCTCAGACTTTATCATTTCTTTGTATTAGGAACATTCAAAATCCTATTAGCTATTTTGAAATACTCAGTTATTATCAGCTGTAGTTATTCTGTTGTGCCATAGAACATGTGAAATTATTCCTCCCATTCAGTTGCACCCCAAAATATTCACTTCTCTAGAATTATTTTATTATTGGTGATTCTAATTTCTCATGATGTCAGAAATACGGTACCTCTAGATGCGACTAATTTATAATGTGACTAATGCGACTCTAATGCGACTAATTCCCCCAAGAGGGAATATAGTTTTATATATTACCAAGCTGAATCTGGCCATTTTTGAAACAGCATTATTGATTTTGAAATCAGTTAAGCATAATTCCTCTTTACTTTTATCAAAATATTCTTTAAAGCTTTAAGTGTAATAAAGATGTTATATTTGTTCTTAATCTCTTATTTTGTTTTAATAAACCACCACTGTGGAATTTGGGGGGATTTTCTCCAGTCTAACCATCTTAACATGCTATTTTACTTTTAGAATGCTTTCTTATTTGTATGTTTTCTTGCTTTGCAAAACACAAGGTTATGGTGAGCTCAATATCTTAGATTTAATAGGTTTTTGATAAAAAGTTTGACTTTAATTCAAGTCACTTCGGAGATTTTATATAGACACTTCAGATATTTATAACTGAGCAGAGAAATAAATGTTGGATTTCTCGTTAAACAGGAACTGGGGGGGGTGGTATTTAGTTGTTTCAGGTATAATTTGTTCATGGAATGCCTAGTTTTTTAATAAGTAATTTTTAATTTGGTGAAGTTATGATAATGTCCAATCCTTAATTTAGTGCATTGTGTTTTAACATAACTTTCTTATCCTTCACTTTTCTAAGGTGGTTATGGAGGCAGCGTATCAGGTTGTATCTTGAAGGGACTGGCATCAACCCCATTCCTGTGGACCTTCATGAACAGCAGCTAAGTTTGAATCAGCATAGCAGAGCCTTCAACATTGGGAGAGTTGGTGATGAAAGTAGGTGGATTGGCAACTAGAATTGGTTTTAGGGGCAGAATTTCTAGTCCTTTTGACCTCTAATTTTTTGAGATAATAATATTTACTGGTAGTTAACTTAATTTTAATGCCACTAACAACACTTAACAAAGTATAAACTACTTTATTGTAAAATTTATTACAATTAGAATTCAGAATAAGAAATATATTTCTAGGAGAACTCTTTTTCCAGGGCAAGTTTGAAAACTGGTTGATTAAAGAGGATCATTTAATACCTGACAGGATAGTTGATGGCTAAGATTCTTGGGGGGCCGGGGATTTAGCTCTGCGATGCCACCGCCTGCCTCACAAGTGCAAGGCCCTAAGTTCAATCCCCAATACCAAAAAAAAAGATTCTTGGTCTTAATCTTTGAAATGCCAAAAACGAAAGAAAACAAACATAATAGAAAATGAGCTGTTCTGTGGAAGAATTCATAATAATTATACATTTTATGTGGTTAATGCTTAGATATATTTACTATAGTGATAGTTATTGAATAGAACCTTTTTGTTAGAGATTTTGCACCTTAGACTTAAGATTTATGTTTGAAGTATTTTAAGGCAATTTGCAACTTTTTTAATATGAAGGTTAAGGTGAATTCTCAGTTTTGAGCTAATTTATGGATTATTAGCCATATTTTCCCTCATTTTCTAGTACCTAAAACACTCAGTGCTCCTTGGGTTTAATCCCCAGTACTGCCAGTCTCCTAAAATTATGTTTATTGTTTTTTGAAAGTCTTCAGTAACTTTTAAGATTTTAAAATCATCACTAGAAATTTTATTGTATCTCACTTAAACGTGTTACTGCTACCTCTAAAAGATGCGCACTTTTCATTAAGTCATATAATTTTAGGAAAAGGTAGATTGGCATACAGAGATTCACTGCTCAGATACATGTCTAGGATTCACTGGGTTTAATTTATAAACTAAATTTGTATTTTATATATTGAAACAATTATGGCCAGCCAGGGTGTCGCATACCTGTGATAGAAACTATTTGGGAGGCTTAAGGCAGGAGGATCAGAAATGTGAGGCCAGCCTGGAAGCAACTTGGTGAGACCCTTTCTCAAAAAAGGAATAGCGATGTAGCTTAGTGCTGGAGCCCCTGCCAATCCTCAGTACAGCAAAAAACAAAAAAACCTCTATAATCGAGTACATATAAACTTAGTGATAGCTCACCATGCAGGATGTTTAAACCTGATTAATGGTAGGTTCTAGGAAAAGAAAAAAAATGTTCTAATTAAAACAATAATGCAAGAAAATTTCTCAAAATGTAGGGAAGAATCTGAATTGAAGGAATTCACAGTTTTCAGCATAATTAGTGGTAATTGGACCTACACTAAAATATGTCAGAATACAATACTTAGGGAAGAAACAGCTATTGCTGACTTTCAGAGAGAAGGAGGTAGTAGTGGTGATGTTGGAGCAGGTTATTTTATATATAAAATGTTTGGAATCAAGCTTTAGATTTCTTAATAGCTATGTTAGATGTGGTATTATAATTATATTACTATTATTAACAATTATATGGTATTTACCAGTGCAATATTAGACACTAATTTACAGGACTGTTTTTTGTTGTTGTTATTATTTATAGGAGGTTTTTTGTATCTTTATTTTTTGAGAAATTCAAAGCAATTTCAGGGTATATATTCTATTTCCTATTTATATTCTCTTCAAGTTGCCAGGAAATATTTCCTAAGAGGCTTCCATTTGAGATTTTTGAATACAGAATAGGTTTAAATTATAAACATACTAACATATTTGATTCTTGAATTAACTTTCTAATTTAGAGCAAAAGAATGGAAGGAAAAAAAATTTATTTTACCTTTCATCTTAAAAAAAGGGAAAATATAACTTTAAACAAATGAAAACAATTTTTTTTTCCAATATCAGGAGCACCGAGCTACATCCTTAGCTCTTTTTACTTACTTACTTATTTATTTATTTATTTATTGAGACAGGATCTCACTAAGTTTCCTCTCAAACTTGTGATCCTCCTGCCTCAGCCTCCCAAGT
The DNA here is from genome assembly GCF_000247695.1 of Heterocephalus glaber. The sequence goes on from NW_004624759.1 coordinate 18,794,833, forward strand.
AACTGGGATTATAGGTGTGCACCACAATACCTAGCTATAAATGAAATTTTTTTATCTTATATGGTATAACCTATCTTTACCTAGTTTGTATTTCTACAAGTTAATAAAGAAAAATTCATTTTTATTACCAATATAGCTTCAGGAAGGTTATGTATGGTAGGGTTGATTTATTTCTTTTTTTTTAAGTTCTAGTCATATAAGTAGTAACTTTCTTATTTGCCAGGTTAGTCATATAAATTTGGAGAAGTGAATTGGTTTCATAAATAATACCAAATATATCAGCAACTTAATTCAATTTGAGGTTTCTTACTAGTTCATCTCACTACAGGGGCCGTTCAGGCAGCCCAGTCTCCTTCCAAATAGTGGCTCTGGTTGTATTCTAAGGGTTCTGAGTCTTATACTGAATCTTCAGTATCTTGTGGGAAGAATAATACAGAGCACATGGAGGATCTAAGTTTTAGGAGCCAGGCTTTTTCATTACTTTTGCCCACATTCCATTGGCTATTACCAGTAGTCACATGATTCCACCTAATGGAAGTAGACCCAGAAATAGTCTTGCAGTATGAGAACCTGGGAGAATTATACAGGGTAGTAGTTTCTGTCATTAGTTTAACAAGTGTATATTTAAAAAGACAAATTATAAGTTTGTAATACATTCTCTCAGAAAAAATGGTTAATCAGTTTCAAGTCCCTCTTTTCATGTCCCACTGAAGCAAGTTATTGAATAGTTTTGTGATTAGGTAAGGTTTGGTAGTCAATTAGCATGAAAGTATAAACAGAATTAAGATGATTAATGATATTTGAAGCGATTCTTCATTTGACAAAGTCTTTGAGATGAAATTCCATAAGGACACGTAATAAAAATATAATATGGAGAAGAAAATTATGGAAAATGAGAATAGAGGTAGAAAGTCAAGATAATAAAAAGGAGAAATGTATTGTTACAGTTTGGTGAGAATAAATGTATTAGTAATATTTAGTGAGCACCACAGTTCAACATTTGTAGGAAATCTGGGGATGGAGATCTGAAACAAATTTCATTAGTAATTACTTTAAAGAGGAGTAATTTAAATAATACTTTTAATTTTATATTTGTTAAACAGGCATGCATGAGAATATAAATATATCTAATAGCAAATTAAGACAGTTTCAAAAGTTAGCCTGTTGTAAGTGCAATTAAATTTGATAAACACAGAGCACAAGAATCTTTTTATTAGCTTTGTATGTCAAGTTCTTTTCTGTATCATAAAACTGATAATTTAGGAAAATTAATGTTCAAGGATCCTTGGCATTGTAATAACTTTTTGAATGTGAAAGAATAGTTGAGTTCAACTTAGGGAGATACAATCCAAAAGAAATGAAGAAAATGTAATGAATGGTCACTTTAATAAACATGTGAACAGAAGAATATAATAACCAGGCTGGCCACACAGAGAATAGAGCATTGGTTGTGTTGGTGACAGTGGTTTTATTTTTAGTGTATTCAGTATCTATGTGATACTTATGTGACATTATGTGTATAAGGTCTTTATTCCTGTGTAACAAATTTCCCCAAAATTTAGCATCCTAAACATAAATATTTATAATCTCACATAGATTGTGAAGGTCAGGCATGCCAGGAGCATCTTAACCAGTTAGTTCTGGTTCAGAGTCTCTCAGGAGGTGAGGTCAAGCTGTCAACCAGGATGGCAGTAGTATGTGAAGATGTGACTGGATTGGAGGATCTACTCAGCTTATCACATGGCTGTTAGCTGGAGGCTTCAGTTCTTCTCCACACTGGCCTCTGCAAAGGCCATGTCTTTGGACATATCTTCCCTCACAGCAAGTGAGCTGAGAAAAAGAGAATGATAATGAAGGAAGCCATAGTGTCCCTTCTAATGTAATCTCAGAAGTGGTATATGACATCACTTCTGACTCATTTTATTGGTCACATAGGACAATCCTGGTATGATGTGGGAGAGCATCTATTCACAAGGGTGTGAGTATCATGAAGCAAGAATCACTGAGGCTGTCTCGGAGGCTGCCTGCCACAATTGAGATGGACTTTTAAACACTGACTTAGGAGAAGTTATGGAGGGAATAGCAAAGTGAAGTTGTCCCGTGGTGCTTGTCTGGTGGGAGACTGAGTGCGATAAACCTGCTACATTGATGATGAGATGAGATTGGCATTTCAGTTGGAAGCTGATAATAAACAAAAAGTAAAGGAAATTCTAGGAAGATGGCAATCACATGTTTGATTCAAAAGGCACTGGGAGTCCTTTGGATGGTTTTCTATGATGGAGTTACATTTAAACAATCACAGAAAATTAATTAAATTGTGCTTACAGTCTTATAGATTAAAAGAAGAAAAAATGATATAGTTTAAGACGCTTGAAGGGAGCTAGAGCAGTGTTTCTCTAATGCTGCTGGTGTTAAAAATACTTTTGAGATTTTCTATTTGAAAATAGCAACAAAACATTAATGATCTTTTAACATATCTAGTTTGGTTCCTGTAATTTGCTGCTTTAATCCAAGATGGTGCTTCTTTGGAAGTACTTATTCTGCTTCTAAAGCTTTCGAGGTAAAACCGACAGGAATCTTTTAAATTGTATAAATCTATTTTATCACTCTTAAAAAATTGTTTCAAGTAGAATTATGGTTATTTTGGAGAGAGGCTTCACTTGTTGGTTTAAGGATAGATGTCTTTAAGGTTTATATTACTTTAAATAAGATATTTAATTTATGTGATTACATTAAAGAATATAATTCTATTAAAACTATAAAAGTTTTAATGTTTTATAATTTTATGTAACATTTCTAAAATTTAAGGAGCTATTTTGGATTTTTCTTCCCCATTGCTTCAGGGTCTGAGGCTTCAGGACCCCAGCTTTTGCCAGTGAGAGCACTAAATGAAGTCTTCATTGGGGAGAGTCTTTCATCCAGGTACTTTTAAACCGTGATCCTGAGTCTGGAATCTAATGTTGTAGGACTTTTTTTGGGTATTTATTTAATTTCTACAACTTAGCTAAGATTTTTAAATAATACTGTATAATACTGTATAAGTAACAGATTAATTATTTAATGAAATATTTTCAAAACCATCATACACATTAATACACATTCCGGGAAAATAACATTCTGTGACCCAAAAAGTTGATGAAACCCTACATTAAACTGAATTATTCAGGTTTCTTTATGGCATCATTTTCTAGGATCTTTATTATGTAGATGTTTTGTAAATGTTTAGAGTGTGATATACTAGACATATATTTGCAATTGATACAAAACTTTTATAGACAGTCCTTACAATTTTTCTACTAGGGCTAGGTTCGTGGTGTGCACCTGTAATCCCAGCTACCTAGGAGGGTGAGGTAGGTGGATCAGTTGATCACAGAAATTCAAGGCCAGCTTGGGCAACGTAGTAAGACCTTGTCTCAAAAAATAAATAAAATTAAAAAATAAAATTTTTCCAGTAATTGTCTTAGTATCCTTTAAAGTTGATCTGTTTGTTTGCTTGTTTTTATTTGGGATCTAGTCAAGAATAACACATTGTTTTTGGCCATTTGACCATTATGACTCTTTAAAATTAACTAAGAATAATTCCTTAGTCCTATTCCTGCTTTATCATTCATGACACCAATATTTCTGAGTAGTCTAAGCCATTTGGTTTGCAGAATGTCCCTTATTTTAGATTTGTATGACTTTTTTCACTACCTTATAAGATTAGAGTTTTTTTTTTCTTTTATCTTGAGACAGGGTCTCACTGTGTATAAGGTTTTTTGTGACACATTCAGTTTGAAGCAATATGGAGGTGAATAGAGGTACTATCATGTAACAGAAGAGGAGAAGATGTAACTAGTGATATAATCTACTCATTACTGTATTACCAAAGACATTAGACAGAGAATAACAACTTTAAATGAGATTGGAGAAAATCCATTAAGTTAAATGGATGACAAAAGTAAAATGTTTTTCTGTTATGCTTACTCTAGGCAAGCTATTTAATGGCTTATTCTGTTTCTATATTTTAAATATGTAGTTAACTGCTGTGAGAGCTTTTACTGGCTATGCCTTGTAATTTGTACTTACTAAAAAATTAAGTAACTTATAAAAGGAGGAAAACGGGGATTAGATGATACACTTGGGGGATCAGTTAAGTCCCTTAGGATAGTGTCTGATGCTGCTTCTTTTTGTGTTTTTTGATGCTTCACCTGATACCTTTACTAAAATAAGCCAGCATTAGGTGGGCTTCTGATACTATTGAACACATTGTAACCACTGAAGACATTAGAACTTATTTTTAAAGATTCTGTGATTATTAGGCAGAAAGAAATGGAAAATTTATTTGCCCACTATGTGTCAAACTTTTTGTATTATGTAATCTCATTTAATGCTTATAGCATTCCTATGAGAGTTAGTTATTAGTGGAAAAAAATTGACATTTGGAAGGTTCAAACAACATGGCCAATGTCATATATTTAAACATCAAAACTATTATATAAGCCCATTATTTCTGACTTCATACCCTGTATTGAGGCTTTATTATGTTCGTAAAACTTAAGTACTTTGCTTGGAAAATATGAAGTGCAGCAATATTATTCCTGCCTCATTTATAATGTTCTTAGATCTAAGAACATTTCAAAAGCCCAATGTTTTTCTTTTCTCCTATTTGTTCTAACCTAGAATGTCTTATTCTTGGGCTGTAGCAGTGGACAATTTAAGAAGAACTATACCCACTCTAAAGGGACTGTGAGTTTTATTGCTGCCTTAAAAAGTAATCTTCCCCCAAACAAAAATTCTGTGAATTAACTAATCTCAATAAACCTGCATGTGAGAATGACACTAAATTTGCTCATTGTTTTGAACTCGACACCTCTTAACTGACTATGCTTTTCTTCCTCTCCACTTCTGCTTTTCTTCCACTCTTTCCCATTTACTTCTAATCCCTTTTGTTACTGTTTAACCTTGGCATAGTACTAGCTGTTTCTGTGGATTTGGCTAGCTTGTCTATACATAATAGATTCCTAATGTTCATTTTCTAAGAAGACTTAACAAAGCTATGAAGTAGATTAAATGTGTATGTTAGGCTTGCTGTCTTTTGTTTTTATAAGGAGTGCTAACTTCAGAGGAAAAATATAAAGGAGTTGTTTCATGTATAACCCTCGCAAATTAAGATCTTGCAGGAGAAATTATAAGGGTTAAAATAAAGTTTTATCTGTAGAGTGTTTGTGCTTGCAAGAGTGTCTAATAGTTGTCATTTTGAAAAGCTGTATTAAGGGATTAATTTTTTTAGTTGATGGAGAACAAATAATCCAGTGTTGATCAGTGATACCATTATTTTAAAATAGAATTTACAAAATAGGCTTTTACATAGTCCAAAAGTTCTTTGAATAGTTAGAAATCATTTCCACATTCTTGGAGTTAAAAAATAGTACCATTTTTGCTGATGTTAGAAAACTTAATTATATACTTATGAAATAGTCTAAGAAATGTTAATCTCTTAAGAAATTAGTTCAAGCAGGATATAGTGATACACCCCTGTAATATGGCACTGGGGAGGCTGAGGCAAGATTGTGGGTTCAAGGCCAGCCTGGACTACATGGTGAGACCCAGTTTCAAAAAAAAAAAACGAAAGAAAAGAAAAGAAATTAGTTCTAATTTTATTCTAATTTATCTGCTAATCTAAAGTGATCTAAAATTTTTCTTTGCAGCTTTTTATCTCTGTTAGATTACTACCAATTCAAAAAGTACATTAGCTGGCCGGGGATTTAGCTCAGTGGTTCCGCCACCTGCCTCGCAAGCACAAGGTCCTCAGTATGATCACCGTACCAAAAAAAAAAAAAAAAAAAAACCACAAAAAAAATTAACATACAGTATAACTGTACAAACAAGAGTTTAGAAGGAAGTATTGATAACTCAGAACATTAGAGAGATTTGGATTTATCAAGGACTAGTCATGAAAAATTCATCTGTTTTCCTTTTTGAATTCTGAAATGAAGCTCTGTATATATTAGATTCAATAAAAGTGGTAGCAATGCTAGCTAAAAATTGACAAGGCCCTGTTTGATGTATTAAAGTATTGATACAGAGGAGCATGTAGATCAGAAAGGCCTGCAGACATACAAAAAATGTTTTCTTCTAACTTTTTCACTTAATCAGCTTTGGAATTAGAGGCATAATTTGTGTGTCTACTAAGAGGATATGTCTTGAAGCTGACATACTTAGATTCCGTCAGTTGTGAAGAAGATTGTGTCTGTTTTATTTACTATGAGCTGCAAGCTCAGCAAAAACAGTTTTATGTTCTCTGTTTACAGGGCATCCTACTATGAGATCTCAGTGGATGATGGCCCGTGGGAAAAACAGAAGAGTTCAGGGCTCAATTTGTGTACTGGAACAGGATCAAAGGCCTGGTAAGTAACTTGGGATGTTGCTTGTCAAGGTTTGTGAAATATTTTAAGTACATAATTTATTTGATATCTCATATTGGTGCACCTAGTATGCATGAGGTAGCTCGGTGTTATGTAGGTGACCCAGTTTCTGCTCCATTCATTGACTGAGTACCTTACTGGCCTCATTCCTGCTCTACCCTAACCCCTACCCATCAGCACACTGAAGAAACCACAGCAGGCTACTTGCAATTCCCAGCACATGGTTTACTCTCTCTTGGCTTTTTGTTTTCTCTCAGTGCCAAGTCCACTCCAATAAATTAATCCCTTTTTGCTTTTCCCTAGCACTTTTCTCACAGTGCTATTACAGCACCTGTCATCTTATTATCTAGTATGCTAATATCTAGCTAGTTTGAGCAACTTGAGGGATTTGAACTGGTGACTGGTGTTTTTTATATAAAAATAGACAAAATAGTATAATGAACCCCATGTACACGCTAGGCAGTTCAATAATTATCAATCTGCCTCGTTTTTTTTGGTTCTTTGGTATCCTAAACTTACCTATGTTCTTTATCCTATGTTATTTTAAAGTAATTTTCAGGCATCATATCATTTCATTCATAAGTACTGTATTAAGTAACTTTACATTTTTTTAAAAACTTAGTCTTCACCAAATAAAATAATAATTTTGGAAAAAACCCAAGAATTTAAAATGATAAGTTAACATCTCATTTTCCTGATGGCTAGTGAGAGGAACATTTCTCCCACCCAAATACTAACCAGGCCCGACCCTGCTTAGCTTCTGAGATCAGACGAGATTGGGGTGTTCAGGTTGCTATGGCCATAGACGAGAGGAACATTTCTAAAATGACTTTTCCAATAATTATTTGAAAAAATAAATGTAACCATCTAATATGCTCTAAAATTATAACTATCTCAGATTAAATTAAAAACATTACAAATAACAGCTTTCATTTATCATGGTAGCATATTTTTTATGGAAAATAGTATGCTACCTGTTGAAAACTGAAATGAGAATTAGAAATTATTCCTCAGATTCTTTCCTTTGTCTTCCCCCAGTATTCTCATCCATTAAAATGGGCACAATGGTGTAATTGAAAAGGATATTGGCCTGGGGATTAGGAGAGCTGGTTAAACCACTGCCTAGTTTTGTAACCCTTTATAAGTTTCCTTATGTGCAAGATGCCAGGCATGGAATAGATACAGTCTTATTTTCTGAACTTCTGAGATGCTGTAAGGTTCTATTTTATGCAGTGTAACTTATCACACATTTTATATGTATTGATCCCTATAGAAATCTTGAAAGAATACGGTACTATCCCTTTTTGTAAGGAGGAAGTTGAAGTTAGCTGGGCCTGATGGCACAAGCCCATAATCCCAGCTGTCAGGATGAGGCAGGAGGATTACAAGTTTGAGCCCACCCTGGGCAACTTAGCCATTTAGTAAGATCCTGTCTCAAAAGAGAAGGGGGCAGGAGGGATATAGCTCAGTGCAAAGGCCCTGGGTTTAATCCCCAGTATGGGTTGTGTGTGTGAGGGTGAGACACTGAAGCTTAGGAAGGATAACAATTTAAGCCAAGTCACACAACTGGTATCAGAATTTGGATACAAGCACAGTATGGTTGAGTGCCTTTTTCACTGTCTGTCCTTGTGCTGCATCACAGGGGAAAGTCAGCTTTTAAATGGAGAAGAGGGCTTCTGAGACATCTATAGAAGTCACATAGTTGAAAGTTGAATCATTGTTGTCTATAAGTCTGTTTCATATTGTTGTAACAATACTACTGAATGGGTAATTTATAAAGAACCAAGGTTTGTTCTCACAGTTAGCTGGGGAGTCGGTTATCATGTTGCCAGCATCTAGTGAGGGCCTTCTTGGTGTATCATCCTATTGTAGAAGATGGGAGAGAGGGAACTGAACTCATTCTTGTGTCAGGAACCCACCCTGAGTTAACAGCATTAGCACAGTTATCCAGGCAGAATCCTTGTGGCCTAATCCCCTCAGTTTCCCTCTCTTAATACTGTTGCATTGGGGATTTTCTGACACATGAACTTTAGGGAACACACTCAAATCATAACAGTTTTGTTGAACTAAAAAACTATCAAACTTGCTAATCTTAATGAAATAGTGCTTTTGCTAAATGTAGTCGGGCTTTGACTTTTTTCTTTGGAGAGTGTGTGTATAATTTTGATAGTTTTACTTGTCAAGTTTTTGTCAATGATAAGAACATAAAGACTAGCAGTCACTGTTAATCCCCTCCCACACACACACCCTGTACTGGGGATTGAATCCAAGACCTTTACAGTGAGATACACATTGTAACCAGAGTTACATGTTACATTTGAATAAGTAAGGCTGAGATTAGAATTTCAGCCTTCTCTGTGTTGGTTATTAAAGTACTCTAGTGTAGAATTCCACATCCTATCCTTAAGCTCTTGCTTTGAGCAAATTGCTTGCCTCTAACTCTCTGCCTCTTCCTTTCTGTTACTGCTGAGTTTTTTGCTGAGATACATCTTTTGTTCTTTTCTCTTTGGAAAATGCAAAGAGAGAAGAGCACCCTGGAAGCAAGAGGGACTGGGAGAAATCTATACATTTTTATACATCATAATTTTATTTTATCACATACTACTTCTGAGCAGTATGTACTTATTTTATCACATACATTTTTTAAATTATCACATATACTCTGGAGTTAGGCGATTTTATTTTCATTAACAGAGTATGAAGTCTCTTAAGTTAACTGACTTGCCCAAAGCCATGTGGCTAATAAATGGTGAAGTCAGGATTTAAATCAGAGATATAACTTCAATCTGTAAAGCCCTGAGGAGTCACTGGAAAGAAAAGTTAGGATAGTCTATTTTCTTTTCTTTTTTATTTTTTGATAAATAAAAAGTTGTTTTTTACATGACCATGTCAGTGCAAGAATATAGAAATGTGGAAATGTGTAACTCAGGGTAAGCTAGTTGTTGTAACATAATGGCTCAACATAATAGAAGTTTATTTCCTATTCTCATAAAGCACAGTGGGTAATTGGTAGGTGGCTTTCCTTCAAGCAGCAATTCAGGGAGCTAGGCTCCTTCCATCCTTGGCTCTGCCATCTTCTAAACATAGTTCCTGAGTTCACTGTGTTCATTTTTGTCAAGCCACAGTTTAAAAAGAAAGACCACGGAGGACCCCCTGGCAGGCTGGTGAGCCAGGCTTGGAAGTGCTGCCCATCCATCCACTCATATTCCTGTATCTAGAACTCACATGCTTATATGGTGAGAGGGGCTAGAAACTAAAGCCTAACTATATGTCCACAGAAAAGAAAAGGGTTTAGGGATTCCTGTATTTGTTTTTTCAAAAATTATTTTACAGGGTTCAGATATAGGGGTTGTATTGAATAGCAAATGTCTGAATTGTCCCTTAGCTCAGTCTTCTGTCTAGTGTTACATGGTTTATCCTCCACACTAGAAGTCAGAATGGAGTCACCAATCACCATATTTCAGTTTATTCCTCAGGCTGCTCTCCTCCCTCCTCCTGAATATATTCTGCCCTGTCTGACTTAAGGTCAGGGTTAATTTATTTGTCATGTTTTGTTTTTTGTTTCGTTTTGATACTGGGCATTGAACCCAGTGCCTAGTGCTAGGCAAGTGCTCTACCACTGAGCTACACCCCTAGTATTTTTTAATTTTAAAAATTTTGAGGTGAGTCTCACTACGTTGCCCAAGCTGGCCTCCAATTTGTAGTCTTCCTGCCTTAGCACCCACCCTCTAAGATTACATGCATGTTGGCACCATGCCTGACTGAGAGGACATTTTTATGAGATGAAATTTTAGTATGTCTTTGATGTAGAACATAACTTATTGCTCGTAAAGGTAGATTGAATTGGCTAAAGTCCTTGTTACAACCATAGAAAACTAATGTTAATATAACTCCAATTCAGAGAATTTATTTAGTTCTGGTTTGTGGTATCCTTAATAATTCATAGTTTGGGAATATTAGAGCAAGTTCTTATAAGAATTCTGTGTTTACTATAAAGAGACATTTATTAGTCATTAAATCTTTTGATGTTTATTAGAACTCTAATAATCATATTTTTTCTTTTGTATGGGGGATCAAACTCAGGACCTCATGCTTGTCAGGCAAGCACTGTGCCGCTGAGCTAAATCCCCAGCCCAATAATTTGCTTTTATATGATTTTTAGATTTTAAAATAAGGAAAGTTCCTAAGCATTCAATAATGTGAGTGTTCAGAAGAATTAGAATACGACTAATGTATCTCCCTTGGTTTTAACATTTTTTGTTCAGTGTTGAATCCTTGCCTCGAACCAGGAAGTACCCTAAGTGCTTTGTAGTGTATAACGATAATACTAATAAGATACATATTTACTGAATAAGAAAGTCAGGAAACTGACAGTGTTTTGCTTCATACCACATAGTCTGAGCAAAGGTACAGAGGTAGGAATGAGTTTTTTATAGTTAGATCGTGAAATCTGTGGTAGATGATGGTGAAAGATGGAGTAGGCAAGGACCAGATCTTAGATTTTGTTTTTAAGCAAAAGAGTTTGATATGTGAATGATTTCAAACTTTTAAGGTAATAATTTGAATCTACATTTTGCCTCTAAAATGTCGAAAATATTTTCACATTTGTCTAAAGGTGAAAGCATAAGATTGGAGAGTACAGGGAGTTAACTTACTATTTCACTGCATAGTGAAAACAGTGAAAAGCTAGCATCTTCATTTTACACACGCATACTATAATCCCTTTAAAAAATTAACCTTTTGGTTATCCTTCCATATCATACTGTATAGCTGTATTCTTTTTAGCATCATAATGAGTAACTATAATTTATTTAACCAGTTTCCTATGACTATATATTTATTGTGCAATTATAGTGCTTCAGTAAATATTTTTATATGTATCTTTGTACATTATATGTGGGAACGTATTTTAAGATAAATTGCTAGAATACAGAATATGTTCATTTTAAATTTTGATAGTGCATGAATTGCTTTCCAATTGCAACTTCTGTACCCCTACCAGTATGAGAATACTTGTTACCCCATAGCCATTTCAATACATTATTTGTCAGTGTTTAGCTATATTCATTTATAACTTGTCTTAATAATTTCTAAAAATTCTATACATATTAAGCATTTATATTTTTAGCATATTTTTAGAATTAAAACCTGAAATAATTATGTTGTTTTTGTTTCCAGGTCTTTCAATATTAACAGGGTTGCAACTCAGGCTGTGGAAGATGTTTTAAATATTGGTGAGTATCAAAACAACTATTATATGCTATGATTATAGTATGTAATATAATGTATATATGGTAATGTATATTAGCTGTTATATAAACTATTTGATGAAAATATATCCCGCTTTCCTCTTTCAACAGCAAAACGACAAGGAAATTTGAATCTTCCATTGAACAGAGAATTGGTAGAAAAAGGTCAGTAACAAATGATATTAATCACTAATAGTTTAGTTTATATCAGTTTTGAGTGATAGTATAGAGTTCTTTAATTAGCAAAGCAGTTGTTTTAGAATCAAACATGTGCTTAATACAATAACCCTTTAAATGTGACTAAACAATATAAAGATTAAACTTAGATTTTATATTGGACCTGATGTATAATTTTTAAGCCAAAATATTGTACATAACCATAAACATGTCCTGGGGAATAGGAAAATATAGAAAAATCTGTACCTTGCAAATAGAAATCTGTATCTTGCAAATAGAAAATGCATATCTAAATTCCCTGTGGCACTGCAGCAGGTTACTTCCTTACCATGGTTTTGCTTTTCATGGTTTCAGCTCCCTAAAGTAGATTGTTTTTCTTTCAATTTGAGACCAAAATGATTATTTTAATCATGGGTATTAGCATTCAGTCTGTATCAAAGAAAGCAAAATTGGGCACATACAGTATAATAATCAACTCTCAATTGTAGAGTTTAACTTAGAATATAACCTTAAAGAAATGGTAAAGATTTTAAAAAATGTTTTATTTTATGAAAAAATAAAACTATGACAAAATAAGAGAATAGTTAATACACTGTGTTATCTTCAAAGTAATTACTCAGAGTACAAAACATAGACAAAAAGATTCTCTTACAAAGAAGAAACAAACAGAAAAGAGCCGAAAACTTTCTTTTCAGTGAACTAAGAGAAACTAGTAGTAAAGGTTTAAGGTGAAGTTTATGCCAATTACCTTGAGTTGATCACTACCCAAAGTATACATGAATCAAAATATCACATTTGTCTCTTATAAATATGTGCAACTATGTGGAAATCAAAAAATGCAAATCTAAAAATTAGATAATTGGACAGATAGATGCACACACACACATACACATACATGCACATACACCGAGACAGGTTTATGTCATTTATAAATAAGGGTATATGCAAAATATACTGATTAGTTTTTATTTTAATAAACATATATTTTTACTGGATAGATGTTATCCCTTTGAAGATTTAACTATCATTAAGCAATAGTGAATGCTGTTTGTACAGTCACTGTTATTGACATTTCTGGAACTATTCCTTTGAAGTTTCTTTCAGATCTAGAATATTTCTGGTGATATGTTCCCAAGAAAGCAAATTTTTATGTTTTTGGATGAATTAGATTTTGTTTCTAAAGAGCCACATATAATTTTTCAACTTCATGATGGTACATGATATGCATTCAGTAGAAACTATACTTAGAATTTTTTTTCCTGAGCTGGTAATAGCTTTACTAGATAGGATCCTGTGTGGTGGCAGTGAACAGTGCATATTCTAATGTACTGCGTTGCTCTGATGTTTCATAGGTTAGGTGTATTAAGTGCATTTTCAATTTACAACATTTTCAGGTTATGATGAGTTTGTAGAGATGAAATCTCATTGTAAGTTGAGGAGCACCAGTAACTCAAATGATACTTTCATGAATAAGGTAGATGATCTGACAGTCTTGTAATTTTTTCTTAATACAGTGATCAACTGATCTATCTTTCAAGCCTGATTTCTTCATATAGTTTCTTCCTCTTTCTTTCCTTTACCTCCTTCTTTCCTTTCTTCTTCTCCTTCCTTTCCCTCCCTCCTTCTTCCCCTTCCTTTGAGGCAGCGTATTGCTATATTGCCTAGGTTGGCCTCAAACTCCTGGGCTCAAGTGATTCTCCTGCCTCAGAATCCTGTGTAGCTGAGATCACAGGGGCACGAGACACGTCACCACGCCTGGCTTATTCAGTTGTGCTTTGCATGCCAACCCTCGTCCCTCATGTGCCTCTTGGCATGGGAAAAGGCAGGTCCCAAAGATTTCTAAAATTATCTTGAGAAATGAGTTTCATTGGAGAAAGAATATCGCCTATTACTGTTTGAGGCTGTTTTATATCAAGACTTAACTTATAAACTCTTTGGCATAGTATTCTGGAAAGAATTTAGCAGGGGAACATGGCAACCCAAGTTCTGTTTTTGATACTTTTGAGTGTGTCTACCTATTTCCTTTAGTTTTTTTTTTTTTTTTTGTACCGGGGATCAAACTTGGGTCCTTCCGCTTGTGAGGCAGGCGGCGGAACCACTGAGCTAAATCCCTGGCCTCCTTTAGTTTTAATTTAATTACTATCTTTGTAGGTAGTATTTTTCCCAGTTAAACTATACTTATTTCTGTATTGTGGGTGATAATATACTTTTGTGGGATATTTGTGGATGGTAATACTCATTTATAGTGTTGTGTGTGTGTGTGTGTGTGTGTGAAGTCTGTGTTGAACTCCAAGCAAATTCCGCCCAGACTTTTAAGTTGGGGATAGCATCTGTTTTGTTTTACACTTCTCAAAAATGACCATCCTTCGTTGAATATGGTAATTTTTTTTCTTACAGTAACAGATGAATATAATGAATCACTGCTGTACAGTCCAGAAGAACCAAAAATACTTTTCAGTATCCGAGAACCGATAGCAAACAGAGTTTTCTTCAGCAGCCGCCAGCGTTGTTTCTCCTCAAAGTAAGCATCCTCGGTCTGACTTTGATGTTCATCCCTTTCATTCATCATATAGCAGTGTTAAAAGTACTAATTGGTTTAAATTTAATGTGGTAGAAAAAGCTTTACCTATGAAATTAATGAAGAATCATGCTAACCTGGATAATATACTTTCAAAATGTGATTTCAGAGAAACTAAAATTTTATTGAAAAGAGGCATTAGTTATTTAATTGGTTGATTTTGATTTGTTGGTTTTTTTAATGTGTCAAGATACAATAAGGTCGAATTGATCATTTTAATTTTTTTTTTTTTTTGGTACTGGGGCTTGAACTCAGGTCCTTGAGCTTGTGCAGCAGGTGGTGAAACCACTGAGCTAAATCCTCAGCCCTTCAAATTGATTATTTTAAAAGAAACATTAGAAACAAATCTTTTTAGTAAGCTGTGGAATAAAAGCAGGATAAATATTTGTGTAAAACCTAAGTTAGAGTAAGATTAATTTCTCTCAGCTTTTCCCTAAATGTGAACACCCAATGTATTGAATTTGCTTCATTTTTATTTTTGAGGGGGGAAATGTATACCCAAATGAATATAATTTATTTTATAAAATTTTGCCCAATTTTTTCAAACTAACAAGAAAACTTAGTTATGAGAAAATGTCATCTCACAGCAAGCAAAGACCAGGTTAATTATAAAATGGCACCTAGCGTGTAAATATCCTTTTTTTTTTTAATACGTATATATTTGATTTTTTCCAGATAAAATGCAAAAAGAAAACCTGTCTTAATATTACCTTATTTGAGAGTTAATTTTGATTAATTAAATCAAATCTGTACTCAGTTTGAATGAGACTACAAAGATTCCTTCCAAGATACATTCTTATCTTTATGTTTGAATTTTTGTAATAGAATAATTTTGTACTTGGGCAGTTGGGAAAGGTTTCTTAAACTTGTCATGAAAAGTACTTGAACAACAAAAGATTAATCACTTGAATTACACTAGAATTAAGAACTTATAGTAATAAAAGACATCAGTAATAAAAAGGCATGCTACAGAGAGAGAATGATATCTGCAAGACCTATATGCAACATGGGATCATAGCCAAATATATAGTGCAGGTTGAACATCCCTAATCTGAAAATCTGAAATTATAATTTTCCAATATCCAAAACTTTATGAGAACAGCCATAATGCCATAAGTAGAAAATTCTACACCTGGCATCATGCTATGGGTCATAGTCAAAATGTAAGTGCACTAGAAATGATATAAAATTATATTTAGGTTGTGTTTACAATATATATGAATCATAAATTTAGACTAGTTTGTCCACTCCCCAAGATATTTCATTATCTGTATGTCAGTATTCCAAAATCTGAAAAAAATCTGAAATCTCACACATTTCTGAAGCCAAGCATTTTAGAAAAGGGATACTCAACCTGTAAATAAAAATTCCTGCACATCATTAATGCAGTCCAACAAAATGGGCAAGGTACAGGAATTTGAGAAAAGAGGATATCCAGTGATCATATGAAAAAGGCACTTGAGCTTATAGTCATCTGGGAGATGAAAACTAAAAGTATGTAAGAAGATACAACACACACACTTAGAAATGGCTAAAATATTTATATAAAGTACTGGAACAGACAAAGCTGTTGCTACTAAAGTGATAGAAATTAGGATAGTGAGTATGCTTGGGAATGGGAGCGAGCAGGGGTAGTAGCAGGAAAAGGGCATGGATTCCTGATTTGGATAATGATGCAAGTATGTCCATTAATAATTTGTGCCTCTTCTGTGTGTGTGTGTATGTATGTGTATATATACACATACATACATGTATATATATTCTTTCTGTAAAAATTTTACATGAAAATAACACTTGCTCAATACTTAAAATAATTTGTAATAACTCAGTGGCCATATGAAAACAGTCTTTGAGTTTTATCACTTGTAAACTTGTTCATTGGAATGTTTGATTTAATGGTTCTATCCTGAGCATTTTGTACAAATGAGACTGTGACAGTGTCCCCATATTGTTCACAGCCATGCATTTTCTCACATTACTTGGTTTTTGAAATCAGGGCCAAATAATTTGCCAGTTCAGATAAAAATTCAGTTATTATTTTGTTAGGGTTAAGAAAACTATTAATATTTAATGAGATATCCTTCTGCCTAGGGTTTGTGTTCGCTCTCGTTGTTGGGATGCCTGTATGGTTGTGGATGGAGGAACTTCTTTTGAGTTTAATGATGGGGCAATTGCTTCGATGATGATCAGTAAAGAAGATGAGCTTCGAACTGTGCTTCTAGAACAGTGAAGGATTTCCTCAGATGACAAATATTGATTACTGGAAAAATATTTTTACTGCAGAACAGACTACCACCCATAAAGCCTTTTGTTTTTTTGGGTTATTATTGATACCAGTTGCCATGAGCTCAAAGGTGACAAAGAAAATGAGATTTACATTATTCTTCTGTTGGCTTCAAATACAGAAAAGATGTTGACTGTGTAAAAAAGTAGATGGACTAAATGGAATAGAATTGATACCAGTGAATTTTTAAATTCTTTACAATTGGTAACCAAGATGGTTGTATCTTTTAAAATTTAGAAGCAGGTTTACATAAAGGATTAAATGTTTAGGATTTAAAATTTTAACTGTTTTTTTTTCTTCCTTTCCTTTGTGCAGTTGGTCATATACCATTTAAGTGCTTATTTTTCATAGTACCTAAAAGTAAGGATTCTTAAAAATTTTGATTATAGAGAATTTTGATAAATCCTGACATTGACCTAATTGAAGTAGGTAAATGTGGTTTTTATATGTGCTAAGAATTTTCTAATTCCAGATCACAATGATGTGATCTTTATTGATTTAAAAATTTCAGTAATTTCTGAAATTATTTATACGTATTTTCATTTTTCATTGTCAATTTCAACAGTGCCAGGTAAAATACATCTGTTGGGACAAAAATCATGATGCTGTTACAGATATACTAAAGTATCTACTTTAGGTTAGACAGTCTTTAAAAAGATGACTTTGAGTCTAATGGGTCTCTCCTGTCTTTAGTCAGGGACTAAAAGGATGAATTGATGAAGCATAGTCTCTTAGGAGTTTGGCAAAAATCTTTAAAAAATATTTTGATCAAGTGTTGGCAATACTGTTAGAAAGAATGGATTCTTTAGTAAATATGTAAAACAGTACTTTTGGAACTGCTTTATTCAGTATTGTAATGGGTTTCATTTATTTCATATTTCAAATTTTACATAATAGCTTTGTAGGGTAAAATGTGATGGCTTTTCTTTTTTTCCCACTATGAGAATTCCTTTATTCTTGGAGGAAATTTTTATTTAATTCTTGGATCTACTTATAGTAAGTAATCCTATAATTTTCAACAAAAAGCTCCTATTGCTGAATAATGAAATGGCATTCTCATGCCATTTATCCAAAGTTGTGTTTTTTTCACTGTTGAAATTGTCATTGACAAAATATTTATTAAATACCCACTCTGTGCTGTGTATTACTTACTGTTAGGTGCTGGATACATGTTGATGAATGAAGCATACTATCACTAGAATTTGAGACTAGTGGGCTCAGAAGTAAAATTCGTTGGGAGCTAGGATGTATAGTCAAATTGAGAGCTCTTAGTTTTGCCACCAGTGTTTAACATGTTGCTCTTACACCAAAATTTTAAAAAAGAAATGTTAAGGTAAAAAGGTAATCTAGATTTTGATGTATATTGCTAAGAATCTGTTATTCTCTTAATTAGGAATAATCTGCATAAACACTCAGAGCAGAGAATTTACATGATGCATCAGATGGAAATAAAATAAAAATTAGCGTTTTCTCAGAGGTAGATATAAGTTCCAGTTGGATTTAAAATATGTAAGACCACTTTATAAAGAAGTTAAAATTCCACAATATAGAATCTCCTTTAGCAGATTTTAAAATATCTTGAAAAAAAAGACCAACTTGATATTTCAAGGAATATTGTGATTGCCCATGTGTTACCATAGACCTGTTAATGTGTAACATATTAATAGGTAACCTGCTGTATGAAATTGCTCATAAGTCATAATTTAGAAGTTCTTAATATGCTTCATTTGCAATGTAACTTCTGCTCCGTGGTGGGGATTTATTTGTAAGAGATGAGAAACAGAGCATGTTAGAATAGCCAAAATGTTTTTCTGAATGAGTTAACCTTTAAATGGCAACTATATGTGAATAAAGTTAAACCATTGTTATCTTTTTTACTTCATTATTTCCTCATGGGGTCATTATTTGAAAACCAAGTTTTCCCAAAATACCATTTTAAGAGTTTTTACTCACTGCGGTGTATTCTGTACCCTGCAGACTTCCTTCATTGTGACATTTGAGATAGAATGATCAGTTATTTAATCAGAGGGTGAAGTGGTTACCTGAAAAATGTAGACTCTTCAGAAAACTATCAAATATTTTTGATGTTTCATTTAAATATTGAGGGCCCAGTATATTGAATCATATTACAAGTTTTAGTAAATGTATAGCTTTCACTTACAGAAATTTTACAGATTTCACTTCTTAAATAAGCAAAATAGAGCCAGTTAATACAGATATTTTATTGTGAAATATTCACTTGAGTTGAAAAAGGTGTGATATAAATTTAAGGACACATTACCTATTGCTCAGCTGTGAAAATACCAATGTAAATTTAGAACTTAAAGCACTAAAATTTCATTCCATTGTGCCAATGTATGTATCTTGATACTTAAGAAACTATCTATACCAAGACAGTAGTGCAAAAAAGATCCCAGAGATAATGTAACAACCAGATAATGTAACAACAATATGATGAAACATATATATACTGGTGTGGGGAGAAAAGAAAATGTACTATTGAACTAAACAAGTTATTTTTTCAAATGCAGATTATTTTTGCCTTTAAGTGTACATACTTGGGTTGTATCATGTCAGTGAGAAGGCTTATTAAATTTTGTACATTAAGGAAGGTATGAAAAGTTAAGTCTTACACATTTTTAAGAAAATCACTAAAGATAGAAAATATTTTAAGTATTATCTTGAACACCTTAAATATTGATTTTAATGCTCAAAACTAATGTAGATATTTTGGTACTCATTTTGAGAAATATAAAAATCATCATTTTAATGTTCAGATTCACTAAAACATTAAAGCAGAATGCAATAAAACGTTTAGTACAGGATTGTAGGACTTTGACCTGTATCTTGTCATTAGAGACCTTTTTTACTTTCTGGGATATGTGGCTAGGTAGGGAGGGGGGAAAAAGTGATTAAGTGCTTTTCTGGGATTAGCAGCATACACAGTAACAAGTTTCCTTCTCTTTGCCCAGTCCCTAGACCACTTGCTTTCCTTCATAATGTTCTGAACCTTTCCCTGTGCTATTGTTCAAACACAGTTATCTTCCACATGGTAAATCCTCTGAAAATGTTGAACTACAGTTGAATTCACTAGGACAAAAGGGACATATGCAGCCTATCCAGAAATCAGTTTTGCCTTAGGCTAGAGTATTCTTCTTATCTCTGGAACTTATGAATAGGGTAGAGGAGGACGAGGAATCAAGGGTCTATAAGTGATACCAGTTAAAATACAAAAGGAGACTGATGTATATCTTTTTTTGATTTTGCTTTTTTGAGACAGGGACTGTAATTCAGGCTGGCCTTGAACTCACTGTAGCCCAGGCTGGTCTCAACTTGGCAAGCCTCCTGCCTCAGCCTCTCCAGTGTTGGGATGACAGGCTTGTGCCACCATGGCCAGCTTGATGTAGTATACCTTTTAATATGTCCTCATGTTACCAAGTATCTCCTGGGAGGCAAAAATCACCGTTTGTCTAGGTCTAGACAAGCTAGATCTAACCACCAGTTTATGGAAATAGGGGACAGATAAACCTGTTAAGCACCATTCCAGGGATAATAGCAAAATCCAGATGAAGCTAGCTTCATTAATGAATACAAGGTAAAAAAGAGGGGACATAAAGATTAACTTTTAAGGATATCATTTAAATGCAATGTGCAGACCAAGTTAAGAGCCTGACCAAAACAAACCCATGTATGAAAATACTGGCAAGAACTAAGACTCAGACTTAATTCGGGAGAATCCTCCTCTCAGAGGTACAGGTCTGAGTGCTATTTCAAACGATCTATGTGTTGTGCGTGTGGCAGCAAGAGAATGGTTGAGGTCCTAGATAATTGGCCAGGAATTAACGATTGTTAAAAATGCATATGGAGTTTATCATAATCTTTACTTACTGCATATATTTGATATTTTCATCATTCAAAAAAAAGGCACAGTAGAGATAATGTAAAAGAATGATCAACAAAACTGGATGATATTCAAGAATCACTATGACACCATTCAAATGGACAGCTGGCTTCAAAAAGAACTGAATTCCTGGAAGGCTTCTGGGGATAAGAAACTAATCAAATAGTTTTCAAGTGACAATAAAATATGATGTATAAGCCCACTGAATCTGTATTTAAAATTTTTACTAGTTGGCTTTTATTGATAGTACTTGACTATCACATTAATCACTCAAATTCAAATGTTTTATAAATGCCATTACATTTGGAAACACTTTAAAGGAAATGAGCCAATACTTAGCACCTTTTAAAAATGCATTATAAACTACCATTTACATTTGAAAACAAGCATATGAAGTAGACAGGATGTTGTTTAGGACTCTGATTTGTAGGGTCTTAGAGTTTACTGAGCCAAATGGCAGCCCCCAGTGACTGCTTTCTAATTTTAATGATGTACTTAAAGGAAAAAAGGAATACAACTTAGCTCAAGTATTCATTTTTATAAAAAGTGTGTTTATTTTAAAACAAGTCTATAAAAGTAGAAATCACATACAAAAATACAGATTACTCTGACATGTTGGAAAAATAGCTTATTGTTGGAACTGAGTTTGGAAATACAGGCACTGTTATGTCTGAAGGCACCCGGAGGGTCAGAGTCCAACCAGATCCTATCACCAGCCCTTGTCACTAATCTGTAAACAATAATTTCAAGTAGTATTTAGCACTTTTTAACTAAGAAATGGAAGCATAATTATTTCCTATGTAACACTAAATGTTCTTCCTTAGGCCTGAGCAAATAAGGGCACTTCAAACTATTACCATATTTTAACCTTTAAAATTTTTGATATTAAAAAAGTTAACCAATTACCAGTCCAATTATTTAAATACAGGATGACCAAAAATTTCACATTTTTTCATTTTTATAAGATAACAGGAAATATAAAAATGACAATATTATCAAATTTATTCAATACAAGAATCTACTGGTTGAAATGACACCTGCTTGAGCGAAGCTTAGGATAGTCTGTATGTAAACGTGCTACCCGAGTGACTCTTGGAGTAAACAAGTGGTTAATAGAAAAGATGATGGGTTTTGGCTTTTTTTGGTTGCACTGTGAAAATAGGTCATCAACTTAAAAGTAGGTTTATTTTTGAGTGATTTTTTAAAAAGAATTTAATGTTTGCTTCTGTGTACCAGGTTTAAAAAATAAAAAATCACTCATGCCATCAAAGGTTTCATCATGTGAGTCTGAACTCTTCTATAAGACGTAGGTGTAAACAGTGGCCAACTGCACTGCATGGAACACCTGCTTCTAGTGTGCATTTCTGATTTAAAGGAACAAGCTGTTTGCAGGTCCAGTAACCTTATAGTGCGTAGTTTCAAACAATTATTTTGAGAGACCATTTAAAAAAAGACAATTTAAAATACTTGATTCCAAAGTAATAAAAAAATAACCTCAGCACTAAAGGAAAACAGGTAGTATCAGTTCAGAATTCTTCCATTCAACTTTTCAAAAACAGACTGATTAGGATAATACCCCTTTCTAAAAGCAAGCCATTTTAAAAAGCTAAACAACCCATAATAACATAATTTGATTATAAAGTTAAAAACCACAATATTTCTTCACTTAATTTAAAATTCTGGGAACACAGTACATTAATGAACATTAAAGGGTTCTTCAGATTAACCTGGCATATAAAATTGCCTCCCAAGCCTTCAAATCCTATGCCAATTTTAAACCTCTGATATCTTTAAATTTGTTTCTTTTAATTGAGGGGTTATGGTGAATTACATGGGGTTTTCGGATAAACTAATTTTAAATGTAAAGATAAAATTAAAATGCATTATCCCCCAGAAAAGATTACCTCAAACACTATATTCTGTGATTCTTACTGTTCAGCTCACAGTACACACATAGCTCAATGTTCTTCTAAGCCATGTCTTATAAAGCAGTACTGGAAAATTAAATGCATAAAAGTTAACACATAGGCTGTGAACATTGTAAGCCTGTGGTAATTTTTAAAGCTTGATTCAAAATAGACTTAATCAAAAGGGCACTTGACAGAGGTGGCTCAAATTTTGATCTTTAAAAAGTCATCTTGAAATTATAGGCTCATTCTTCTACAATTTCCAAAGGCTCTTAAGGGCTCAGCATTGACAGAAGCATTTAAAGTCATTTTTAAAAAGCAACACTTCATAGTTTTCTCTCTCAAATGCTTCCCTAAAATACTTGCAGGATGAAGGCTAAAGGAAAATCAGTAATAAAACTAGCTGAGTATCCAGCAGTTGGGCTTCCTGACTGTTTCCCCCCATTCCAAAGGAAGAGCAGATACCATCCTGCAATAAGTACTTCATTGACAACTGGGCTTTTGCAGTGTCAGGCGGCATTTGATGCCCCATATCTCCTGATTCTGTTTGTTGCCAACAGCTGGCCTGGCAATGGTGGTGAAATAGGAGCAATTAATCTGCAAATGAGGAAGGGCTTCCCTTAATAGTTGAAGGGTACCATCTGGCACGATTCCAAAAACTTGTAGTGTTTTTAGTGTAGGAATTTCTCCAAGTTCACTGGAAAGGAAGAAAGAGACTTTCAGAGGAGGTATCTAAAAACTGACCAGAGTTATATGACCTAATTTTTACAATTTGTATCATAGTCTACAAAATGCAACCTAAAAACATAATCTGCAAGAAATGCTTTGAAGGAACAGCAGAAGTGAATCAAACTTGGAAGAACAGGCCATACAGCCTGACCCACATGGCCTAAGGAAACACACGTGCATTTTGTTAAACCTTAGTACATAACCTCAGAATGCTCTGCGGTTTAAGAATAAAATCCAATCGCATGTTTCCTTTCTCCACACCTGGTCACACAGTGATCTGAAAGGGATTACTGTGTTGTGTGCTGCCAAGCTAGTGGTGCTGAAAGTAAAAGTTTTACTGTGGTGTCAACTGGAACCACAAGTTACATGAAATTTAAAGAGTGTATATGACCTTTATTTGAAGTAGTCTCCATCTCAAAAAGGAGCTATCCACAGAGTGGATGACTTCTGCGTAATGGTCCACAATCCACAGGTCCATTTCATGTGATGAACCACACCAGTGAGTCCTTAAAATATTTCAGTTCTGTAGTTGGGTGCAGATGGAGAAAAGGGGTGCCAAATCATACCCGTATAGGAGGCAGTAGCCCTTTACCTCACACATTACCATTTTTTCATGTCACAAACAGGTCAGTCCTTTTCTTAGGTATTTCACCTTAGGTGAAATACAGCTATGTCAACAGTGAAGTTCTGGTTCACAGAAAAGAGCTTATTTACCTAAAGTAAGTACTGTTTGGTTTGGATAATGATTTTTCTTAACACAGATCTATGTGCCTAGAAATTCCTTTGTCTCCGATCTGTATTTGTTGCAAGCTGGGAAACATAGTACAAAGCCTGAAGAAAAAAAACATTTATTTTGGAATTTCAAAAAAGTTCTACTGCAGAATAATGAACACATCAATGACCTAGAGTTAGAAACATCCTTTACTTTTTACATTGTCATCATTAGTGAAGGACCCTTGTTAGCAAGACAGACTACATATTGCTGCTTGACCCACCTGCCTGCCCTTTAGATGAACTCAGAAGGAGGAAGCTTAGAAACCTCCTCCCCTTAGAGAGTCTCTTAGAAACAACAATTAATCAACTGTTGTTTTACAAATGTTCTAACAGCAGGATGTTCCACTTCTGTACCTTTTGCTTGCTTTACTAGTTCTATCCCATAGGAGGGCCTAAGAACTGTTGGCCTCAAAGGTGTATAAAACATGTTTGTCAACTGCCAGTCGAGGCTCAAGTCCGATGCTTGGCTTGGGTCCCGGCCGGTAATGAACTCCTGTGTGGATTTAATATTGGTCTCTGGTTGGTTCTTTCTCACTGGGTACAACATTCTTGGAGGCCCCAGCGAGATAGCCAGCTGCTCTAGAGCTTATTATCTTGGAGCCTGTTTCTTTTTAGGAGAGACCAGGATTGGACATTGGTGGTGTTTGGCCCCTCTGGACACGGGTCTGCGGAAGGAGAGGCCACCCTGATGGTATTCCAGGCCTCCGGGTAGACCGGTCCCAGCCGGGAGCTATTGCCAATTAACCGACCCACAGGAGTTTATCGGGAAAGCCTCTCGAGGTAAGAATCGAATGATTCTTAGTGCACTGTGGGTAGGTAGGAGGAAGCCAGACTCGGCACAGGTTCCCCTATCTAGAGTCTCTTCACGACGGGAAGCAGACTCAACTGGGTCAGAGACCTCAGAAGAGTGACTCCCTGCATGGGGTCTGAATCCATTCAGCCCCAGAGGTTTATGTGGCCAAAGTCTGTTTTTTTGTCTGTTTATTGTTCTCTGTCTGTCTGCTTGCTTTGTGTGCCTTTTGCGTTTTCACAGGCTAAAATTATAGGTTCCTCACAGTCCATAGAAGGAACTCCACTTGATTGTGTTTTGAATAACTTCAAAAAAATTTATTCCACAGAGAAGATGAATATGACATAAAATTTTCTAAAGGCAAATTGCGAACTCTGTGTCAATCAAAATGGCCAAGTTTCAGAGTCAGTTGGCCCCTGGTGGAAATTTATTCTGTGTACATTGCTCGCAAGGTTTGAAATGTGGTCACAGGAGTCAGGGCCCCACAGGTCCCGATCAACCTTTGGCACTCAATTGGGACAGGACTTTGGTCCGTTAGCCCTGTCTTCCTCCCTTTTTCCTTTAAAACAGAGCCCGGGGGAGGATTGATTTACAATTGGAAACATCAAAATCCCCCCTTCTCTGAAAAACCTCAGGCATTAATCTCTTCTTGAGTCTGTTTTTCATACCCATCAGCCAACCTGGGATGATTGCCAGCAGCTTTTACAGATTCTGTTCACCACAGAGGAACGGGACTGCATTTATCAACAGACAGTCAAAGAGGCCCTGGGGCCAAACCCTGGTGTCACTCCTGGAACTCTGGGGCATTCGGCCAAGGCTGAAATAGTAGTTCTGTCGCAATGCCCCGAATGGGACCCCAATGATGATGACGGTAGGAGGAGGCTGGGGACCTACCACCAGCACTTATTAGGGGTACTCCAGGCAGTGGCCAGAAAGCCCACTAATTTGAGTAAGGTAAGTGAGGTTCACCAGGGAAAAACGGAGTCTCCAGCTGCATTTTTGGACTCTTGGAAGCCTATAGAGTTTTCACTCCTGTTGACCCAGAGGCTCCCAAAAATGCAGCAGCTTTAAATCTGGCCTTTGTTTCCCAGTCGGCCCCAGACATTAAATAAAAATTACAGAAATTAGAGGGATGTGAGGGAAAGAATAAGACTGAACTCGTGAGCATAGCCCAGAAAGTTTATGATAACCATGATGCACCCCCGAGGAAGTCCTAGCCAAGAAACTGGGGAAAGTCACTATTGCTGCACTCCAGAGACAAGAGACAGTCCCTCTGGACAGAAAAAGAGAAAGCCGCCTTTTTGGCTTTAAAGAAGGCCTTAGTGTCAGCGCCAGCCCTGGCCCTACCTGCTGTCACCAAGCCCTTTTGGTTGTCTGTGGCTGAACGAGGGGGCATAGCCAAAGGAGTGCTAGCTCAGGCATTAGGGCCCTGAAACAGACCTGCGGCCTACTGTCTAAAAGACTTGATCCTGTGGCAAGTGGATGGTCCACCTGTTTGAGGGCAGTTGCAGCCACCACCCTCCTGGTCAAGGAGGCAGATAAGCTCAACCTGGGATGGGACCTGGTCATTACCGCACCCCATGCGGTGGAAACATTGCTGAGAGGAGCCCCAGAATGATGGCTCTTCAACACCTGCCTGACTCAGTACCAGGCCCTGTTGCTGGATGCTCCGTGCATCAAATTCGTCTGAGAAACGACCCTCAATCCAGCCACCTTACTCCTGGACTCCAACTCATACCCATGCCCCTCCATAACTGTCTGGACACTCTGACAACTTCCACCACCAACAGCCAGATCTGACTGATGTTCCCCTGCAAAGCCCAGATGAGACCTTCTTTACCGATGAAAACAGCTTCATGGAAGACTGAGTCAGGTATGTGGGGGTTGCCATAGTCAGTCCAGAAAAACAGGTGCACTGGACACAGGCATTAAGCCAAAAGACTTCAACACAGAGGGCTGAACTAATAGCCTTAACTCAAGCCCTGTTAGGTCAAGACAAGGCTGTAAACATCTACACTGACAGCCGGTATGCATTCGCTACTGCCCATGTGCATGGTGACATCTACAGACAGAGAGGGCTATTGACATCAGAAGGGAAAACTATATAAAAAAATTTTGGCCTTATTGGAGGCAATTTGGAAACCCAGGGCATTGGCCATTATTCATTACAAAAGCCACCAAAAAAGAGACAGCTTTGAAGCCCGCGGTAACTGAGAGGCCAATGATGCGGCCCGACAAGTGGCCAGGGAACCAGTGGGGCCAACAGACATTCTGCCCATCCGACCCTTTGGCTACCTGACAGAAAGACCCACATATACCCCGGAAAAAAAAAAAGAAAAGAAACCAAAAGTGAGGGGGTACAAAACTGGACTCAGGCTGGTAGAAAGAGACAAATGAACAAATTTGTCTCCCCTGAGCCCTGGGGTGACTTGATCATCAGTTACATCACTTAACTCACCTGGGAGAATCAAAGTTAAAAAGACTAATGAGCTCTAAGTTTTCAATCCCAGGACTGACCTCTATGGTCCAGGACATCAGTTCCAGGTGTCAGGTGTGTACACAGTTAAACTCCAAGGCAAGACCAAGGAACAAAGGTAATCGACTACGGGGAAGAGAGCCCGGGGAACATTGGGAACTTGATTTCACCGAAATAAAATCCAGCAATAGGTTCAAATATTTACTGGTATTGGTTGACACCGACTCAGGTTGGGTAATAGCTTTCCCCACTTGTGGAAAATCAGCCAACATAGTAACTAAGGTTTTGCTCCAGGAGATATTTCCCCGATTTGACATCCCTCGTTACCTGGGGTCCGACAATGGGCCTGCCTTCACGGCACAGATATCCAAATTGCTGGCAAGGGCACTACATATCGATTGGAAGTTACACTGTGCCTATCGCCCACAAAGTTCAGGGCAAGTAAAAAGGATAGATAGGACCCTGAAAGAAACCCTGACTAAATATGTTCTAGAAACTGGC
>NW_004624759.1:18822705-18896413 GCF_000247695.1 Heterocephalus glaber
AAGGCATGCTACAGAGAGAGAATGATATCTGCAAGACCTATATGCAACATGGGATCATAGCCAAATATATAGTGCAGGTTGAACATCCCTAATCTGAAAATCTGAAATTATAATTTTCCAATATCCAAAACTTTATGAGAACAGCCATAATGCCATAAGTAGAAAATTCTACACCTGGCATCATGCTATGGGTCATAGTCAAAATGTAAGTGCACTAGAAATGATATAAAATTATATTTAGGTTGTGTTTACAATATATATGAATCATAAATTTAGACTAGTTTGTCCACTCCCCAAGATATTTCATTATCTGTATGTCAGTATTCCAAAATCTGAAAAAAATCTGAAATCTCACACATTTCTGAAGCCAAGCATTTTAGAAAAGGGATACTCAACCTGTAAATAAAAATTCCTGCACATCATTAATGCAGTCCAACAAAATGGGCAAGGTACAGGAATTTGAGAAAAGAGGATATCCAGTGATCATATGAAAAAGGCACTTGAGCTTATAGTCATCTGGGAGATGAAAACTAAAAGTATGTAAGAAGATACAACACACACACTTAGAAATGGCTAAAATATTTATATAAAGTACTGGAACAGACAAAGCTGTTGCTACTAAAGTGATAGAAATTAGGATAGTGAGTATGCTTGGGAATGGGAGCGAGCAGGGGTAGTAGCAGGAAAAGGGCATGGATTCCTGATTTGGATAATGATGCAAGTATGTCCATTAATAATTTGTGCCTCTTCTGTGTGTGTGTGTATGTATGTGTATATATACACATACATACATGTATATATATTCTTTCTGTAAAAATTTTACATGAAAATAACACTTGCTCAATACTTAAAATAATTTGTAATAACTCAGTGGCCATATGAAAACAGTCTTTGAGTTTTATCACTTGTAAACTTGTTCATTGGAATGTTTGATTTAATGGTTCTATCCTGAGCATTTTGTACAAATGAGACTGTGACAGTGTCCCCATATTGTTCACAGCCATGCATTTTCTCACATTACTTGGTTTTTGAAATCAGGGCCAAATAATTTGCCAGTTCAGATAAAAATTCAGTTATTATTTTGTTAGGGTTAAGAAAACTATTAATATTTAATGAGATATCCTTCTGCCTAGGGTTTGTGTTCGCTCTCGTTGTTGGGATGCCTGTATGGTTGTGGATGGAGGAACTTCTTTTGAGTTTAATGATGGGGCAATTGCTTCGATGATGATCAGTAAAGAAGATGAGCTTCGAACTGTGCTTCTAGAACAGTGAAGGATTTCCTCAGATGACAAATATTGATTACTGGAAAAATATTTTTACTGCAGAACAGACTACCACCCATAAAGCCTTTTGTTTTTTTGGGTTATTATTGATACCAGTTGCCATGAGCTCAAAGGTGACAAAGAAAATGAGATTTACATTATTCTTCTGTTGGCTTCAAATACAGAAAAGATGTTGACTGTGTAAAAAAGTAGATGGACTAAATGGAATAGAATTGATACCAGTGAATTTTTAAATTCTTTACAATTGGTAACCAAGATGGTTGTATCTTTTAAAATTTAGAAGCAGGTTTACATAAAGGATTAAATGTTTAGGATTTAAAATTTTAACTGTTTTTTTTTCTTCCTTTCCTTTGTGCAGTTGGTCATATACCATTTAAGTGCTTATTTTTCATAGTACCTAAAAGTAAGGATTCTTAAAAATTTTGATTATAGAGAATTTTGATAAATCCTGACATTGACCTAATTGAAGTAGGTAAATGTGGTTTTTATATGTGCTAAGAATTTTCTAATTCCAGATCACAATGATGTGATCTTTATTGATTTAAAAATTTCAGTAATTTCTGAAATTATTTATACGTATTTTCATTTTTCATTGTCAATTTCAACAGTGCCAGGTAAAATACATCTGTTGGGACAAAAATCATGATGCTGTTACAGATATACTAAAGTATCTACTTTAGGTTAGACAGTCTTTAAAAAGATGACTTTGAGTCTAATGGGTCTCTCCTGTCTTTAGTCAGGGACTAAAAGGATGAATTGATGAAGCATAGTCTCTTAGGAGTTTGGCAAAAATCTTTAAAAAATATTTTGATCAAGTGTTGGCAATACTGTTAGAAAGAATGGATTCTTTAGTAAATATGTAAAACAGTACTTTTGGAACTGCTTTATTCAGTATTGTAATGGGTTTCATTTATTTCATATTTCAAATTTTACATAATAGCTTTGTAGGGTAAAATGTGATGGCTTTTCTTTTTTTCCCACTATGAGAATTCCTTTATTCTTGGAGGAAATTTTTATTTAATTCTTGGATCTACTTATAGTAAGTAATCCTATAATTTTCAACAAAAAGCTCCTATTGCTGAATAATGAAATGGCATTCTCATGCCATTTATCCAAAGTTGTGTTTTTTTCACTGTTGAAATTGTCATTGACAAAATATTTATTAAATACCCACTCTGTGCTGTGTATTACTTACTGTTAGGTGCTGGATACATGTTGATGAATGAAGCATACTATCACTAGAATTTGAGACTAGTGGGCTCAGAAGTAAAATTCGTTGGGAGCTAGGATGTATAGTCAAATTGAGAGCTCTTAGTTTTGCCACCAGTGTTTAACATGTTGCTCTTACACCAAAATTTTAAAAAAGAAATGTTAAGGTAAAAAGGTAATCTAGATTTTGATGTATATTGCTAAGAATCTGTTATTCTCTTAATTAGGAATAATCTGCATAAACACTCAGAGCAGAGAATTTACATGATGCATCAGATGGAAATAAAATAAAAATTAGCGTTTTCTCAGAGGTAGATATAAGTTCCAGTTGGATTTAAAATATGTAAGACCACTTTATAAAGAAGTTAAAATTCCACAATATAGAATCTCCTTTAGCAGATTTTAAAATATCTTGAAAAAAAAGACCAACTTGATATTTCAAGGAATATTGTGATTGCCCATGTGTTACCATAGACCTGTTAATGTGTAACATATTAATAGGTAACCTGCTGTATGAAATTGCTCATAAGTCATAATTTAGAAGTTCTTAATATGCTTCATTTGCAATGTAACTTCTGCTCCGTGGTGGGGATTTATTTGTAAGAGATGAGAAACAGAGCATGTTAGAATAGCCAAAATGTTTTTCTGAATGAGTTAACCTTTAAATGGCAACTATATGTGAATAAAGTTAAACCATTGTTATCTTTTTTACTTCATTATTTCCTCATGGGGTCATTATTTGAAAACCAAGTTTTCCCAAAATACCATTTTAAGAGTTTTTACTCACTGCGGTGTATTCTGTACCCTGCAGACTTCCTTCATTGTGACATTTGAGATAGAATGATCAGTTATTTAATCAGAGGGTGAAGTGGTTACCTGAAAAATGTAGACTCTTCAGAAAACTATCAAATATTTTTGATGTTTCATTTAAATATTGAGGGCCCAGTATATTGAATCATATTACAAGTTTTAGTAAATGTATAGCTTTCACTTACAGAAATTTTACAGATTTCACTTCTTAAATAAGCAAAATAGAGCCAGTTAATACAGATATTTTATTGTGAAATATTCACTTGAGTTGAAAAAGGTGTGATATAAATTTAAGGACACATTACCTATTGCTCAGCTGTGAAAATACCAATGTAAATTTAGAACTTAAAGCACTAAAATTTCATTCCATTGTGCCAATGTATGTATCTTGATACTTAAGAAACTATCTATACCAAGACAGTAGTGCAAAAAAGATCCCAGAGATAATGTAACAACCAGATAATGTAACAACAATATGATGAAACATATATATACTGGTGTGGGGAGAAAAGAAAATGTACTATTGAACTAAACAAGTTATTTTTTCAAATGCAGATTATTTTTGCCTTTAAGTGTACATACTTGGGTTGTATCATGTCAGTGAGAAGGCTTATTAAATTTTGTACATTAAGGAAGGTATGAAAAGTTAAGTCTTACACATTTTTAAGAAAATCACTAAAGATAGAAAATATTTTAAGTATTATCTTGAACACCTTAAATATTGATTTTAATGCTCAAAACTAATGTAGATATTTTGGTACTCATTTTGAGAAATATAAAAATCATCATTTTAATGTTCAGATTCACTAAAACATTAAAGCAGAATGCAATAAAACGTTTAGTACAGGATTGTAGGACTTTGACCTGTATCTTGTCATTAGAGACCTTTTTTACTTTCTGGGATATGTGGCTAGGTAGGGAGGGGGGAAAAAGTGATTAAGTGCTTTTCTGGGATTAGCAGCATACACAGTAACAAGTTTCCTTCTCTTTGCCCAGTCCCTAGACCACTTGCTTTCCTTCATAATGTTCTGAACCTTTCCCTGTGCTATTGTTCAAACACAGTTATCTTCCACATGGTAAATCCTCTGAAAATGTTGAACTACAGTTGAATTCACTAGGACAAAAGGGACATATGCAGCCTATCCAGAAATCAGTTTTGCCTTAGGCTAGAGTATTCTTCTTATCTCTGGAACTTATGAATAGGGTAGAGGAGGACGAGGAATCAAGGGTCTATAAGTGATACCAGTTAAAATACAAAAGGAGACTGATGTATATCTTTTTTTGATTTTGCTTTTTTGAGACAGGGACTGTAATTCAGGCTGGCCTTGAACTCACTGTAGCCCAGGCTGGTCTCAACTTGGCAAGCCTCCTGCCTCAGCCTCTCCAGTGTTGGGATGACAGGCTTGTGCCACCATGGCCAGCTTGATGTAGTATACCTTTTAATATGTCCTCATGTTACCAAGTATCTCCTGGGAGGCAAAAATCACCGTTTGTCTAGGTCTAGACAAGCTAGATCTAACCACCAGTTTATGGAAATAGGGGACAGATAAACCTGTTAAGCACCATTCCAGGGATAATAGCAAAATCCAGATGAAGCTAGCTTCATTAATGAATACAAGGTAAAAAAGAGGGGACATAAAGATTAACTTTTAAGGATATCATTTAAATGCAATGTGCAGACCAAGTTAAGAGCCTGACCAAAACAAACCCATGTATGAAAATACTGGCAAGAACTAAGACTCAGACTTAATTCGGGAGAATCCTCCTCTCAGAGGTACAGGTCTGAGTGCTATTTCAAACGATCTATGTGTTGTGCGTGTGGCAGCAAGAGAATGGTTGAGGTCCTAGATAATTGGCCAGGAATTAACGATTGTTAAAAATGCATATGGAGTTTATCATAATCTTTACTTACTGCATATATTTGATATTTTCATCATTCAAAAAAAAGGCACAGTAGAGATAATGTAAAAGAATGATCAACAAAACTGGATGATATTCAAGAATCACTATGACACCATTCAAATGGACAGCTGGCTTCAAAAAGAACTGAATTCCTGGAAGGCTTCTGGGGATAAGAAACTAATCAAATAGTTTTCAAGTGACAATAAAATATGATGTATAAGCCCACTGAATCTGTATTTAAAATTTTTACTAGTTGGCTTTTATTGATAGTACTTGACTATCACATTAATCACTCAAATTCAAATGTTTTATAAATGCCATTACATTTGGAAACACTTTAAAGGAAATGAGCCAATACTTAGCACCTTTTAAAAATGCATTATAAACTACCATTTACATTTGAAAACAAGCATATGAAGTAGACAGGATGTTGTTTAGGACTCTGATTTGTAGGGTCTTAGAGTTTACTGAGCCAAATGGCAGCCCCCAGTGACTGCTTTCTAATTTTAATGATGTACTTAAAGGAAAAAAGGAATACAACTTAGCTCAAGTATTCATTTTTATAAAAAGTGTGTTTATTTTAAAACAAGTCTATAAAAGTAGAAATCACATACAAAAATACAGATTACTCTGACATGTTGGAAAAATAGCTTATTGTTGGAACTGAGTTTGGAAATACAGGCACTGTTATGTCTGAAGGCACCCGGAGGGTCAGAGTCCAACCAGATCCTATCACCAGCCCTTGTCACTAATCTGTAAACAATAATTTCAAGTAGTATTTAGCACTTTTTAACTAAGAAATGGAAGCATAATTATTTCCTATGTAACACTAAATGTTCTTCCTTAGGCCTGAGCAAATAAGGGCACTTCAAACTATTACCATATTTTAACCTTTAAAATTTTTGATATTAAAAAAGTTAACCAATTACCAGTCCAATTATTTAAATACAGGATGACCAAAAATTTCACATTTTTTCATTTTTATAAGATAACAGGAAATATAAAAATGACAATATTATCAAATTTATTCAATACAAGAATCTACTGGTTGAAATGACACCTGCTTGAGCGAAGCTTAGGATAGTCTGTATGTAAACGTGCTACCCGAGTGACTCTTGGAGTAAACAAGTGGTTAATAGAAAAGATGATGGGTTTTGGCTTTTTTTGGTTGCACTGTGAAAATAGGTCATCAACTTAAAAGTAGGTTTATTTTTGAGTGATTTTTTAAAAAGAATTTAATGTTTGCTTCTGTGTACCAGGTTTAAAAAATAAAAAATCACTCATGCCATCAAAGGTTTCATCATGTGAGTCTGAACTCTTCTATAAGACGTAGGTGTAAACAGTGGCCAACTGCACTGCATGGAACACCTGCTTCTAGTGTGCATTTCTGATTTAAAGGAACAAGCTGTTTGCAGGTCCAGTAACCTTATAGTGCGTAGTTTCAAACAATTATTTTGAGAGACCATTTAAAAAAAGACAATTTAAAATACTTGATTCCAAAGTAATAAAAAAATAACCTCAGCACTAAAGGAAAACAGGTAGTATCAGTTCAGAATTCTTCCATTCAACTTTTCAAAAACAGACTGATTAGGATAATACCCCTTTCTAAAAGCAAGCCATTTTAAAAAGCTAAACAACCCATAATAACATAATTTGATTATAAAGTTAAAAACCACAATATTTCTTCACTTAATTTAAAATTCTGGGAACACAGTACATTAATGAACATTAAAGGGTTCTTCAGATTAACCTGGCATATAAAATTGCCTCCCAAGCCTTCAAATCCTATGCCAATTTTAAACCTCTGATATCTTTAAATTTGTTTCTTTTAATTGAGGGGTTATGGTGAATTACATGGGGTTTTCGGATAAACTAATTTTAAATGTAAAGATAAAATTAAAATGCATTATCCCCCAGAAAAGATTACCTCAAACACTATATTCTGTGATTCTTACTGTTCAGCTCACAGTACACACATAGCTCAATGTTCTTCTAAGCCATGTCTTATAAAGCAGTACTGGAAAATTAAATGCATAAAAGTTAACACATAGGCTGTGAACATTGTAAGCCTGTGGTAATTTTTAAAGCTTGATTCAAAATAGACTTAATCAAAAGGGCACTTGACAGAGGTGGCTCAAATTTTGATCTTTAAAAAGTCATCTTGAAATTATAGGCTCATTCTTCTACAATTTCCAAAGGCTCTTAAGGGCTCAGCATTGACAGAAGCATTTAAAGTCATTTTTAAAAAGCAACACTTCATAGTTTTCTCTCTCAAATGCTTCCCTAAAATACTTGCAGGATGAAGGCTAAAGGAAAATCAGTAATAAAACTAGCTGAGTATCCAGCAGTTGGGCTTCCTGACTGTTTCCCCCCATTCCAAAGGAAGAGCAGATACCATCCTGCAATAAGTACTTCATTGACAACTGGGCTTTTGCAGTGTCAGGCGGCATTTGATGCCCCATATCTCCTGATTCTGTTTGTTGCCAACAGCTGGCCTGGCAATGGTGGTGAAATAGGAGCAATTAATCTGCAAATGAGGAAGGGCTTCCCTTAATAGTTGAAGGGTACCATCTGGCACGATTCCAAAAACTTGTAGTGTTTTTAGTGTAGGAATTTCTCCAAGTTCACTGGAAAGGAAGAAAGAGACTTTCAGAGGAGGTATCTAAAAACTGACCAGAGTTATATGACCTAATTTTTACAATTTGTATCATAGTCTACAAAATGCAACCTAAAAACATAATCTGCAAGAAATGCTTTGAAGGAACAGCAGAAGTGAATCAAACTTGGAAGAACAGGCCATACAGCCTGACCCACATGGCCTAAGGAAACACACGTGCATTTTGTTAAACCTTAGTACATAACCTCAGAATGCTCTGCGGTTTAAGAATAAAATCCAATCGCATGTTTCCTTTCTCCACACCTGGTCACACAGTGATCTGAAAGGGATTACTGTGTTGTGTGCTGCCAAGCTAGTGGTGCTGAAAGTAAAAGTTTTACTGTGGTGTCAACTGGAACCACAAGTTACATGAAATTTAAAGAGTGTATATGACCTTTATTTGAAGTAGTCTCCATCTCAAAAAGGAGCTATCCACAGAGTGGATGACTTCTGCGTAATGGTCCACAATCCACAGGTCCATTTCATGTGATGAACCACACCAGTGAGTCCTTAAAATATTTCAGTTCTGTAGTTGGGTGCAGATGGAGAAAAGGGGTGCCAAATCATACCCGTATAGGAGGCAGTAGCCCTTTACCTCACACATTACCATTTTTTCATGTCACAAACAGGTCAGTCCTTTTCTTAGGTATTTCACCTTAGGTGAAATACAGCTATGTCAACAGTGAAGTTCTGGTTCACAGAAAAGAGCTTATTTACCTAAAGTAAGTACTGTTTGGTTTGGATAATGATTTTTCTTAACACAGATCTATGTGCCTAGAAATTCCTTTGTCTCCGATCTGTATTTGTTGCAAGCTGGGAAACATAGTACAAAGCCTGAAGAAAAAAAACATTTATTTTGGAATTTCAAAAAAGTTCTACTGCAGAATAATGAACACATCAATGACCTAGAGTTAGAAACATCCTTTACTTTTTACATTGTCATCATTAGTGAAGGACCCTTGTTAGCAAGACAGACTACATATTGCTGCTTGACCCACCTGCCTGCCCTTTAGATGAACTCAGAAGGAGGAAGCTTAGAAACCTCCTCCCCTTAGAGAGTCTCTTAGAAACAACAATTAATCAACTGTTGTTTTACAAATGTTCTAACAGCACGACGTTCAGCTTCTGTACCTTTTACTTGCTTTACTAGTTCTATCCCATAGGGGGGGGCCTAGGAACTGTTGACCTCAAAGGTGTATAAAACATGTTTGTCAACCCCCAGTCGAGGCTCGAGTCCGATGCTTGGCTCGGGTCCTGGCCGGTAATAAACTCCTGTGTGGATTTAATATCGGTCTCTGGTTGGTTCTCTCTCACTGGGTACAACAGTTAGCCAAACTTGTTATAACTGTCACTTGTCCTCTGATCTTTCTTCCTTCCAGCCCATTCAACACACCAATGTTTGAGGCATCTTCCTAAGCACTGCTCTGATTATGGTACTCACCTGTTCCAAAAATTTTGATTTTTGTGTATTTAGGGATCCCAGACTGTCTTGTGGGCCTTAAGACCTACCAAGCTTAACTTGCTCTTCTAGTTTTTCCACTACCCTTCTAAATGTATTTGTTTTATATTCCACAAAATACCTTAAGCACTAAAGATGTTTAATATATTTCATCAGATAAAAGGTGAAGGGAAATTTGGAAAATAAATGCACTAAGTAAAATAAATATGCTTGTCTAAAAAGGACAAGATGATTTGTAATATATCAAAAGAAAATAAAGTGGAACAGCTTGCTGTTCTCAAACTAATTTCTAGACTGTAGAAACAAACATAAAAGCAAGGTCACAATCCATAGATGTTTATACTTGTCATCACTAAAGGTGACTGCAATCCTGCATCTGAATCTAATAAGTGAAAATTCTGGTTCTGGGATATCCAAAGAAGACAAATTGTGAGTCATTTTGCAGTGGATAATATTTAAAAGAAGAAACTGTAGGTGGTAGTAAGAAAAAGAGGTGGGATGGCAGATGGGAGAGGAGGAAATATTTCTGCAGCAGTGTTGGCAAAGAGCTTTGGTAAGCAAGGAACTCACAGCACACTCTCAACAGTCATACATGAGAAGGGAGCCACTAAGATGGGCTGACCAGTCAAGGAACAGAAAGTCTTTAAAATTTTAATAAGGAAACAAAAAAATGGCATCCTGGTATGTGCATCACCTACAACACAGAAAAACGAATTTGTAAGAATCTCTTTGATTACAATAGAAGAGAAGGAAACCAGAGATAGTAAATAGAAATGAAGTATCTAAAAGTCATTCTAATAGTAAGTGTAAAATGACTTTGATAATGTCCTCACGTTATTTGTTATCAAAGGTTTATTCTTTACCTCATCCATATAATAATTTTCCTTTATAAAATGTGAAATGCCTCAACTACAGATTCTCCTAACTGAAATTTATGTCTCCTAACCTTAGATCAGCAAACTCTTTGCAGCTTGGGTTTCTTATTTGAATAAGAAATAGAAGATGAGCAGAAGAAAGTTTATACATAAAAAATAAGATCAATTAAGGATAAAGAAATAAATAAAAGCAGTACCTGGGGGAGGGAGGGTAGTTTCTCTAGTATTATAAAACATTATTGGGCCAGGGATTTAGCTCAGTGGTTCCAGTGCCTGCCTCCTAAGCACAAGGTCCCGAGTTTGATCCCCGGAACCAAAACAAAAACAAAAATAAAACATTATTATTACTGAAGAAAGACCTCAAATTTCATTTGCCATTTTCAGAGATAAGAAATAAGTAGCCCTCAATTCTTTAGCAGAGATGACAATCACTCTGGAAATGAGACACCCTGGAATTTTTATTATGAATTATAAGTATAACAGTTGCCAGAATGACTGAAATTACCGAGAAAGATATTTTATTTTGAGAAACTCCAAGACAGGGCACCAATAAGCTTATCTTAAAGGGTTTACAGTATAAATCATTATTTACATGATGCGGAAAGCAACATTCTTTTTTTTTTCAGGAAACATTCTTTTACCTTAAAATTCAAGGACAGTATCTTCTTCTCACTCTATACTGCTGCTGACTTGGACTACACTTATGCTCTTGATACCCCTGCTTCTCTTCCAAGATTAGATTTAGAAAAATAAGTAATAATAATGAAAAGAAAGTTCATCCCTAGGCCTGTTACGGGACCAAACTCTTTAACTATCAGTTTTACATTTCCTTCAGGGATGCCGATTTTACTGTTACAATGACCCAGAAGGGTCTCCCTTCCTGGCTCCTCCCTTCATTCTGCCTCCTGACTGCCAGACCCTTTTACCATGCCTCCCTGCCTTGAAGTCAGCAAACTATGGACTAAAAAGTGAGCCAAAAGAAATGTTTCCTCCTTTAAGTTGCAAATGTCAGGTACTCTGTCTCAGCAATGGAAAAGGGATTCAGACACAACCCTTCCTGGGAAACTGCCCAAAGTAAGAGCCCAGATGGCAAAGACAGGAAAAAACAGATGACAGAGAAACAATTTTGGATAAATAGTAGAGGCTCCTAGGAATTCAGGATGCTAGAAAATAGAGGGGTGGGAATCTTAATAAGACTTCCATATATAAAAATTTAGACTCCAACATTTGAGAGCCACAAAAGTAAACACTAGTATCCTATTTAGGCAGGGATTTTCCAAATTAGATATTATTAGCTCAGGCTTTATTCATTAATTCTTTTTTTTTTTTTTTTGGCACTGGGGATCAAACTCAGGTCCTTGCGCTTGCACAGCAGGCAGTGAAACCGCTGAGCTAAATCCCCGGCCCTATTCATTAATTCTTGAAACTAATTCATAAGATCCAATTTGTTAACTTGGGAACTAAATAAATTCTTTGTTCAAATTCACCACCCTTCTTAGGTAGGCAGCTGAAACCAAATTACTGGCTTCAGATAGTGAGCTAAATATGTACTGCAGCTTCACTCAGGTCATATTGGCCATTATGAAAAAGGGCACCTGACCAAGTGCAAAATACTGACCTCTTGTGGTTTTCAATGAAATTGCTACAGAGGTACATTTAGCCGGAGGAAGACTATTACAACCTTTTCGGGTAAAATAAAAGAAACATTTTTTAAAATAAAGAGATGATATTATTCCCAGGATACCTTGGGAATAGCACTTCTTAAAAGAAAGATGAATTAAACTTATTTTTTTCCTTTGTACTCCTTCAATGCTGTGGAAGTTGCTGAGCAGCAAGGACCGGAGTTCGATACCCAGTACCAAAAAAAAAAAAAAAAGAAGAACCATATTAGATACAGACTATTCTGCATCTGCCCAGGAAAACTTAGATCGACACCTACGTTGGCCAGTAAATCACCATGTTTGGGATGTGCCACTTCACTTTCTTGGATCTTAATGTCTCCTGTTCACAGAGTCTTAGACCCTTACAATATACATCACCTACGTGTTTTGCTTCTTCACATTCCTTGACCACCCAGGACATATATCACTAGATTATAGAACTTTTCCTCTAAGCCTATATAAAGACTTTTTGGAATCAACTAGAGCTGATTTGGAAAATTTGGAAAAAAAAGTAAAACAATATTCACATTGGATTGGCCTTCTCAATTATACTGAGTGCCCTCAAAGCCACCTTGTACTTCTTCTGAAAGTGTTTCACAGATGCAAGTACAGTATGGCATTCTACTACTTTAAAACTATGGACAGCAAAATAATATGTAGTGAACAATCGGTTAACTCACTTTTAGCAGACATTTTAAGCAAAAAACTCTGCCTTGGTTTTTCTATGTTGCTGGTCTTTCCTAACTAGTTTGTGATTAAGAATAACAATATATAAGATTGGCTGGGGATTTAGCTCAGTGGTGCTGCCACCTGCCCTGCAAGCACAAGGACCCGAGTTCAATCCTTGGTACAAAAAAAAAAAAAAAAGAATAATAATATATAAGTTCTCAATGTCTGTTACTAATAGTAATGAATTTTATTTTAATATAGTAATGAATTTTAACATCAAGTGGCATGTCTTTTGGTCCCTGCCTTCTACTAGCATTAAAAACAAAACATACTTGAAGATCAGTGGAATAGATTAGAAGATGCAGAAACAACTCCAGACATACTCAGCCATCTCATCTTTGACAAAGGAGCCAACCACCCTCATTGGAGGAAAGGTAGCCTCTTTAATAAATGGTGTTGGAAAAACTGGATTTCAACCTGCTAAAGATTAAAACTAGACCCATACACCATGCACTAAACTAAGATCGAAGTGGATTGAAGATCTAAATATTAAGTCAGAAACACTAAACTTGCTGGAAGATAAGTTAGGTAGAACTCTTGATGACAATGGCATAGGAAAAGACTTTATGAACAAATCTTCAGTAGCATGGGAGCTAGCACAAAGAATCAACAACTGGGATCTTATCGTATTAAAAAGCTTCTGCACTGCAAGAGAAACTACCAACAGAGCTAAGAGACAACCTACAATGTGGGAAGAAATATTTAGCAGCTGTACCTCAGACAAAGGTCTACTATAGAGAATATATAAAGAACTGAAAAAAATCAGACCCCCCAAATTCAAAGACCCAATTCAAAAATGGGCATCCGAAATGAACAGACATTTCTCAGACAAAGAAGTAAAAGCAACAAATAAATATATGAAAAAATGTTCAACATCACTGGTCATTCAAGAGATGCAGATGAAAACAACACTGAGATTCCACCTCACCCCAGAAAGAATGGCTGCTATCAAGAAATCAACAAACAAATGCTGGTGGGCGTGTGGGGAGAAAGGAACCC
Organism: Heterocephalus glaber; assembly: GCF_000247695.1. Next base: position 18,836,289 of record NW_004624759.1, read on the forward strand.
TTCTCCATTGTTGGTGGGAATGTAGACTGGTGCAGCCACTATGGAAATCAGTATGGAGATACCTCAAAGAACTAGGACTACAGGTCCCATTTGACCCAGCTATTCCCCTACTATCTGGAATCTTCCCCAAAGAATTAAAAGAATCATACCACAGCGCTATATGTGCACCCATGTTCATAGCGGCACAGTTTGTAATAGCTAAAGCTTGGAAGCAGCCCAAGTGCCCATCAACTGGAAACTGGATAAAAAGATGTGGTTTTTTAATAAAATGGAGTACTACTCAGCCATAAAGAATGAGAAACTAGAGACATTTATAGCTAAATGGATGCATATTGAGGCCATACTCTTAAGTGAAATAAATAGGACACACGTGTAAATACAGACTAGTTTCTCTAGTGTGAGAAATTAAAAGTGTAAATAAGGATGAAAATGATTAAAATGAATAATTGATAATTTGAAATAAGAAAAGGTTCAAGGGTTTGGGGATGGTGGGAGGGGAAGGGGAAAGGGAAGAAGGGAAAGGAAAAATTATGAGAAAGAAAAAAAAATGGACTCACACTGTGTAAATAGGGAAGCGTGGAGGGAGTGAAGGGTGCACAGGTAATGGGAGAAAAAATAGTAACTAAGATACATCATGTTCAGGTACAAACACCCAATGATAAATGTAAATGTATTTTATACCTAAAATGTAGCAATAAATAAATAAATATATATATATATATATATAAAACCACCATACTTACAGTAGCGTTTCAGGTATTATATCATAGCACCGACTGAGTGATAAGTGTTGGAGGTAGTTGAGCTGGAAAAATTCTGGAAAGCAGTCATTCTTCAGCATGATACTGTCGCTGTAACAGAGCAGAAGAAAAGATATTCAAAATTACCCACTAGAATTGTACTGCTTAGTCCCCTCAATTCAACATTAAGATCTTTTCAGCATTTACTGAGCAATCAAGATTTTTCAACTTTTGATCTAAAACAAAAAAATACCTTAAATCTAGGTGGACAAGGTTGGGGCATCTTCTAATTAAGGTACAGACATCTAGGAAAAACAAGCAAACATCACAGTCACCATATGAGGAATAAGACAAGAATATTTGCTATCACTACTATCCTTTAACATTGTGCACTACAATAGGGAATTTGTGGTCTATAAAATACAATGTTGCTATCACAACTGGAAAAAATATTTCTCCAACTCTAATATATCCTAATTCCATACATATTAAAAAGTTCTAAATGTAAATATGCAGGCAATTATTTATTGAATCTTGGGAGATAGGTGTCTAAACATAAAAACACACATAAGGAACACATTAACTATTACATAAAAGTTTGAGAAATTATCATGTTACAACAATCAGAAAATTATCAGAAAACTGAGAATAAATGTCTTTAATATATTAAGAGTAAAGAGTCTTATTATATTGAGGAAAAAGATAAACAATAGAAAAGACCTAATGAACATGAACAGATAATTTACAAAATACAACATAATAAAAATGGAGTAAGAGATACTAAGAAGGGGCCGGGGATTTAGCTCAGTGGTTTCGCCTCCTGTTGTGCAAGAGGAAGGATCCGAGTTCGATCCCTGGCCACCCCCCCCACAAGGGGATACTAAGTAAATTAGAAATATTGCTTTCCAGCTACCAGATGAAAAGAATTATTTTCTAACACCCCAAATAGATGAAATATAGTAAAGCAGGTTCACCTACTGTACATCACAAATGGGTATTTAAATTTTATGTGTAGCCTTTCAGGAAGCTGAAAGTGATTTTTTTTTTTTTTTTTATAATGAATTGATTTTTTAAAAAAAGTATTTAGAACATTACACACAGGGCCCTTTGGTCCAATAATTTCACTTATAGAAAAATACAGATATGCATGAACATACATACTGTAGCAATAGTTATAAATAGTCCATCCTCCAGTTAAATCTGTTAAATCTTCACCTATTCCATGAAATACAGTACTAATAGTAGTTATTAAGAAACTTTTCAAAGGGAGAAGCATAGCTTAATACTACAGCATCTGCTTACCACGCCTGAGGTTCTAGTTTTAGGAGATACTGTATACTGAAAACAAAACAACATAAAATATATGCACTGTGCTATAACCTCAATTTAACCAAAATACACACATAAACTCACATATCTTACATACAGACTCAGAAAGAAAGAAAAAAGTCTGAAAGGAAATACACCAAAATACTGACTGTTGTTAGCAAAGATACTGAAATTCTAAATAACCTTTCAGAATTTGGAAGAAAGTCACATAGACCGAGCTACCTTTAAGTGGAATGAATAATTTATTTAAAACAACAAATTTCAGCTGCCTAGAGTGGCAATGGTGCATGTCTATAATCCTAGCACTCAGGAGGCTGAGGCTGGAGGATCTCTATGAGTTCTAGGCCAGCCTGGGCTATATATAGTACTAATTAAAGGTCAAGGTGAACTACATAGCAAGAAAAACCAAAGAATGAAACAAAACAACCAAACCAAATAAAACCAAACTAAACAAAAAAAATCAAATTTCACTAATGTTTGAGGGGGTAAATACCCATCAAAAAGAAATCAGTTGCATAAATTACTGATTTAATATAATTATTCCATGGATGGACTATCACATAGCTAATGATAATAGAGGGCAGCTACTGAAAGTAGGTTCTCTGGGGAAATAACAAGTTATTATAAAGTAGCATTCCATGTACCATGTCCCATAAAAAAAACAAACAAACTTGTATTGGAAAAAGACTGGCATGGTGTTAGATTGATTTGTTTTCCATTATTTAAAAAATATTTTGTACATTTTTGAGGATGTATACTACTATGGTCAGTCTTAAAATAGTGTATACAAAGGGAAAAAATGTTGAACAGAGATACTGTGTAAAGAGGGAAAGAAATCAAGATACAACTGCAGCTTTTATAGGCCTCTAAAGAAAAAGCTCCCTTTGTCCAATAAAGCAGGCATTGGAATGGCAGCATTCAAACTTGAGTGATTGCAAAGGCAAGACTTAAATCTCTGGTCATTCATGAGAATGTAGTTATTATTTACTATAGCCTGATATATCTGATTTATTAGAGAATACATCATGTCCTAGAGATATAGTTTTCAAATACTAAGTAAATTTTAAGAAGAATTTGCAAATGTTTGATTCACATCTTTCAAAGCATAATAAAAACCTTACCAATAAACAAAATACATTCAAATGAGCTGTACCAACATCAAGACACGCTTGATATGTATCCCAGGTTTTAGGTTTTCTTTAGGTTTTGTGTATCCCAAACTGAGTATTAGCTTGAGACTGCTACATGAAACTGTTAAAAAAAAAAAAAGTCTTCTCATTGTAACCGTTAATATCTGCAAATCAAGATTCTTTCAACATTATATACAGAAAACAAAGCAGAGCCAAATATTAAGGTTTATAAAGACTGTATCTGCTACCCATATATCCCTACTTCAGATGCCTGTGTTCATTAAAACAACTTCATGGCTCTTTTAGAGTAATAAAAAATTAAATATATGTATACATATATATATATGTTTATAAATATAAACGGTTCATAACAGAGTCTTTTACTGTTAATGCTTTGGACTAGATTGTGTGTGTCTGTGTGTGTGTGATTCTGCTGCTCTATGACTTGTTCAGCAATATTCCTGGTTTCTACCCACTAGGTGCTAACACCACTCCTCTAACTGCAACAATCAAAACTGCCTCCCAGTGTTGTCAAATGTCACCTTGAGGCAAAACTCTCCAGTTGAGAGCTGCTGCTTAATACTAATCAAACAAAATCATCCTTCAGTATCCAAGGGGAACTGGTTGCAGGACACCCCTTGGATACCCAAATCCAAGGATGATCAACACCTAATATAAAACTGTGTAGAACCGGCATATAATCTATGCACATCCTCCTATGTTCTTTAAGTCATCTCTACATTACTTATAACAATGAGCACAATGTAAATGCTATGTAAATAGTCATTACACTGTATTGTTTGGGCAATACTGACAAGAAAGAAAGTCTGTACATTATTTAGTTCTTCTAGAACATTTCTGATCCATTGTTGGTTGAATTCATGTATGCAGAACCCACGGCTTCAGAGGGTCAGCTATTTTTTTTTCACCTATTTTTGTATTAGAGTTTTGACTAACAATTTAGTTGATTAAAAGTAGTTTTGCCTACAAATAAGTTGTTTAGAGTATAAAGTTTTCACCTTCTAGTTCCTGGATTCAAATTGTGACTCCAGGTCACTAATTGTGTACCTTTACCTAACTCTTCTGATCAGCAGTTCCCTATATGGAAATAATACATGCACTAGACTAAATGAGACAAGTAATACAGATGAGAACTTAAAAGATGCTCAATAAATGAAATCTGTTATTACTACTAAAGCCTCCACAGCTCTGGCCTGGAAACTCTCACCTGACTTCTGGAGATTCTTTCTATAGCCACTGAGATTCAGCTGGGTGATTGTTTCTGACACATGTGTGACAGCCACTTGCACATGCTTTTCAGTGAAGTCAAAACACCAGGACAGGTTCAGCTCATCCAGTCTGCAAGAAAGAGGAGAAACGGGGATATGACTCCATCAACTGGAATGAGTTTGCCTTAAATTGCAAACAAAATACAAAACCAGAGACTCCTTACCATTTTATTCACAGAAGATTGCTATTCTGCAGCTCTGAACCCTTTATGTACTGACATTTCATAATTATAAAGATCTTAATGCAACCACCCACATTTATTATGATTTATACTTACAATGTACCGTATCAGATCAAGAACTACAAGTTAAGTCTACAGATATAGTAGGGGGAAAAAAACCTATCTTTGGAGTCATATTTCTTGCGATTACACTGTGATTAACACACTACTATATTTCTCTTACTTTAACAGTAATAAATAAAAAGAACAAGAGGGATCATTATACAAATATCCCTTCATTACAAATGAAATTCATTTGGCTCCAGAGTTTAGCCAGAAAGTTTCTAGGGCAAAGGATACTCCATTAGCCACATTAAGTGGAGAGTTAGGAATATCCCAATAGTTGATCCAATTCTGTTCGGATGTGAGGGATTACTGTATTAGATTCAAGAGCTTTATAATCAAGTCTTGAATCTTTCCTACCTGGAACAGCTGCTTAGCAAAGTCTTCAGGGCAGATTCAGAAAATCCAGAACATCCACAAAGGTTTAGTCGCACTAAATTTGAGTTCTGTGCAAGATTACTAGAAAAAAAAAAGTCACAGGAATACTGATAAGCACTCTTATTCAATCAACAGGATTTGGAGGAAAGCAGGCTGTAATTGTCATTAAGAGCACAGGCCTTTTGAGTTAGAAGTGAGTTTAAAATTCACATTGCACTATTTCTGTGACATCAAGTAGGGTGTTTCAGTGTACTCATCTATAAAATGGCAATAGTACTATCTTCTTGGTGGGGATACTAATATTAAAGCATATAATGTAATAAAGGACGTAGCATAGTCTAGCACAAGAAACACTGATCAATGTACTTTTTAAATTAAAAAAAATTAATGGGATAAATATATATCTATGTTATCCATAATTGGAATTAGCTTATAAGCAAACCTCTATTTGTAAAGTATGAGACTCATTCAATTATACATTTCTTAATATACATTTCTTAATGCCCTCTCTTCTACTATATTCCTAAATATCCTACATAGGGAAACTTAGTGTTTAAGAGCCATTATTCTGGAATTCTGGAAACATACTGTAATGCCATGCAAATCTTGGTTTGGCCAACCACTAACTGTGTGACTCTGGACAAGTTATTCAGCCACTCTGTGTGTCACTTTCCACATCTATAAAAAGGGGTTGCTGTCAGAATTAAATGAGAATACATTTAAAGAACTTAATGTATGGCACATAGTAAGTGCTCAACAAAGGTGCTATTCTTATATCAGGCTTCATCTTTACTCACCTGAATGAGCACACTGGTGTCCTAACTAGTCTAGTTTCTTCCATGTCCCCTTACCTCCACCCCGATGGTGCCTAGCAAGTTAATTTTCTAAATTTCGGCCTTGCCATGTTTCATCTATTCCAAGAGCCACTCTCTTCAGCTTCCCTCATAGTCCACCAGAATCTGGACTTCTTACAGCCCCGCATACTTGCCCACCTGACTCTCTTCTTCCCTTCCCTGAGTCCCATGCACCAGCAACTTTAGCTACTTAAGAGTTTGGAACCAAACAAACAGCTTTACCCAGGCTGCTTCCTTGACCTATCACTCAGCGATCTCCTAACTCACTATTTTTAATTCCCAGCTTATGAGTCACTTCCTCTGAGAATGCCACCCTCCATAATTTAACTAGACTTCTCCATGTGTTGTCACCTAGTCACTATTGCATTTGACAAACACACAGCCTATAATTATCCGCCTCACCAACAAATAAGGCACAGACCATTCACTATTCATCTTTTTGTCTCTAGCACCTAGCACAGGGCCTGGCATATAGGTACCATTCAAACTTTTGGTGCCTCAAATCCTGGAAAGTTTCCCAGAAGCTGCAGCACTGCATGAAATATTTTCTTTGTCTATGGAATAGTACCCTAGTCACACAGAACAAAATTAACACACGTAACAGCTGCCTTTGTAACATACTCTGGCTGCTACTCACTTGACAATGGGATCTGAAAGCTGTAGGCCTTCCAGACTTAGATTCTGCAGCTTGGAGCACTGAGACAGAATGCCATGGAGGGCAGACACATTTATAACTGAGTTCGACAGGTCCATGTGCTGTACGCGGAAAGGGCTATGCACAGAAGAGGAGAAAGAAGCTCTGTAAGATGGCTCACCCAAGTGTATCCAAATCAAATCTGACTACAACTTCTTCCCAAATGAGTGCCGAATCATAAATAAGACCCTAAATACACATTCCAAATATTGAACATAGTTCTGGTCATAAAATAAATTGCTACTAGCTAATTTCCATTCCTATTCTCAATGGTTTTTAAAATTCAAGAGCATTTTTGCCAAGTACAGATGTTGCTGTCAATACAGTGCCAGTTACAAAATTAATGAGAATGAGGTGGATGTACATACAAGGAGATTTAGCCTATAATGACTCCTAGTTTCTGTTGAGAGTGAGTGGGTGAGCAGCAGTGGAGACAAAATGGGGAGAGAGTGGAGGAACAAGTTTTAAAGGAAAACCAAGTTTAATTTTAGATATAACACTGATGTACTTGGACAAAATTCAGGTGTAAAAGTTTTTAGGCAGTTAGAAATGTGAGTTTGAAAGAGAAGACTGAGCTACAGATAAGGATTGGAGAGTCCTGAGCATAAAGGTGGGTGTACAGGACACAGATCATCCAAGAAGTGTGTGGATTAAAACAACAAGCAGTGAGTTAACAGATGTTGGTGTGAACAAAAGAAATCACATGTGTAAAGGAGACTAAGAGGGACCCGCCTTGGCAGTATGCAAAAACAGGGGAAGAGGTTCTGATGATGGAAAGAAGAGAAAAAGTCCTATAGGAGACAGAGATATTTTACGCTTAGCTCTGCTGTCTTCAGGTTGTTTTTCTCTTCAATATTTAGTTATTCCACTCAACCATGATGTACCACTAAACCTTAATACTGCATAATTATCACCATCAGGAAACACTGTCTCAAAATAGTCTATCAAACAAACAAAAAGAGGGCTTTTTTTTCAGGTTGCAGTTCTGTCCATGATAGGACAGAAAACCCAAGCTATATACCTCCCACTTTTTTGTTTAATAGAAATGGGCAGCAAGGAAAGAACTAGGCAGCCCTCATCAGCTGATGAGTGTTCTGCCTGCTTTGCTTTGTAGGATTCACAATTCTCATTTGCTGGGGACCTAACCCAAGGACCTAAAGAACACTGGTGGGAGGTAGTGCTAGAGCTTGAACTAAGAGCCTCATGCATGCCAGGCAAGTGCTCTCTCACTGAACCACACGCCCAGCCTGTGAACATCTTTGATCTGGGGAAGAGCCCAACAGTAATCCTGAACTACAATGGCAACAGCGGCACTGAAAACTGTGCCATGTTCAACCTGTGGGCCACAGGGCACAATATGCAATTAACACCTCACACTGTACAGATGACCTGTCTAAGACTGTAAGGCTACATAAAGAATAAAAGGAGTTTTGATCTGTTTCTCCCTCAAGATTGAAATAAAGTCTTTTCCAAGGGTTTTCCTTTTGTACCTGAAATGTTCAACCAATGGCTGGTCCATAAATGATCGTGGGCAGCGGAAGGCAACCACTCCTCGAGACAGCAACCGACCAGTGACATCCGGGTGCAGATTTCTACCTGTGAGGTCTAGGGTCTGCCAAAGAGACTCATCAAACCTGGAAGAGAAGAGAGGCTTGACTTGGTAAGTCAGTCACAGGGAATGCTGGAGGCCTTCACTCAAAAGGAAGACATAGCTGCTTATTCTCCCCAAAGCAAATTCTAAGGGAAGCAAATTCTTTCGTTTTCAGGTTGACTATGCAATCACCTATGCTCCTACTACTGCCGTAGCCTAGCTAACATGGATAAGCATCCATTTTTCTATATATTTCCAATTTAGATGGTTCAATGCTAAATTTAGGACTGCTAATGATCCAGAACTGGAGAATTAAATCCTAATGTTTGATTTAATATGACAAGTTTAAAATTGATTATTCAAATTGCTTAACTGATTATTATTAGGTGAGTAGGTTCAAAACTTCCTGAAATAATCCTATTTAGGATTATTAACGAAAATTGCCATTTTCGTTAAGCACGGACAGGTCTCAATTACTAAAAATAAAATGGAAAAAAAACTGAAGGAAGAAAATGTAGTACTATTATGGGATATAGCTGTCATAGACATCTAGGAGTGCAGCTCTGCTTTGTAGTACCTTAAATCATCACATCCTTGTGCTTAAATCACATACATGCATGTGCATGTATTTGTGTACATGTGCATGTATGTAAGTGTGCATGTATTCACGTGAAAGGGACAAGGAAAAATAATTAGATTATGGACAGTGTTTCTAAGGTAAAAGGGAAGTTCTAAAATTGCACAAAGTGGCCCAGTAAGGGATTTTTAATATCCAAAGCTGAATTCAGTTGAACAAAAGAAAATGTGCAGTACAAGCACACGATGGATTTTCTAAAATTCTAAAATTTAGGTGTTCTAGAATTTCCTTTTTAAATAGTGCTCAAAATAAGTGACCAGGGTTTTAAATAATTTTGTTAAAGAGTAATTATCAGTGAGTGATTTGACCTCCATTACTAAAAAGGTTGGCTGTACATAGAACATCCTCAAGAGACTGCATTTTTGTAATTTCTTTCCCAGACTAAGATCCACTTCTGAGAAAATTATACCAGCTCAAGTTCTGATTATCTCAAATCTCAGGCCTGACCTAATCCTTGTAAAGGCAAACAACAGCTTACCCAGCATTCTAGGACAGTCTGGGAAAAGTTTTGAAATATCTATCTTTAGCATACACAGGAAGATGTACTCAGGAGCTATCTGAATCCTCAGCTACACATAACTAGCTATGGTTGAGCTGTGGAGTTGGCCAGGCCTTAGATTCCTGCTTTACCACTTGCCTCTACAGTATCTTCATCTATAAAAATGAGATAATACAAATATTATCACTGAAGACTGTATGGAACATTGAACTGATAACACAGTCCCTGCACATAGTAAGTGCTTAATAAATGTCAGTTATAACTTTTATGGCAAATAAAATGAAAATTAATGGACTTGGTGGAGGAGATTAGGTCAAAGGATACAAAACAGAAGATACATAGGATTAACATGTTTTCAGATCTAATGCATTATACGAGGACTATTAGTCAACGATATTGCACTGTACAGGGATTTTTGCTAAAAGAGTATATTTTAGGTGTTTTTCTAACCAAAAAAGAGTAGCTATGTGAAATGATGGGTATGTTAATATGTTTTGTCACTGTATGTACATCAAAACATCACATATACCTTATATATAAGTAATACATACAATTAAAAAAACTTAAATAGACTCTTCAAGGAGTAGACAATTGGACAGCTGGTAAAAAAAAGATAATAAAAAATTGGAGTTTCTTGGGTGGCAATAAATGAAACTCAGCCAACACTCACATCCCAGGTGTGCAAACTTTTGTCTTCTAGGCAAACAGCCCACTCCTGAAGATACCTACACTGCCTTATGTCTAACACAGCCTTAATGGCAAGGAGCTCCTTCATTCTCAAAAGGTCTCAAAAGGAGATCTAGACTCATGGAATGAGAAGTCAGAAAGACAGGTCTCCAAACAAAGCAAAAAACTGACCAGTGCTGGGCCAGGGATGTAGCTCAGTGGCACTGCACCTGCCTGGCAAGCACAAGGTCCTGAGTTCGATTCCTGGTACCTCAGTACCAGGGGTTAAAAAAGGACTGGGGGTAGAGTAGGGCTGGAGAGGGGTGGAGCTGGCAAAAAGTTCCAATTTAAAAAGTCTGAGGGCTATGCACAGTGGTAGAGTGTTTACCTAGCACAACCCAGGCCCTGAGTTCCAATCCTCAGTACCAAAAAAAAGAAAGATTATTTTCTTGCTTCAGGCCTACCATCCCAGCTCACCACCCACACCTAAAAAGTGCTACCAAAATCAGCAAAAAACACCTGTGAGTCAGGCGCTGCACCAGCATCTTTACATCCTGGTAACCGCCCTGCACTGAAGGTACTGTATGCCCAGTTCACAAATGACACTGAGGCTCAGAAGTGTCACAGAGCTCGCTCAGGTCATGGACAGCGTACGTGGCAGAGGCCGGGCTCACACATGGGTCTGAGGCCAGAGCCCTGTATTCTCTCCCAGTGGGACGCAGCCTTTCACAGCTGTCCAGAACTCCCTTTGCTCTGAGCACAGGCCCAGACTCCACACTCGGTAAGCAGGTGCTCAGCTGAATGTGGGGCAAAGAGGTTGCAGAAATGGGGTGATTTTATACCTCCAAGAGACTCTTTTCTTTCGCTCTGAAATGAGGATACTTATTAAGGACAATGGCTAGTTTGCTTGGGGGTGCTAGATATATGTCTTTTTTTACCAGTCTACAAGGAATACACAACCTTCCCTTTCCCTTCCTCCCAGATATATGGCCGAAGGGGTGAACAGTACTTACGCGAGGCAGTACCACCTCTTACAGACACCAGAGACTCTCAGCAGCTCAGGGAGGCACAGACAGGAAAAAATCCCCAGAAGCAGCTCATCCGGGAGGGAGTCCCATGAAACACCTACGAAGAGTCAAAAATTTCCCATCACTGATCTTCCCTGTCAGGTCTACTGAATCTTTCCAAGCATGTAAAGGATACATAATATTTAGCTAAGAGGGGGATTTAACCCTAACTGAATTCCTCATCCTCACATTTACTTTTCTGTCCAAACCACTGTTTACATATCCTGAAGTGAGTTCCTCATTTTCTTAGCAGCAAGAAGAATGCCAAGAATACTTTTCCTATCATTCCTCTCTTCAAAACCAGCCAGCCAAGTGCGAGTGGGGACATTAACAGTGCCACAGAGCAAGCTCCCAGCCCATCAAGATACTGTGACACTTTGGGGTCACTTAAGGAAGGCCTTGTTTTTGTCTAGGGTGGACTTGCACCTCCCCGCACCTTCTTTTAGGTATAGTACAGAAAGCACGCTGAAGTCCATGCACCTCACAGAGCAGTAGCAGAAGGATGCAGTCAGTTCTTAATTCCACAGATAGGAACTGAGCTCCTACCCCAGTGCCAGGTAGTATTGTTTCAGGTATTTAGGAAAGAGCAGCAAACAAAATTAAGACAGACGTGTATTTTATCTTCATGGGGTATACATGCCAGTGAGGGAGGACAGACAATCACACATGAAAAACAGGTACATTGTGTGACTTGGTAAAAAGGATGAGTACTATTCCAAAAAATTCAGCAAGATAAAGGAGGGAATGGAGAGTTCAAGTTAGGTAACCAAGTCTGAAGAGTGGTCAGGGAGGGTTTACTGAGACAGTGATCACTAAGCAGAGGCTTGAACCCAGTGAGGGAGGAAGCTGTGAATATACAGGGGTGTTCTAGGTGCGGGGCACAACATGTCTGCTTGGAGGAACCACAAGGGGAGGAGCAAGGAAGGCAAGAACTGCAGTGTCATTGAGGCTTTCTGTGTCATGGTAAGGCCTTTGCTTTGGCTTTCAATTCAACAACTAGAGGATTCTGGGCAAAGTGACAGGATGTCAGTAAAGTTTTAAAATGATCACTCTGGCTATTGTGTTCAGAACAGACTGGAGGGACAGAAAGGTGGATGCAGAAAGACCATTTTTCTTAGTTTTATGATAGCAATCTCGAAGTAGCAAGGACCCATCTCTTCTTACCTGTGAATATACAAAAAAGCCCACAAGATCAGGATAATATAAAATGGCCAAGAAGGAAATGGGTAGGCACCAAAGAAATACTAGAGTGGTTGATGAATTCAGAACCTGCCTTTCTGGTGTCTCTGCCTCCAGTGACCTTCTAATTCTAGTGATATCCTTTTCGCTTCAACCCAATTTAAAAACACCAGTATCTATGCACCATCTATATTGAATCAGGCACTGTGCAGGGGACAGCGGACATAATGCATAGCATCAGAAGAGTGACAAACATCATAGCTGGTGCCCCTAGGAATATTCCCACAGTCTTTCTGAGACAGTCACACCCTTCCTTCAATTAGAGCGTTTCAAAGGAACCCCTAAATACTTAGCGGAAGTCTGCACTGCTTAGCATCAAGTTCAAAGCTTTCATGCCAGGACCCAACTCATTTTTTTCTGGGCTCCTTATCTAGAAATGTTTTCCAGCCATTTGAGGCTTCCTGTAATTCTTAGAATGAGTCATTTTGCGTCACATCTCAATGCCTCTTCTGTGCTTCATCCTTCCCATGGCGGCTCTTCAATTTAACTTAAATTGCTATTAAAGCCCCAGCTCCTACAGAATGTCTCCCATGATATCATCAATTACAAGTCACTTTTCTCCTATGATCTCATTATTTCCTTGACCATCTCTCTAGGCCTCCACTAGTCCACAAATTCTTAGGAACAAGAATGTAATATATTTTTTTAAAACATTCTTTGTATTTCCAGGAAGTAGCACAAGGTCTAATCCAGTCATCCATTTATATATTTACTGAACATGTGCGAAGGTAGCTAGCTGGAGGTTACGCCAAGGTTCCTCAGTGTGACAACTTGTCTGTTGCTGCCAAAGTTCTTCCATAGTCAACGTGGATGGAGGACAAAGGTTCTCAAACAAGTTCTTGCCTGCTCACCAAATCAGAAAAGAAGGTGAAAGACAGGCTTTTCTCAAATTTTCCTCATTAAGTTTAATTCTCTGACTTCTGCTGCCTCTTACATATGTAGGTGAGATTCTAGTAATTGATCTGGCAAAAATAACCTTTAGTCAGTTTGACTATACTAGGTTGAAAATTTACTATGATCCACAAAGCTGTCTTGATACCAGGTGTGGGCCTCCTCAACAAGTCTCAAAACTACTGAACTGAGGAAAAAGCTCAGCTTTCATAGGAATCTCAGCTATGCTGCCTGCCCCCAAGTCTTCGAACTTCGGCAAGTTACTCAATCTCTCTGGGCCTGTTTTTCATCTGCAGCACTAAGGATAAACAGATTTATCTTGCATAGTTGTACAATGTGCACTTTAAATGATGTACAAAGAAAGATTAAGTAACGCAGCTGTTATAGCTGGGATCTAAACTGATAGGCTGATAGGCTTTGGGAAATGATCAGATCAAGAGGGTGTTAACCCCACAAATGGATTAATCCTCTGAGTTAACAGCTGCATGGGATATCAGGAGTGGGATCTGGAGAAATGGAGAGTCATAGGGGCAGGACCTTTGGGGACTCTTTCTTTCCTCCAGCCTCTTCCTCTTGGACTTTTTCTCTCATTCTCTTGCTTGCTGGGTGCCAAGATATGAGCAGCTCTGCTCTGCCATGATATTTCTGCCTTGCCACAGGCCTAAAACAATGGAGTCGGTCAAGTGGACTGAAGTCATGAACCAAAATAAACCTTTTCCTGCCATAAGTTGTTTTTTGCAAGTATTTTGTCACAAGGACAAAAAGCTAACACAGCAGTGGTTCCCCGCTTTCTTATTTCTTTCTCTCCTTCCCCCATTAAGTCTGCATATTTTCCTTTTATGAAAACCATTTCATTTCAATGCTGCTTTATATTTTCGCCAGTGAGCAAAAATCCAAGGAATGAGCCTATCTAAGTTTGAGAGTCTTAAGTTTGAGATCCTCAGAGGCAGAAATTAAAGGTTTGATTCAACTAGTTTATTTGAGAAGTAATGGCAGGAAGTATAGGAAGAAATGGAGAAGACAGATATGGAAGGGAAGGAAGCCAACTCAGGGTATGTGAATGAGCAGATTATCATTAAGGGCAGTGGGTTCAAATTTTCTAGGAACTCCAGGAAACCATCTGGAACCTGCCTCAGAGCTGTCCCACCCAAGGACGTGGGTGCTGGTTATGACTCCACCATTTGCTGGCAGTCATCAGTGGGGTGCTGAACATTAACTCGCCAGCCTTCCCTGCCCAGAGAAAGCCCTCAAATATGGAGTGATATTTATGTACAGAAAGCCTGACATTAAAGGAATGATGAACTTCAAGGGCTATGGATGGGGCACCAACAGTGCAAACTAAAGATGGCTGGGAAAGGAATCTAGGAAAGCTTGCTGTGAAATGCAAAGCAGGTGAGATACATGAAATAAATCAACAAATTTGGTATTCCTCTTTTATTGGGAAGACATGGGGAATCAGGAACACATTGAAGAGCAATAGGAAACAGATAAAGTGATAGGAGAAAAATTCGACATAGTGATGAAAGCACAGACCAGCAAACCTAGCAACAAAGTTGTGCAAGTAAGAGAACACTCCAGAGTTGGGAGCGACTGTACTGCCACTTCCGTTTTCACCTGCCCAACTCCTATTCATCCTCAGATTTCAGCTTAAATGGCATTTGCTTAGAGAGGCATTCTTAGGAATTCTTAAGAATTCTTAGGACCAAAGTCCTATGGCCAAGTTTGCACACCTAGCACCTAACACAATGCCTGACACATAATAGGCACTTAATAAATATTTGCTAAATACATTATCCCTTTTATTCCTTTACACACACAGTAAATGTGCTGCTGATTCCTAGTGTGCCTGACTAACCCTCAAACAATTAATTACTAATGCTTAGTGCCTGGGGCAGACCTGGCACTGAACATTAGAAACTGCCCAGGTGATAATTTACAAAGGAATGACTGACACTCCAGAGATGAACGTCAGCCTTATTTTAAAGATTAGGAGGATTGATGGCCTCTTAGGACCAGTTTCCTCATTTTTAAAATGACAAGGTTGCCCTCTAAATCCACTTTCTACATTTTGTGGGTGCTTGACTAATGCACTAATGCTGGAGCTGGACTAAGCCATAGATCCTGCCCAGTGGCCACACAGAAGATGAACAATAAATAAATATGTGGCCAACCAATTAAAACTGCCATCTATTAAAAACCCTAAAAAGTCTCTCAGATGTTAATCTCTGCAGCAACTTGTGTACTAAGTACAGCATTAATATTCCATTTTACAGATGAGGAAATTATCTTAGTGGATTTAAATAACTTCATCAAACTACTAGGTGAAAGCAGCAAAAGGCAAAGCAAAAGGCAAATTTGAGTTTCCAAACTCCCCTGCCCCAAGGTGAGGGCGCAGAGTCTCACAAGAGGTAGAAGTATAATGACTTCCCAGGTAGCAGGGGACACTGCAGGTGGGGGTGCAGTACCTACAAAGGAATGACACAACACCTTTGGTATAAGATGGGTGATGCTGAAGACAAAGATATAGAGCATAATGGTGATGTCCTCTATTATTAGTATACCACCTGTCTTTGGGGGAGGTGGAGGTGTAAGGTGGGAGGGGAATAAAGAGAAGACGCAACAATGATAAAAGGGACAAAGTCATACAACCAGTACATGGCAGAGTGGGAACTCAAACCCGGGTCTGACTTCAAAACAGGCCTTCTTTCTGCTTCATCACGTGCTAAGTAAATTTGTGCTCTCCTGTGTTCTGAGTGGTACCTGATTATTCTGCAAGTTTAGAAAAGGTGAGAATTAAATCTGATTTGCTTTGAAAAAAGTAATCACAGATCGTGAATGAATGGTAGAAAGAAGGTATGAAATATTGACGCTAAGAGGCTCCAACGGGTTTACCACCAAGTGGAAGGAACACAGACATGCACAGCCTCAGGTAAAAGCCAATTACCTAGGGCTCCACTCTGCTGACCACAGGACAACCTCCATCCTAGGGGCCTGGGTGGGGGCGCAACAGCCCGGAACTGGCTGCTCCCCCAGCAGATGGGGCAGAAGTTTGCCTTTAATAGCTGCTCTAGTGGCTGGCATCTAGGCTGCGACATGCTTAATCTAATTTTACTTGCCATATTTAATTCTCAAAACATCAGCCATCTGTTTCCTGGATTCTTGACTACACTGCTGCCTGGTCTGCTTGCTGAGAGGAAAGGAACATCCGGAGGCCTTTGCTAGCTTCTGCTGAAGCCAGCAAGGCTGCACACCAGCCCTATACAAAGGAAATAATGGTTAAGCCTGAGGACTCCAGTCTTCGAAAACACGGATGGTGATAAGGGATACTTCAGAGCCTGGAAAGGCCCAAAACTGGCCATAGCAGAGCTCGCTGGTGATCACCTGCACCCATCACTGCTTCCACTCGCTCTTCAGGTGCAAACCCAACTTTCCACCACTGTAACCCATCACCTCCTGTGCCTCTCAAACTCCTCTGAAAAGAGTGCTTTGTAGGAGTTTTCTATGCGCTTGATCTTTCTAGTACAGGTAACTCAGCTTAGATCACCTATTTATTTCTCAGAACTCATTCAGATTGAAAATCTGAAGTAATCCTAGCCATATCTCAAATTATGACTTTTAAAATTGTTCTTTTTCTGGCTTCAATACCGTGGCACTGAGGCTCTGCTACCCCTCCTTCCTTCCTTCCTTCAGGGGTTTATCTCACAATTAGTTTTTCTGACTTGTTTTAAGTAGCAACACTTCCTTTCTGGGGAAGTACATCCAGAGTTTGTCTTTCTAATGAGTTCTCCTTCCTCTTCCCACGAACAATAAAGAGAAAACACGAGACTGTATTCTGGCTAGGTAGACAAAACAAAACATAGCAAAATGAAACAGGAATCCCCAGTGTAAACCTTTGCCTCACAACTCTTATTTCTAGGAAAGATTTGCTCAATCCTGAGGATGAAAGGAGTAAACAGAAACAATTGAAAGTGGAACTTGGGGAATAAGGTACAGGATATAAATTCTATGAGAGCAGGGTCTTTTGCTCATGTTCAATGCTTTATTCCGAATCCCAAGAATGGCACTTGATAAATATTTGCTAAAAGGAATGAATGAATGAATGATAGGAAACTGAAACACGCAAAGATGACTGGGCATGTCCCAGAAAGTCTTCCACAAAACTGAAATTTGGGAACTGTTGGCTGAGACTCATTGATGTGTCATGAGACTGATTTAGTAAGTTTGACTAGAAATATCCTGGAAAGGAGAAAGACAGTTTTGTGAAAATCTCATCTCAGATACACATCAAGGATTATAAGATAAAAAATATTTTTTTACTCGTTAACAAACAAAAAGTTGCATGAAAAATGTTTGACCTGGGATATTAAAACAGGCTCCCAGGCCTCAAGGAGTTCTTGGATGAGAATCTCAGGAATTTTGCACTTTGAAAGCGTTCCCTTGGGGATTCTGATATGTTCTGAACTTTAGTCTCTTCTCTGAGAACCTCTGTAGGGTCTGGAATTTCAAGCAGTCTAACAACCACGGAAGAGCTAATCAACAAATTAGTTCAACCACATTTTCATGCCCATCACCTGTTTAAAGGGCAGAAAACAGGCATTTAATGATCATAAATAAAATGTGATTGTCTCCTTTCCCCATATTACTGGCCTCACTACTGGGCTATTTTCTCCCAAGTCCTTCCATCACTCAGCCCAGGGCAAATCAGACCCATTCTGGTATAGCAGACCTCACAGCTCTAATCTTCCAAAGTAAACAGATAAAGAAGATTTTGTTGCCAGCCGTGAGGCTGGATTGAAATTTGCAGGGGAAGACTGCTCAGCAAAGTACTACCAAAAGCTCACACCCCAGGCGAGTCATCAGATCTTTATGCACAGCAGGCATGGCCTGTCCTACCCCAATCCTGGCACAGATATCAACCACCTGTCTTGACAACTGGAGGCAAAACTTCCTGGAATGAGGATCTAGCTACCCTGAAGGCCTAGGCTTCTGGAGGCTGAGTAGGAATTTTCTACGACAGCTGCCCCTCATTCTACATCACTGGACACCCCCACCCCTCCATCCACAGCAATTAATCAATCTCCATGTATATTAAGTCCATGCACATACAAATGTATAATTATTGTTTTCTGTCTCCTGAACCGTTCTCTCCTGTACCTCGCTCTTAGGTAATAAAAACAAAAGTCATTATCTTTTCTGAAGGTAACTTTAAAATCCAGACTCCCTGATTAGACCACTTTCAGCTCCTCTCCCTTGAACCTCCATTTTTGCTGAGTGTAAGGAAGACTGTCCATACATATCTGAATGGGAACTCAATCTCTTTTGCATAAGGGACTCCCTCTCTCTGATCCCCTAGAGCAGCCACGGTGGGCCTTTTAGAGCTTTCAAGGACACAAACAGCCTGTTGTGGCATAGGCTTGCCACCACTACCCTACTCTTTTGTGGCTAGTCTCAGTAGCAGCCACATATTCCTCAGGGTGAGCTGCTCTTAAGTTTTTTTTTCTTCCCAACTTGATTTGCATATTTCTAGGACACAGCAACCATCCTCTATATTTCTATCTGGTCCCTTTATATTTCTATCTGTTTCTATCTGGTTGCTTTAAAGAAAAGATTTTTTTTCCAAATTTACATTTGTATACGTAATATGTGAATGTGGAAGGACATACAGCAATCACACTTCATGTCAAAAACTATTGGCAACGGACAAGTTAACTGAAATCTGTTCATCTTAGCAGAAATGTCTTTCACCACATTTAGTTGGTCAAACACCAAATTGCCACTGCTACATTCCAGATGCTGGAAACAGTAGTGATATTAACTTTAAAGAAAAAGAGTTTTACACTAATAGGGTCAGACTAAGAGAATCATGGACAAAAATAAAGCAGCCTAAAAAATTGTTGTCAGAAATTTTGATCTTTTTTTTTTTTTTTTCTGTGCTTGGTATTGAACATGGGCCTCCTACATGCTATGCAAATGCTCTACTATTGAGCTACAACCACAGCCCACTTGACTAAAATTAACTGGGTTTACTTGATGAGTGGTATGTGCCAGCAGCCTCCTAAGAGGTTTATGTAGTCTTATTTAATCTTCTCAGCCACTTACAAAGTGTCAACTATACTTCATTTCACAGGTAAAGAAACTATGGTTGAGAGAGAGAGAGAGAGAGAGAGGGCGCTTAACTTTCCAGGGTGGGTAAAGAGCAGAATAAAGATTCAAATTCAGATTTGTTTGATCTCCCAATACTCTCCTGCCTTTCTGGTTAATTCTTAATGTGAATTCTCATCTTGTAAACGGACAAAGATCTTTCTTAAAGAAAAGGAGAAGAAAGCCAATTTTTTTAAAAGCAAGCAACCAACCCATGAACCCTTCCACAGAAGAGGCCAGAAGGGAGAACTTAAAAGACAAACTTATTTACCTTGGCTTTATAATCTGCCTTCTATTCACTGAATTTCAGCCTATGATTGCTTCCATAGACAATTTCAATAGCCTCCCAATTCTGTTGTCTCTAATGTTAGAATATAACCCAAATATGACCACTATTCATCATTCCCACATATATCTTAACAAGTTTCAAAACTTCTATCCTCTACTCCCTACAGTTTCATCTCAGCACATCAGTATCTTTTTAAAAGGCTCAATCAGATCACATCACAACTCTGCTTAAGACCACCTCTAGCTGCACTTCCCCCTGCTCTCACCTTTCCCACTCCATTCTTAGTATGTGGCTTCCTTGCTGTTCCTTGGGTAAACATGTCATTCTTTTCCAAAGGATCTTATAAAAGCTGTTCCTTTTGCCTGGGGCTCTTTTCTCCAAGATAAGAGTAAGGCATATCCCCTGGTCTCCTGTGTGCCTTTACTTAAAGGCCCCTGTCCAATTGAGGCTTTCCCTCAAAATCCTGTTTAAATCTGTAATTTACCTTCTTATCCCAGGACTCCAACTCCCTTCTGGCTTGCTCTATTTTTATTTTTTAGCCATAATCATTTAGTATTATGTTCTTACATACTACATAAAATATCCCACTTACTGTGTTTATTGTATTCTCTCATTAGAATGGAAAATCCATGAAAGTAAGAATGTTTACGTTTGGCTCACTGTTGTATCTTCATCACCCACCATAATGCCTAATAAGCAGCACGCACTCAGGAAATATTTGCTGAATTACTGTTTTGAATACGTACTAATGGAAAATCCATGAAAGTAAGAATGTTTACATTTGACTTACTGTTGTAGCTTCATCACCTAGCACAATGCCTAACAAGCAGCACGCACTCAGGAAATATTTGCTGAATTACTGCTTTGAATACTTACTAGCAAGAAAAACTGATTAAGTCAACGAAGCACCCTATGGTTTTGAGTACTCCATGGTTCTGATCCATTTAGGAGGCACTCATTCACCTGACTCAGAAACCCAAGGGTTTCAGAGCCATTAGGAAGGGATAACACGTGGTGATGTCTATATTTTAGTCAGTCTATTCTATGTCTGGGGGAAGACCTTGGGGAAAAGAAAGTTGAAATTATTGAGTCTATTACAATAGTTTAGGCAAGAGAGGATGAGAGCCTGAGAAATATTTACTAGATAAGAAGGAAAGATGTGATGACTGATTAGATGTTGGGGTACTCAGACTGACTTAGGTTTCTAAGTTGGGTGACTGGGCAGATAATGTCACAATAATGGAGACAGAGCATACCAGAAGCCCATTTGAGAGTGGGCCTGGAGAGATAAGTCTTGTCCACTTAGATTAAGATTTGTTTTTGTAGTCTACTGACAAGTAATTAAAGTGATTAGAACGGAAAGCTCAGTGGGGGTTCAAAGCAGTAGAATATAAACAAAAAGAATCCTTCAAGCAGATCATTGTTTATGTTCCCATTTATCAGTGGCACTGAGCTGGACTTTGGGCAGGCAGATTTCCTTCTAAGGAAAAAGACACGAATCTTTTCTCACGAGTTAAAAGTTTCAAGTTGATTGCACACCAGAAGATACAGACCTATATATCTCCAGTAGACTTCATTGATGGCTGGCCCCATCTCCCTGGAAAATAACTTTCAGACTTCGAGATTTAAAAAGGGATCCATTCTAAAGATCCTCCAAGAAAGGTTTTCCAACAAAGTGCCTCAATCCACCCCTTACATAAGTGACAATTTTACACTATCATACCTGGAAAGTTCTCTCGATTGACCTTAGGCCTGCGGATGATCACAAAATCTTTATCATTTCCTTTGCTCTTCACCCTTTTCCGTGAGGGGCTTTGCGGGTGGCCAAGGTTTGAGAGCAGTTCCTGGGGGATGTTCTCACTGTCCACCTCCTCCTTCTCAAGGGCGGAGACCCCCATGCCTGACAACAGTTCAGAAGTCTTGCTGGAGTCCCATCCCCATGTGAAGCTGGTGGTAACGTTGCTACTCTGGTCCGGAATTTCCTGGAGGTGCTTCCTGCAGAAGGGCACAATATCATCGCCTTTCTTTTGAAAACACACCCCTAAATAATTCTAGGGTAGGCATGAAAGAAGCAGCAAATTATGCATTGTAGAAAACTTTAACAGCAGCTAATAGAATTGTATTTTTTACGTGCCGACAGTTAATTCCCAAGAATGAAAAGGAAAACAAAAAAAAAAAAAAAAAGAAAAGGCTTTTTGATTTACTATCACGCAGAAGGCCTCAAGATTTTCTTCCCGTGGAGGGAACAAGGAAAGAGAGCCATATAGTGATTGAAATCGGTAGTAGGTAAACCCAATTTGGGAAGCCAAATTAAACTGCATCTCATTCCCGCACGGAAGCACCCATCTAGCCACACATTCCCTAAGGGGCTAAGCAATCATTCACTGAACAGCATTAATAAAGATCTTAGCAAGTAGCAATATTAGCGGCCTAAAAGAATTCAGCAGGTCCATCCATGGTCTGCCCTCTTTGCAATCCACTTACCTGTGCATGGCGTCCACCGGGTCCGGAGTTTTAAATACGTGCATTAATTGCAGAACTGCCCGCCTCCCGGATTCCCGCTTTGGCGCGCAGCGGCTCCCAGCGTGCAGCTTGGGCTCCTAGCAGTCAGACCCGCGAACTGTAGCAACGTTCCATCCCTGCAGCGCGCGCAGAGGTCCTCCGCCCTCTCTCCCTACGGCTGCCGTCTGCGCCTGCAGCCTTCTGGGAATTGTAGTTCCTCTACTATAGCAGTCCGACTGGCTCGCTCTTACTTCCGGCACAAGTAGCTTCGTCCGCCTTTCAGATACCCACAATACCCCGCGGCGCGGGGCTGGACAGCACACGGGGTAGGCGGGGAGGCGGAAGTGGGCGGAGCTCCCATTGACTGGGAAATGTCAGCTGCTTGACTGGACAGATTGCCCTTTCTCGGGAGCCTGGAGGCCTTCTGGTGACCCCCGAGTGTGGGTCTCAGACCCTGGACGGCTGTGGCGGACGCGAAGCTTCCCGGTCCCTTCCAGACGCTGTCTGGCGAGATCGGACGGTGAGCCCGAGGGGGGCGCGTGTGAGGCGCGTTGGGGTCTGGGGTCCTGGCCGAGCGCTGACGGAGATAGAAGGGAGCCCAGGAGAGAGAGCGGCCGCCGCCTCGAGGCCCACCCTGGCCTCTTCCCTCCGCCTAGGTGAGAGGCTGCAGGCCTGGAGGATCACACCTGCTAGTCTCTTTGCCATAAAGCGTCTTCCACTGGGGAGAGGCCGCCCTTAGGACTGCGTCGGTGGACAGGATCCTTCCCACATCTGTAAAATAGGAACGAAGACGACGCACATCTCACAGGCTTGAAGTGAGGATCAAATGAGATGATGAGTGTGAAAGTCTGTTGAGAAGTAAAGCGCAGTTCACAGGAGAAGCGGTGGTTTAATTTTAGAGGAGCTGGAGACCGCAGTGGTTCCTGCGTGCTGTAGGAAAGCTGCGTTTCTTCTTGCAGCCTGGACAAGCCTCGTACACGCTAAGCAAGGGAGTAAATAAGATGACGATATGTTTTCAAAGGGCTTTACCTGCAAGCAAGAGGCCACCAGCAATGCCATTTGGATATACTAGCTCAAGCGATTTCGTCCGTTTTCCTGGCCCCCTAAAAGCACGCTGCATTTAGCTTATCTCTGATTGGAAGAGGTTGGGGGCGCTTAGGGTAGGGAGCATGCCATATTCCAGGCACAGATGACCCCCCGAAATCCACTGTGCAAAGTATACTAAAACTGTGACCCTGGAAAAACAGTGGGAGAGGGAAGGAGGTTGAATTCTAACCCTAATAGAAACGAAGAAGACTTAATAAAGTTCAGAAATAAGCAAGTCTGTTTCATCACAAGCATATTAGAATATTAATTCAGTATGCTTTATGATACGCTTGTGTTTCTTTGAAAACAAACTAAATTCGCTTTACACTCCCTTGCCCAGGTGTGTGCTTCTTTCAAGCTTGGTGGTTGGCTTGAAAAGTAACTACATGTTTGCAGAGGAAAGAATTCTGTGCCTTTAGTTTGTTCTTGAAAGTTGATATGATTGGTGTAAGGAGATCTGTTAATAAATTGATTTTAATTGAGACTAAGAATACTAAACTTAAGTTCAAAATTCATTGAACTAATGTTAACATGGAAGATATTTTAAAATGTAACCCCCACTATATATGTATTCAGTAGTCTCATTTTTGGAAATCGAATATGTCAAGAGAGATTCTGTTTAAATATAAGGGCAAAGTGCTTTTTACCTTAGTTCCATCATAGCATGAAGTAAATCTTTAAACTCCTTTAGTTATTTTTTCTTATATTATTTAACCTAGCAGAACAAAGGGATGAGGACAATTTCATGGCAAAAAGTTTTCATCTGCCAATCAAATTTCAATTTTTATTCATTTCCGTTGGTTTGTCTTAAAGCAGATTTTGAGTTCTGTTCAAGTTAATGCTCTGTGATAGATGAGGCAAGAACAAAAAAGTCCTAATTTTCTGTATGTTTTCTACTTCTCACATGTGGATTACAGTCATATCAATAGCACTATTATGTGTAAGGTGAAAACTTAAATTCTATATTAAACATGACTTTCTTTGCATTCTATCTTGGTACAGCTAAAAGAATAATTAATAGAATGTTTTAAATTTATTCACTATGAAAACTGAACCAGAGAAATTATTTAAGCAATTTAAATTGCAGTAAGTAAGATGTCAGGATGGGAGATAAGACATGTAATTGAAATTTGGGCTTTGTGGTCAGGATGCATATGTTTGGATCCCAGCTTTGTCACTTATTAGCCATGAGAACTTGGACAAATTACCCACCTTGTACCTTTCTCGTCTTAAGCAAAAATACTAACAGTTCTTTCTTACTAGACTGTGGGATCTAATTCAGTAAAGCATAATATTAGAACAATGTTTGGACTATAGAAAACACACATAAGTATCAGTGATTTTTTAAAAAGACTGTTATTGGGAAGGATACTAAGAATTATTTTTAAGTCTTGAAGTTTATATTCCTGGAGTCTTAAAACTACCCATTAAGAGTAGTTTTCTTTTTACCTATCTACCTGGTTGCTCTCCCTTTCATACCTTGCTAAAGGTGAAACAATTTGCCTGTGTCTCCTCCTGGGAGGGGCCTGTCACACTTTGGAATTCAGGTTACCTGGTTGGTTTGCCAACTTGGCTTTTTGATGGCTTAAAAAACTATATGATTTTTTTCTCATTTTTATTTTTTACTTATTTTTTTGGTACTGGGGATTGAACTCAGGACCTTGCACTTGTGAGGCAGGCAGCAGAACCACTGGGCTAAATCCATGAGCAGGATAGTCTCTTGTGGTACTCTATATTCTAAACTGAACTCTCTTTATGTCTGAACCTTAAATATGAGAATAATGATTGTTCAGAAGACTTAAATTTGAATTTTTAATCCTTCACTTCTAGTTGTGATTCTTTTTGTTTTTCATCACTAGGATCTTGAGTTGTCTCCTAGATTTTATAGACTATTTTTATTTTATTATTTATCTCTATTTTGTCACATGTTTGAGTAAAGATAACCATATAAGTTAACAATGAGTCTAATGAATCATTAGGTCCTCACTGGAAATTTTTCTGTTTCAGAATGTTTAGTTCTGTTAAAATTTTTGTCAGGTTTTTGTGTTTTTGTAGGTTGCTACCATTTCTTGCTCTCTCTCTTTCTCTCTCTCTCTCTCTCTCTCTCTGTCCTTTTAAACACTGGAATTCCTGAAATTCCAAAATTATCATAACCTCGGAAATTTTCCTGAAAGAAAATTTATCAGCCATAAAATACTCAGAAAACAGAACTCCAAGTCAGGGACTTTAACAAGCTGATTATAAAATTATTATAAAGGCATTTATAATAATAGTAATATTGAATAATATCTTAATGATTGGGAAAACACTGGGTTGGTTTTTAAAGTTTAAGATTTTGGAACCGATATTTTGACGGTACAATATATACCTACATATTAGGTGCTAAGATTTGATAGAATGGATTGACATTTTGATTTTGAGTAAAATCAACTTTTTGCTGCTGTGATGTTAATGCCATCTGTTCATAGTTTTAACACGCCCCCCTCTTTTTTTTCTTTTTTTTCTTTTTTTCCTTCTGTACTGAGGTTTGAACCTGGGGCCTTACACAGGCTAGGCAAGTGGTCTACCACCAAACTACATACCCAGTCCTTTAAAAACTAAATTAAATTACATTCTGAGACAGGGTCTTATAAATTGCCCAGTGTGATGGTTACTCTTGATCACCAAATTGATTGGCCTGAGAGATGCCTGGGAAATTAGTAAAACATACTTCGGGGTTGGTCATGGAGGTATGCCCTTAGAGACTAAGTCTTGTCTCTGGTTCCATCCTCTTGGGCTTTTTCCCTGCTTCCTGCTTCCCAGATACCTTGAGTTGAGTAGCAGCTTTCCCATGCTATGCCCTTCTACCATGATGTTTCTGCTTTGGAGCCAGCTGTCCATGAACTAAAACCTCTGAAACTGAGCGAAAATAACCCTCTCCTTTAAGTTGCACGTGTCAGCAATGGGAAAGCTGACAAGTACACCCAGCCTGGCTTCAAACATAAAATCCTGCCTCAGCTTCCTCTGTAACTGATATTGTAAGCACACACCACAATGCCTGGCTTCTCTGTCTTTTCTAATCACTTGGAACTGAATTTTGATTTGCCTCCAAATTTAGTATGATCCTGATTTTCTCCCTAAACATATTTTAATATCTGAAGTGTATTATTAGTCAGCTATTGTGGTCAGAGGTGTATTTCTGCTTTTGTCCTTGAGACTTTTTGGAAAGGTACAGATGGTTGCAGTTCAGCAAATGGCCTGTCATAATCCATCTCTGTTTTAATCATGCACTTAGAAGAATGACATTTTCTTTCTGTATGCCATTGGTGTGTCAGGTATACCTTCCTGAAGTGGTTCTGAGATGTGTTCTGTTTCTTCAAAGCAAACATGAAGGAATGTTTGAGCAGCCTTATAGACTGAGGACAATAATCCTTTTGTTGTGAGAGGCACAGGAAGCAATTTCTATGAGCCTATATAATATTCTTATGTAACAACGACAGTGGGCCCAGACTTTTGGAACCACAGAGAACGAGAAGTAAAAAACAGGTTTTTTTCTATTTAGTTTATTTTGAGGAGACAGGAAACAGACCATGGGGTAAAGCTATTCTGTGAGACCATTGAGTCAACTAGGTATCCTCTAGGAGTGTATGATATGAAGGCAGCAGAGATAAGCACCCAGCATTTACTGAAGGCCTACATTGTGCCTGAAACTCCTACTTTGTGTATTATTTGATCTTCACAGCAACCTATCTAAGGTGGTTTTCCTCCTTGAATGGCCTTCATTGCATACCAGTTAGATAATTATGAAATAAAGTTGGGATTTGGAGCCTAACTTTGCTAAGGCATAATATTTTAAAAGAGTTATAATTTTAGGCACTTAACACCTGGCAGAATTTTTCATTTTCTTTGTATTTTACCTTCATATTGCTGTATTGATTTAAAGATAATTTTAAAATTACAAAACAATATGGGTAATTAAAAATTACACAGAAGAAAGCACAAAGAAGAAAGTAGGTATTATCTCTTTACTACAAGGTGACAACCATTGTGAGATATATATATATATATATATATATATATCATTGTCAATTTGAAGATATATATACATATATATATATATGTATATATATCCTTTCTCCTAGGCTGAAGAAATGATGATCTTTAATCATTGTCTGCAATAGAGTGTTGCTGTTAGGTAGTGTTTGACTCAGGCATAGATCCCTCCTCCACCAAGCATAGCCAGAACAGGATTAGAAAGTTATGAAATCCTTGGCTGTTTTTCTCAAAAAGTCAATGGGCAGCAATGGGACGGGACTGTTTAGTACAATTTAAGTTGTATGGTTTCAGATTTAAATAATGTCATCATGAAAAATAATATTGTACATGAATTTTTATTCCCATTTTGGTTCTTGAAAAGTTATTTTTTGAGGAATTGCTAGGACAAAGAATACATATTTTTTGGAAGATTTTAAATATATGTTGAGAAATTGCTGCCCCTCTAGCAATGAGTTATTTAATAAGCTAAGCTTGAATTGTTTGATCTTTATTGTTACTAGATTTTAATTGGAAATTATTTTTATAAATTGTAATTTAATCTCCAAATAATCAGAGAGAGAATAACATACTCCTAGATTTCCACGGGAAATTTTTAATTGAAACAATTAGAACAGGCTACAGAATTCTTAAGGAATCTCAGAAGATGCTATTCTGTGGTGGAACAATTCCTCATTTGAATATGGGTAGAAAATCGAAGACACAGACTTTAAAATGGTTACTTTCTCATTTCAGGTTAGGCAAACCCTAATTTTTATCTCCCATTTCATGGAACCAGTAGCCCTCACCTGTGTCAGAA
This sequence comes from Heterocephalus glaber, assembly GCF_000247695.1. Next base: position 18,864,426 of record NW_004624759.1, read on the forward strand.
GAAGAAAAAATTCTGTTAAGAGAAGTGCATGATGCAGTAAATAGACTAACACACAAGGGTGTCCTCCCCTCACCTCTGGAACCAGTCCATGTGATCAGGGTGTCCAAGGGGCCCAATGCTAAGATTTAGGCAATCTTAGCAAATTAAGAAACTAGGAATTAGAGGTTCTTCTCCAGAGAGGAATGCAAACCCACTGCCACCTTGTGAGACTTTAAGTAGAAAATTCAGTTGAGCCAACCTGCATTGTGTATTTTAATAAAGGGTAAATTTACATTTACATGGGAAATGTCCCTACATTATATATCAAAGAAAAAATCACATTTAACAAACTTTTCTTTGGTATTTACGTTATTGAAAGTTTCTTTCCATTGTCAATTTGAAGGATTTTATTGATCCTTATTTTGTTTGTTTATGATCTTAATTCTCAATGTTAAGATATTAATCACTTGGGCCAGGGATTTAGCTCAGTGGTTCCACCGCCTGCCTCGCAAGCTAAAGACCAGAGTTCAATCCCCGGTACCAAAAAAAAAAAAAGATATTAATCACTTATTCATAGCCAAACAAAATAGCCAACACTGACTTTACAAAAATTGCATAATGCCTTTATTAGTAAAGATAAATTATTTTTCTTGGTAGAGTGATATCAAATAAACCATTTACTTATGTCTGTATCATCATTTATAATTAAAAATATTTTCAAATGTATGACTATTCAATAATCATTTTCACATATAAAATAGGAAAAATGACTGTCTTTAAAGAAAATGAGATTCATGTAGATAAGTGGAAAGTGAAGCAGTAGGTTTTTTTGAGACAGGGTTCCACTATGTAGTTCAGGCTAGCTTTGAACTCACTATGTAGCCAAGGCTGGCCTAAAACTGGCTGCAATCCTCCTGCCTCAGCTCCTGAGACCTAGGATTGTAGGTATGTGCCACCATGCCAGCAAAAATAAGAATTTTAAGTCCTGAAAGTTGAGTTGTTAGAAAAAATTAGCATTAAAAAAATAACTTTTCAAACCAAAGAAAGATTAAATTATGGGCTATGGATAATCTTAGAAAACTTTGTTTTGCCAAATATCTAATTCCTAGGATCTTAATTTGCTAAGATTGCCTAAATATCTAATTTCATAGGGTAGTATATTTTAAAATATTCTGTTAAGATTTAGAACAGTGAGAAACTCCAAGTGACACTATTGGAACTGTTCACATGTGGTATTAAGAATGCCTTAATTTGTAGTATTTTAAGAACTAGTACAACTTTTGTTAGAATAACTTTTTTCCTGAAGGTACAATGTGAAATTTTTAAGATGGATTTTAAATAGTAAGATATAAGAACTTGACATTAGGAATTATTTTTTTCATTTTATTCACAGTCCAATGTAAAGCATGACAGTTTCCCCAATGTTAAATATTTAGAAAATTTCCAAATGGTTGTTTCCTGTGTTAATAATACATTTTTTGTTTGTTTTCAGTGAATAGATATGGTTCAAAACTGTACATGAATAACTTCAGTTACTCAGAGTAAACATTCAATAATGAGTAGTGCAGCTTTGGGACTCGAGATTGTTTTTGTCTTTTTTCTGGCTTTATTTCTACTTCATCGATACGGAGACTTCAAGAAACAGCATAGACTTGTAATTGTTGGAACACTGCTTGCTTGGTATCTCTGCTTTCTTATCGTCTTCATACTGCCTCTGGATGTTAGTACGGTAAGAGGTAGAACTGATTTTCACAATTTAAGAAGCAGCTGTAATTATGTAGTTTGTCGAGATCCATTATATCTCAATGAGCTAAATAATACCAGGTTCTTATATTTTGAATTTAAATGTTATTTGAGAAATTTGAACATTATACAGCATAACCAGGAAGATAACTTTAGGTAGGTAGATTTGTAAACTCCAGTATGCCTTAAAAACATAGTAACTTTTTATTCTCATTTTTAACTATGATTGCTTTAGACGATTTACAACCGGTGCAGGCATGCTGCTGCAAATTCAAGCCCTCCAGAGAGTAGCAACAGCACAGGATCATATGGAATTATTTCCCCTGTTCCAAGGTATTTTATTCTTTGTCTTTTTATTTATTTCTTTATTTTTAGCTTAATGCTGTAAGAGGAAAATTTTTTAAAAACTGTTTTTTGGGCTGGAGATTTAGCTCAGTTGTGCCACCACCTGCCTCACAAGTGCACGGTCCCGAGTTCGATCGCTGGTACCAAAACAAAACAAAACAAAATTTAAAAAAACTTGTGTGTTTTTACCACCCATATTTTATATTTATAAAAATTAATCTCTATTGATCCTTCCACTTTCATTCTTTGCCAGTATTCTTTTTATTATGTTGTCTTCTATTTAAATCTAAACTAAATATTTACTGGCGCACAGTAGATAGTAGTGAAAACCTTAAAGGAGACCTGATTTTTTTAGCCTGACTCTTCCACTTTCCAAGTATGAGACTTCCCAAACTTTTGTTTCCTCTGTCTCTGTCACATATTTTAAAAATGGAGCATGAACATTCCTGGGTTTCGGTACCATAAATCAAGGAGCATGCATTTTTTTTTTTTTGCCTTATTTACAAGGCTGTTATGAAGAACATAGAAGTTATTCTGTATGTAGGGTAGTCCTTTTATATTGCACATCCCTTAAAAGTATTATAGTTTTAAATCAAGAGTAAATATAGTTCAAATTGTCACAAGGTCATATTGAATTGATATCACATTTCCAGGTGAAAAATGAATCTATGTTGATATAAAGTTTTAGCAATTCTTTTAAGTAGTATGTGTTTCTTTATGCAGCTTTTTTTTTTCCCCAGTACCAGGGATCGAACTCAGGACCTTGTGCTTGTGAGGCAGGTACAATGCCACTGAGCTAAATCCCTGGTCCTGTCTTTATGCAGCTTTAAAAAAAAAATCAAAATAAATAAATTTAAATTGTAGTTGTTACTCCTCTTTGAAGCACCATTAGAAACTGTTTATAGATCAGTTGCAATTATAGGATGTTGTTAACTCGTTGGATTAAAGGATATCCTAGCAGCCTAAAAGACTTAAATGGAAGAATCTATGGTTAGAGACTCATCAGAAAATTCAAGCACAATTGTATACAGATAGAGATATGCATCTCTATAGTAGCCATATTATACAATGGACCCTCAAGTTACGACTAGCCTGACATACAAACACCTTGTGTTACAACCAGAATTTTAGTTTTAACCTACGACCAAAGTCTTGAATCATAACCAGAATGCCAGCTGCTTGTGCTTACATATAGTATCAGATACAGATTTAACCTTGAAAGAGTTCTGAAAGGAACATTACAGCATCCTTTCCTGTGTGGGGTTAATTGAAAAATCCTGGGCCAGTGTCTCTTAAGGACACTGAGATCTGCCTGTATACAGGAGAGAGACTTTGAAGGCTGTGTAGAGGAGCCTAAGCCTTCAACTGACCAACCTCAGTTACAACCAGCCCTCAGGAATGAATTGAGTTCGTAAGTCAAGGGTCCACTAGTGGCTAATTTAATTTCAGTATCTAGAATTTAATCACCTAATATCTTCTCCTCCCCAACTCCCATTTCTATATAACAAAACAAAAACAAAAGAAAACTGGGGAGGCTGAGGTAAGAGGATCACAAGTTTGAGGTCAACTTGGGCTGCAGAGCTAGTTCAAGGCCAGCTGTAGTGAGATCTTGTTTGAAAAAAACCAAAACCAAAAAACCAAAAAAAACCTTAACCCTATAAATGAGATGAGGACTAATCATTAGAAATTTGATTTAATAACATTTAAAGACTTGCATTATTAAGTCTATTAGTTGGACATTCTTTTCACTCTGTGACTGAAAATACACTGAAAGTTAAAAGGCATTTATTTTTAGAATTGTTTGTTCTCTTTGTGTATGTGTGATTTTTTTCTTTAGTTTGAGAGTCAGCTTTGGATTTTAAGTTTTCTATGAAGTCTTATGAGGCAGAGTCAATAATTATTAATCTGACTAAATGAACTTTGCCACACATAAATTAATTGTATAATTCATTTAAGTAATAATTACTTATGATTAATTGGTTTTAAATTTTTATTAAATAGACAACATCCATGTTTTAAGCCATGGAGTTACATTCCTGATGGAATCATGCCAATTTTCTGGAGGGTAGTATATTGGACATCACAATTTTTAACATGGTAAGTAACAGTGAAGGATAAAATTTGAAAACTTTTAGCTAAAGTAAAAAAAAGGGATTATTTTTCAATGAACCTTTGTATTTTGCAATTTATTTTCCTCCTTAAATTGATATCTTCTTTCTTCTGCTGGCTCAAATCTCCCTTTTATTAAAAGGAAAGGGAGGAAAGAAGGAAGGGGAAAAGAAAAGAAAAACAAAAAATAAAAAACAAACAAAAAACCAAAAAGTTTTTCTTGTCACTCCTTCCATCCAGTTGTTTTTCTCTCTCTTGACCTTCAATCCAGTCTTCTTCTAGTCCCCCTGTTACTACTCTTACCAAGGTCACCATTATTCCCTGGTTTTCTTTCTACCACCTTGGCCAGCCTTCTGAATTTCCTTCATAGAGTCTTGAGTTTGGTTATCTTGGACTCTTCCTGGACAGCTTTAACTAGAACCATAGTTTCATTGGCCAATAATGCATCCCAAAACTTTCTTTAGACCCATTATAAATGCTTTGTCTTTCTGCTGTCTCTGCTGGTTCCAGGGACACATTTACCCACTGCCTACTGAACATCTCTGAGATGCAGCTGAACTCTCAAACTGGGCTGAACATTGTAAGAGAAAAATCACACAACAGAGTAGATTAATGCCCCTGTAAATTCGTGTTTATCATCCTCAACCGGGCCCTCAAAATTGCTGGTTTCCTTCTTTGTTTCATTAGTCTGTTTGCTGTTCGTTTCCTACATGAGATATTGTCAGTCACTTCAAACTCCTATCCTTTTTCACTCTTAGAACATGCCTTTATTTTCTATCTCACAGTTAAAGTAGAAGTCATCAGATGGCAGATCTTTCAGCTTCTCATCAACAAATTACTTTCCTATCCGTCCTTTCTCCCTTCCCCTCTAAGAATGGAAGAATTGTTCTTGTTAAGCTGTTCCCTCTTCCTGAATTGAGGACGTACCTGCTTCAGCTCTTGTCACCTACTTACAGCTTTTAGTTTTGACAAAGTAGTTCCCTCATCCTTTAAAACAAACAAGCAAGCAAACAAAAAATCTCTCAACTCAAATCCCTTTCCAGCCTCCATCTTGTAGATTTCATCACAATTAAATTTTTTGAAGACTTTAAAAAACTGAATTATACATTTCTACTGAAAAATCCACAGATTGTATTTAGTTTGACCTTTTTTAAAAAAATGATACTGGAGATTGAACCCAGGGCCTTGAGAGTACAAGGAAAATGCTGTTCCACTGAGCCACATCTCTAGCTCCTTTTTTTTTTGGTTCCAGGGATCGAACTCAGGACCTTCCACTTGTGAGGCAGGCGGTGGAACCACTGAGCTAAATCCCCGCCCTATCTCCTTTTATGAGAAAGGATTTTGACAGATTTCGCAGGCTGGCCTCAAACTCTTGATCCCCTCCCTTGGCCTCCTAAATAGTTGAGATTATGGATGTGTGCTACTGTGCCCAGCTACTTAAGTTTTTTCCAAAGTGAATGCACCTATGCACTAGCACTCATGATATAGGACATTAAGAATTCCCACAGAAGCCTTCCTCCTGCTCCTTCCTTGTCATCTCCAGTCCCCAAAAGCAACCATGATTCTAACTTCCATCACCATAAATTAATTTTGCTTGATTGTCACTTATAAACATGGAATAGTATGATATGTGCTTTCTTTTCTCTCTCTTTTGCATATACATTTGAGAGATTTATTTGTTATGTTGTATGTATCAGTATTCTATTTTTCTTTTCCGTAAGATACTCCATTTTATGTATATGTAATAGTTTATCCTACCCAGCCACACTTCTTAAATGAACTATCTACATTTGGTGTCTCCATTTGCTCATTGTTTACTTATTCCTCAACCCATAGTACCTGTTCTTTCTATATCCATGCCTCCACTCACACATACTGGTTCTTAGTTTACTTGACCTCTTGGCAGCATTTGACTCTATTGTTTTCTCTTTCCATTTTTAAACACTTCCTTCTCCTGGTTTCTATTCTATGTATTCTTTGGTTTTCTTCCTTGCTCCTTTACTGTTCTCAGGTCTCCTTCACTGGCTCTTTTTTCTCCTGTTTCTCTACATCTCTCTTAAAAGTTGATGTTTCTCAGGTCAAAGTTCTTTCCTTCTTCATTCCATATAGTCACCCTTCCAGAGCTAATCTACTGATAGTATTTTTGTACCATTTATATGGATAATGGCCCCAGAATCTATCTGTATTTCTCGTCTTTTCTGAACTCTGCAGCTGGATAGCCAACTACTTCCTCCCTGTGCAGCTCCTGTTGGATGTCTTTTAAGTCAGAACCACTAGAGTTAACAATCCCTCCTGTTTCTTTTCCTTTTTTAGACAGGATCTCCCTATGTGACTAAGGTTGGCCTTAAACTTGTGATCCTTTTACCCCAGCTTCCCAGATGCTGGCATTACAGGCGAGTGCCAGGATTATAGGACTGCTCCACCATGCCTGGCTTCCCCTCCTGTTTCTTATCACCACTTTCCTTACCCTCCCAACTAGTTCCAGTGTTCTCTTTCAGTCCTTTGAAAATTTGATCATATGTTCTTTCTATTAAAAATGTTTCCTCATTCTTTGAATGCAGCCCAGATTCTTCATAAAGCTTTTTAAGGCGTATTTCTAGACTTATCCAAAATCTCTCATATTGTTGTATGCTGCTGATCTTTGTGGTCTCCTTTACCCAAAGAGTGTTCACTGCTTTCTCTTGCTTGAGGCCTTTGCTTTGCCCCAAATTTAATATAAAAATATTCAGTAAGTGATTATGGTTTATGATTTATTCACTGTTAACACATAATTATTAATGAGAATTATCCATTGAAATTGAGATTCATATATTTCTGGCAGTTTGAGGTATACAGATGTCTTAGTTACTTTCTTTTAACTGCGACAAAATACCTGACACCCTTAGCTTAAAGAGGAGAGGTGTATTATAGCTCACAGTTTCAGAAGTCTCAGTCCTTGCATGGTGTGCTGGCTCCAGGTAGAAGCAGGATGGCAGAGGGAGATAGCAGAGGACAATAGCTGCTTAAGTCATTGTGTCCAGGAAGCAGAGGGAGAAGGGAGCCAGAAGGGAAATACCTGCTTCAGGGTTACACCCCCAGGGACTGCCCCCTCTACCTCACCAACTGATAGCTCAGCTATAGTACCCTCATGATGCAATCCTCTTCCAAAAGCTCCACCTGCCTATGAACACATGAGCCTCTTAGGGGGACATCCAGATATAAACCCCAACATATATATATATAATTGTTTTGTTTTTCTAATCATATTTTTCTACCCGTCTAGGATTCTGTTACCTTTTATGCAGTCATATGCAAGATCTGGAGGGTTTTCCATCACTGGAAAGATAAAAACTGCACTGATTGAAAATGCAATCTACTATGGCACCTATTTGCTAATTTTTGGAGCATTTTTAATTTATGTAGCTGTAAACCCACGTTTGCATTTAGAATGGTAAGAAAAGTAGTCTTCTTAACATTGTTTATGTATGTATTTATCCTTTTTTCAAATTCTTATCTCATATATACAAGAATGCAGACATTTTACCAAGAAACTTAGGAAATTATGTGTTTTAAAGATTTCCCCACAACAATCTGAATAATTCTTATTACTAAGAAAGAAAATGGAGGATAACCTCTTTAAAAGTAACTGTTAGGTGCTGGGCATGGTGGTACATGCCTATTAATCCTAGCATTCTAGGAGGCTCAGGCAGGAAGATCACAAGTTCAAGCCAAGCCTGGGCAACTAAGTTTGATGTAGCAAGACAATCTTAAAATAAAAAGAAAAAAATTTAAAAATTTTAAAAATGACTAGAAATCAATCCCCAGTACCATTAAAAAAAATACACACGCATGTAACAGTCCTGTGATGGATGAATGCTTTACTAATAGCTGTGTATTAAAAGTAATAAAATTATTTTTAGATAGAATTTCAAATTTTACAAATGAACAAATAGTTTTATTTTTCATGCCCTCAGCAACCTGCCAGTTGCGAATGTTTTCTTTTTGTAGTAGTTTGATGTCATATTTATCCTTAATGTTTTTTTAGATTTAGACACTTCAATAAAATTGAAGTGTATTTTGTACTTATGATCTGTAACATACATGGAAGCCAGGTCTGAAAATTTAGGAATACAGTACTAGTGATACCTTACTGTTGGATCCCTGAGATTTGTGGAGATTGGCCTTAGCAGAGATTGATTTAAATTTTTTTCATGCTTCTTTTGGTTCATATTATATAGGAAAGCACCTAGTGAAAAGTATGCTTTCTTTGGGAAAAATCTATATGCATTTTTACCATTAAGTATCCCAGATTTTAATTTTAACTGTAATAGAAGCAGTATTTCCTATGTTGAAGTCCATTTTTGAGTTACTGTGATATCTTGCTTCATGAACTTAATTCTTTCCATGATTCTGGTCACTAACCAAATTGGACAAGAACAGAATCAAATTCAGTGGTTAGGTTTAATGTTGACTTTATGGGGAAATTTGATTCAGTTCTCATCCAATTCAGTTTGTGACCAGAATTGTGGAAAGAATTAAGTTGGTGAACCCCCTTTCTTTCCATTAAAATGTATCTGCTTTGACTGAAAATAAGAGTGAGTATTTGAAGGTCTAACTTTGTCATATAAAATCCTACCTTATCTTTTAAATTTGTTTTAATACTAGTTTGATTTTACTTTTTTCATAGAAAAATGTATTTATCACAGCTATATGATTATGCTTTCTCTTAGGAACCAACTGCAGACAATTGGTATAGCTGCTGCTAATACGTGGGGTCTGTTTCTTCTTGTGTTATTGTTGGGGTATGGCTTGGTGGAAATTCCTCGGTCATACTGGAATGGAGCGAAAAGAGGTTATCTACTAATGAAGACTTATTTTAAGGCAGCCAAACTGATGACAGAGAAAGCGGATGCAGAAGAGAATTTAGAAGATGTTATGGAGGTAAACAGATTTAAACCTTACAAGCAATAGTTACCACATTGTATGCATTTCCTTTTTGACACTGCTGGGTTTTTGTTAGCAAATGGATGGGCTTCACCTACAAATTTGATGCTCATTCAAAATGATGTTCTACTGACAATTCAGCCTCATGCAGTTTCATCGTTATCTTCTAACTGACAAAGATTCAGGGAGAATATACTCAGTAATGAAAGGCTATATGCCTATTGTTTGGGGTAACTTTTTTTTTTTACTGTGGTCTTGGGGATTAAATCCAGGACCTTGTGGATGCGAGACAAGTTCTTGGATTCTCCAGCCCCTCTTTTTAAGAAAATTTTTATTTTGAGACAGGGTGCCATTAAGTTGCCCAATACGGCCTTGAACTTGATGATCCTCCTACCTCAACCTCTTAAGCAGCTAGGATTACAAGCCACCATACCTGGCTTGGGGTAACTTTAAATAGTGACCTCTTTTACTCTCAAAAATCTCCTAGATTAGATGATAGACTATATGATCACTCTAAATAGTGAAATGAAATAGTAATCAGAGAACACTTCTCCCTGAAAGCTTAAGCGAGCCAATCCGACCAAGTCTGGAAACCTCTTTAGAGAACAATTTGCATGGGTGTTTATATCAAAACAGATTTTGTTTTCTATCTGCAAGGTACTTCATTTTACTCTCTTGTAAAATTCAGATGACTCGAAGCAACTTCATCAAATTTTTCTTGAGGCTGTACTTTTGAAAGTTAAGCTATACTTTCAGTAATGTACATAAAAATGTATAACAAATTATAAAACTTTTGCTATGGTAAATAATAATTTGGTTTTAAAAGAGATCATTGTAGTCACTTCACATTTTTGCTCTAGGAGGAAAATATTCCTTTGGTGATATTTCTTTCCAACTTAAAACTTCATTTTGAAAGCCTTTCATTCATGTGAGAATAAACTCCAAAGCTTATAAAAACAATTCAGCCTGTATTTAGCTCTCCAGCCTTATCCCAGTCAAGACCTCCATCTTCTTCAAGTCTGCTCACTTTGGGTACTCAAACTTGCTATGAAATAGTAAACTATTCAATGCTATATATATTATTAATGTATTATGCATTATAATTACTAATATAATTCTATCTTAATACTTAACCTCGCATTCAACCTTGCCTCCTTAAACTTAATAATGGTGGTAATAATAACAAACAATTATGTAGACTTCCTATGTACCTAAATTCTAGGCACTTTACATATATGAATATATAATTGACTCTTGAACCATACAGAAGTCGGGGCCATTGACCCCTGTGCAGTCAAAAATCCATGCAACTTTTGACTCTCCAACAACTCAACTACCAATAGCCTACAGTTAACCAGAAGCTTTACTGGTAAGATAACCATTTGATTAACACATATTTTAGCTGTTATATGTGTTAAACAGTTAATATGTATTTTATATGTTGTACATGGTGAAAAATACTCTAGAATCACAAGAAATCACTTTTTATTGAGATATGAAATTTATTGGAGAGAGAACCTGTTCATGTGGGGATGTTCAGTACCACATGGTGTTTTTAAGTAGGTACCACACTTGAGCTCACCACAATAGCAACAAAGGGTAGCTGTGAAATTATTATAGTAGTTCAGTATGAATTACAGTTGATTTTATGCAGTTATGACTTAATACTGTATATTTACATTCATTTACATTTCTCTTGACTGGAAATGGTGCCATGTATAATTTTGAAATGAGCTCATAAGTTTTAATGAATTTTAACTTTTTATAATAGAATTGTATATGTTTCATGGTAGGAAATGATGAAATAGACTATTCACAAATATCTTATGCATTCATTACATACATATATTTAATTTTTTAAATATTTCTAGGCTATGTGGTTGATCTGTGAGTTTGTATAAAGTTCTCAAATTTAAAAAAAATGCATATAGATGGACTTGTGCATTTCAAGGGCAAGTTGTTCAAGGGTCAACTATATTTAATTCTCACACAGCTTTACAAAGAGATTTTTTTAAATCATCACTTTATAAATGAAGAAAACAAGGCACAGAGAGTTTAAATAACTTTTCTGTGTTTACACAGCTAGTAAGTGATGGACTCAGGCAGTATAACTTTAGTTCATGCTTTAATAGGACTAGCAAACTTTTTCTATAAATGGTAAATATTTTAGACTTTGTGTGCCATATGGTCTCTGTTGTGCTACTCTGTCATTGTAGCATGAAAGCAGCCTTATACAATACCTAAATGAATGAGTACACATGTCTTTCAATTTAAGAACAGGTGGTGGACTGGATTTGATCTGGTTTGATGACCCCTTTTCTTAACCATTATACTTATTACTTCTCTTTCCTGACTTTCAGCATGCTATTCTCAAATTCTTGGAATGCTTTTTACTCTCATCAGCTAATTCCTACTTCATTTTCAGGTCTTAACATAAATTGAGAATTCTTCAGGGAAGCCCTCTGTATTAGCATTCTAGGGCTGTTTTAACAAAAGTACCACAAACTTAATTATTTCACTTAAGAGTATGGCCTCGATATGCATCCATTTAGCTATAAATGTCTCTAGTTTTTCGTTCTTTATGGCTGAGTAGTCCTCCATTTTATAAAAAAACCCACATTTTCTTTATCCAGTTTCCAGTTGATGGGCACTTGGGCTGCTTCCAAGCTTTAGCTATTACAAACTGTGCTGCTATGAACATGGGTGCACATATATCACTGTGGTATGATTCTTTTTAAATTCTTTTGGGAAGATTCCCAGGAGGGTAATACCGGGGTCAAATGGGACCTGTAGTCCTAGTTCTTTGAGGTATCTCCATACTGACTTCCACAGTGGTTGCACCAGTCTGCACTCCCACCAGCAATGGAGAAGGGTTCCTTTCTCCCCACAACCCCACCAGCATTTGTTATTTGTTGATTTCTTGATAGCAGTCATTCTTTCTGGAGTGAGGTGGTGTCAGGGTTACTTTCTTCTGAGGACTATCAGAAAAATCTTTCATGCCTCTCTCCTAGCTTCTCCTAGCAATCTTAGAAATTCTTGGCTTATCAATCCTACCTTCATTGTTCTCTTTATATTTCTCTGTATCCAGAGTTCCCCTTCTTAAATGACTACTTGCTATCCAGCGGCCATGAGCTCATCCTTACTTTTCTAATTATATCTATTACAACCATATTTTCAAATAAGATCATATTTTGAGGTGCTAGGAATTAGGGCTTTGATATGTGAATTTTTAGGACTCACAAAATTCAACCCATAATATCTTTCCTGGTCTTCCAGACTCTTAAACTCTAAGGCATTCAGCAATAGTTTTTTAAGTGAATGAATAAATGAACAAATGAAAGTATGCTGTGATTGGAAATTTTTCTGTTGGCTTTTCAGTATTCTGTAAAATGTAAGAATTACATCAGAAAACATTAATTCAAAAATGTAGGAATAAGTCTTCTATAAATATTATCCTCATGTTTTCTCTGACTTACAATAAATGTTATTACATTCTCAAAAGGAGATGATTTATATTAAATAATTTTATATATGTTTGATATACTTGGAAATTTGAAATGTTTGAAGAAAGTTTTAAATATTTGAACGTTTATATTTGATAGATACTTATAGTTAATAGTTATAATTTATTTCATTTTTATTTAGTTAAATTTAAATTTGATAGTGTTCCCCCCAAAAGTTGGTATTAACTTCACTTGATTCAGATTCGAAGAATTTGGATTTCATCAAGTTATTTAATATTCCTTCAACAAATACATAAATTAAGTTTATTACTTTATCACTTGATTTTATGACTTAAGTTTATAACTTAATTTGACTTTTCTGGAACCTAGTGTCTGAATGAAAAAGATGTTGTTATCAAGTAGGAGCCCTTTAGTTAGGAATAAGATGTGGAAAATTAAGAAATGGCATTGGTCCCTTCTGTGCTATTTTTGTGTATTCATATGTTTAAACAGAGGTGGATGATTTAAAAAATGTTAGAGAAAATTTTCCGTGTAAATAAGAAATTGCTCTTCTTAATGGATATTTTGTGGCACATCCACATAGATACCAGAATTAGGCCCTCCCTCTGCAAACAGTATCACCAAAAATGTATTGTTTCTCAAGTATGAATTTTTTTATCCATGTACATTAAGGTAATTTGGGATTCTTTCTGTTTTTCTGAATATCAGAAAACGTAAATGAGAAAATTTATTCATAACTTAACAAGTATTTATCTTCCTGTCATGTTAAGTGATGTCATGTTAAGTTAACCATTAGTACTTCTGTCTAGACCAGAAAATTGTACACTTCCTTACAGCATATGCTGAATGTCATGTGGAAGATACAAAGGAAATTCTCTAATATGGAGTGATTTCACATTTTAATAATGATCAGAAAAGATAAAATATGACCTGGGCCTTGAAGAATGGCTAGCATTTTGATGGCTGACAGCATTCTAGTCAAATACTAGGAAGTTTTAAAAACAAATTAAAGTGATCAAATTAAAGTGAAGTTTGTGTCAGATAAGCCATATCAAGGCCTTGAATGTCAAATGGCCAAGTCCAGACTGTTTTGAAAGTAATGAGAAATCACTGACTCTTACCAAACAAGGAAGATATATGTTACTATATATGGTTTAGGACAATCAGTTTGATGGAGATGTATAGAATGTAGTGTGGGAAAAAGCATGGAACAAAAATGTGAATAATATAGTCTGAGAGAAAACTTCAGATACATTGGTACATCTTTTAATAGATCACAAAGTTTAATTAACTTTTTTTGGTAATTATTTTCTCAGCTCTTCATATATATTAGCTTTCCAATTGCTGGGTCACAAGACCTAACACCCACAATTTAAAGGAGGAGAGGTTTAATTTAGTTTATAGTTTCAAGGGATTCAGTACAAGGACAACAGGCTCTAAGGCAGGAACATCAGGGCAGAAGGGCCTTGTAGAGCAAAACTGCTTAATTCAGGGCTGCCTGGGTCACAGAGCAGGGGAGCAGCACCAGAGAGAAAGATGAAGGACTAGATCTGGTACCCAGTGTCACTCTTCCTTGAACCACCCAGACACACCAAGAAGAGTGCTTTACCAATCCCCTTGGCAGCTCCGAAGCCAATCAAGTTGACACACTCAACCATCACACCATATAATCCCCAAATATAGTTTTATAAAAACCACTTTGATAGTTCTTTGAAATTCATCTCTCTAGAGTGAGTATGGCTGTTACTTTTCTTTGAGGCATTAATGAAATGTACCAAACCATTCAAAACCATTCAAAAGGTGTCAAACCATTCAAAAGGTATTTGCTAAATGGTCTAAAAGGTCACCTTTACATTTTGTTATTTTTCTAGATAGAAAATTTGGGGGAGAGAGGAACAATTACTTATTTCCACTGAAAACTGTGGGTTAGCCTTCATGGATGTTGTCTGGCCTGCTTACAAAAGAATTGATTAGGCACAGTAATCAAAGGGCCCAAATCTATGCTATTTTATATGAAGGAAACAAAACTAATATATCAAATGCTTCCCATGTTTTATAAAATTATGAACTTTTTAATGAACCTTAAATTTATAATAGAGCAAATGTTAAAAGTTAAAAGTTCTAATACTTGTTTTTATTTAATATGGCTAAATTATTTAAAGAAAAATATACAGTATTTCATAAATAATATATGGTCAGGTTGTATATTTTCAAATAAGATGAATTTGTGATTTGACAAACTTCAAGGCAGCTTAGTAATGGAAAATTGTAATGTAATATATGCTTCAAGGTGACCTTTTAAATTCCCAAGTCTGACCTTCTTGCTCTTATGTTTAGGCCTCATATACTGACCTCGAAATAATTTAAGCCCTTCTATGAAGGCTTTGATTTTGCTTGTTCAGCATGGTCAAGTGTTAGGCCCTTGTTCTTCTTTTCTTTGTAGTCATACTTTCTGTTTGAATACTCACTTCTGTCTGAAAACCTTTGTATTTGCTGACCTTGTCCCTCTATCTGGAAAACTCTTCACCCCTCCTTTTGGTTGGCTGACTCCTATTCTTTTGCTTTATCCCATTTTAAATTACCAGTTTATCAGAAGGCCTCCAACTAGATTATATCCTCTCAGATCATCCTATACTTTTATAGCAGTTTCCATACCTTTTCTATTTGGCTAATGTGTGTTTTCCTCATTAAGCTAAATTACTTTACAGAAACAGTGTATGTTGGTACAGATTGTTTGGAGTATATGTATACTAAATTTTGATAGATACTGCTAAATTATCCTCCAATAGATTGTGTCACTTTTTACTCTGTATAGGAGGGCCTGTTTCTCTACAATCTTATGTCATTATATAGCATCTGTTTTTTCTTAATTTTGCAAGAAAACTGTTCTTTTTAAAAACTGTATTTTTTAGTGACCTTAAACATTCTTTTATACATTTACAGGCCAATTATATTTCTTCTGTATTCTCATTTTTCTACTTATTTACTAAAACTCTTCACCTATTAAGAATAGTTATTCTTAGTCATATAAGTCATAAGTATTTATAACAATTTGTTGATGTCAGATGGTTTTTGTGCCATGAGTTCTGTATCCTTTAATGCCCTCCTCTGCTCTACAGTTAAGAAGTTCTTTTTCATATCCCAGAGAGTTCCTTTTTTGACTCTTATGCTGTGACATGCTGTTTTTCTTGGTTAAAATAGTCATTCCAAATTTTGTTTTTATTTCATGAATAGTATATAATATTGTGATTCCCTAGGAACTGCTGGTTCTAAATATTCCTCTCCTTAACCTTTTATGCCTTTCATAGTCATTAAATTAGTTACTTATCTCAACACCAAACTGTCATTTTAGATGTAGACTGACAATTCTAGTCTCCCTACCCCACCCTCTGATGTGGATTAGACAGCACAGTCCTAATGTATGTATAGTGTGGTCTTAATAAACAAATGTAGGATGAATCAATTGTGGCCATTTTAAAGTACTCTCCTGTTGAAAATAAGCAGGTCCTTTGTGACATGTGTAGTGTTTGATGCCTCCTTTGGTTTCTTTACTATATTTAAGATAATGAGATAATTGATCTTAAGGGACAGGTGGAAGAATACAGTTCTGCTTTTTTAGCATCACAAAATTTGTCAGATCTTTTGTGAACTTTTAAAATAATTTTGAATCATCTTTGTGGACCAAGTAACCAAATAATAAGGGAGTAAATCTAGAAAGTTATAAAATGTGTGAGAATATTGCGTTAGGATTCTCTAAAGGTACAGAATCAATATAAGATATATCCATAATTATACAAAGGCATAATTAGGTAAGACCTTAAGAGACAGAAGAGTCACAGTGGCCCTTTGTGGGATCAGAGGCAGAAGTGGCCATCTATATGCTGGACAGCAGAGGATCCAGTAGCATTTGAAGTTCATAGGTCTGGAAGCTCACTTTAGAGTCACCAGTGTGAGTCTGGTCTTGAAGGCAGAAGAGTCTGCATTGGAAGGCTGAAGAAACTAGAGGCCAGTGTCCAAAGACAGTGGTGAAGACTGCAGATCTTCCAAAAAAAAGAGAGATGCTTCGTTTCCCTTTTTATTCTGTCCGGGTTACAAGCCTATTGGTTGGTGCCACAGACATCCAGGGTGGATCTTACCCCCTCAGTTTGCTGACATACATGTCAAACATCCACAGACACATCCAGAATTTACTAATCTGCTAGATGGTTCTTATTCAAGACAAGTTAATATATCAATTAAAGATCATGGGTATAGGTGTAGCTATTTAGTTACTTTGTTTTTTTATATATGTTCTTAGGAATTTTTATTCAGTGAAAAGTACTTCATGTAATATTAAATAATTTGAGTTGAAATTAAACTTGTGAGACTATAGATAGCAGTTAGTGCATTGTCATTTGAAATATCTGATGTGTAAAAATGGAAATATTTTTATTTCTCTTATTTTTTATAGGAAGTTCGTAAAGTGAATGAAAGCATCAAGTATAACCACCCACTGAGAAAGTGTGTTGACACAATACTCAAAAAGGTAATTAAATTATATTATCTCATTTGTTTCCTTTCTAAATATTAATTTATGTAATATATAAATTAATGTTTTACATAATAAAAGCATCAGAAAAGTATGAAAAGAACTATGACTGGGTCTTCCCAATACTTATGGAAATATTAACCATAAACCAATAGTAATGTGTACACAGTGGGGGGATTTTTGTTTGTTAAATTAGATTTAAAGTTATTTTCCATTGAAATGTGGAGTTCATGGTGATGTTGAGTAATGTATAGTAATTGCCATGACACAGTGGTAGATTGATCACTATATGATCATTGTATATGATCACTAAAGGCATATCTACTATAAGAAAATAAACTCGGGCCTCAATAATCTGTTTCAACCAACTTCCGACATGTCACTTTACGAAATATTTCAATTATCATTAAATGAGTGACATGAAATATAACACAGGTATTTAATAGAAAGCCGTACAACTAAGATTTTCATATGGTAGTATAGAATTAGCAGAACTCAC
The DNA here is from genome assembly GCF_000247695.1 of Heterocephalus glaber. The sequence continues at coordinate 18,882,016 of NW_004624759.1, forward strand.
ATACTTTCAAAAATGATTATTTTACAGAGTTCTTCTATTGTCTTTTATGCACCCACGGAACCACTGAAATATCTTTTCCTCTGTTTTAAATCACTTGTACTGATCATTAGCTAAGGTCCCTTTGACTAAATTCCTAGTTATAGGAATAAATTTTCTAACCATGTTTCTTATATTTGCTACTTCTTGAGACCTATTTTGGGAGCTTATCTAACTTTCCGAAGTTCATATGGGTAATAAATGACTAATAGTATGGTAGATACTCCATATAGAATATGCAATTCTCTATACTGTGGCTTTAAAAAACTCAGAATCGTGGATTTGTCATGATTCTTCTTCATTTAGCCAGGAAAATCAATGAGTTTTATTTTATCTCAAATAGTAGTTCATGTAGATAAGCTTCCTTACCTTCGCCAACCTCCAATTAGTATATCTGAACACAAAAATTACTATGAAGGAAGTGAGAAGAAAGTCAACACATCTTTTAAAATATTTTTTAAAAAGTATTAGCAAGGAGAAATCTATTTAGAATTGCTAATAAAGGAAGAATATGTTTTTGATAAAATTAGACATGACCAAGAATGATAGAGTTTTTAATAAAAATAATTAATTTATTTATAATTAATTTTTTTTTAAATCTGCTTTTCCTTTTAGTGCCCTATAGAGTATCAGGAAAAAATGGGAAGGAACATGGATGATTATGAAGATTTTGATGAAAAGCGTAATACTTATCCAAGTGAAAAAAGTCTGGTAAAATTGCATAAACAGGTAACTTAATTATTGATTATAGCTGTTTCATTAGCAGATGATTTCAATTATATTTATAATTGTTGCCTACTAAGAAGGAATTTTGAATGAAAGTGTATCTAAAACTTTCTTTGATCTTGTCCTTATCTGTATTTTTATAATATTTTAACTTTGTGTTTCTGGACAGGGATGGTCTGGGAAATTGGGCAGAAATATAAGTGTTATGCAGAAGTCTTACAAATCATTTTCCACTCAGTAAATGCTACTCTCTGTTGTAACATACATATATACACACATACATGTACAGACATTCCTAAACAGTGGGTTGACTCACCCTTGGATCAGAACAAGGTCAACCTGCTTTGCTTCTCTTTTTCAGGTGATTTATTCAGTTCAGAGGCACCATCGAACTCAAGTACAATGGCAAATTCTTTTGGAACAAGCATTTTATCTAGAAGACGTAGCAAAAAATGAAACCAGTGCCACCCGTCAGTTTGTTTACACCTTTCAGCCCCCAGAGCCAGAAAATCGATTTATCCAATATTTTTATAATCCTAAAGTTGGTATGTAATTTTATATAAATTTCAAAGTTTAATGATTGTTTTCTGTAGGAAAAAAGTATATTTTCATCAATGGAAAACTGAATTCGGGCTGGGGATTTAGCGCAGTGGTTTCGCCGCCTGCTGTGCAAGCTCAAGGACCCGAGTTCAATATCCAGTACCAAAAACAAAAAAAACTGAAATTCAGTTGTATCATGCTGTGTGGTAATATGTATTTGATAAACTTTCTGAAGTAACTATTTTACTTGTCATATAGCATATCCATCATTTTTTACTGTTACTTCACAAATAGTTGAAATTCTATGCAAAAATATATGCGATCAAGTATATTTTGTATATATATGATATACACTTAAAATAATTAGAATTTTAAGAAATTTACATCACAGACTTGCATCTCTTCTTCAGTCTTGACAGTCTGTTAAAATATTCCCTTAAGAAGTACTCTTTGATTATTTTCATTCATTAGTTTTATTTATGAGACCTATGTACTTTAGTCATCATTTTTTTCACTTCCATGATTGCTTATGACGCTTCTTTTTTTTTTTTGGTACCAGGGATTGAACTCAGGGCCTTGCGCATGCGAGGCAGGAGGAGGAACCACTGAGCTAAATCCCCAGCCCGACACTCGTTTTAAATGTTATCAAATTTAGTGTGAAGAAAGTTAATCCATGTACCAAATTGTCTCTGTACAAAAACTTCAATTAACCTCATTTATTCTAACAGCTGTATTCACTCAATCATCTTTTGCATATTTGGTCTTCAGTATGAAGACTTAATAACCAAACAAATATCTCAGAAAGCTTCAACAAAGATTTTTTTAATTAAGGGGACAGTGTGATTGATATCTGTTTTCATTTATTCAACAAATATTTGAGTACATAAATTTTGTGTATTGTTGGGTGCTGTATATATATATATATATATATATATATATAAATTTAAAAAGACAAAGAACTGCCCTTGTGAATTGAGAAAAACAGACAATTAAATGCATACATGTATAAATAAGGTAATTAGTGCTAGAAATAGAAATTCAGGGCAGAAGACTGGTCTGCAAATATAAATTAGGGTGCCATCAATGGATAGTGAGCCATGGGCCAGGAAAAAAAATCAGTAAAGAAGTTATTGGGATAGAAAAGAGAAAAAGTGAGGCCCAAACCTGTAGCAGTGGGATTTTTAAAGATTAGTTGATAAGGAAGAACAAGCAGAAAAGACTCGAAAAGGAGTGTCCAGTGAGATAGGAAAGCCAGGAGAGTAAAATATTTTGTGGAAAAGGGTAGCATACCTTTCAATTACTGTAGATAGGCTGTATCATGAACACTAAGATTTGCCCACTGGATTTCAGGGAACAGAGAGGGAAGAAAGGTAATAAAGCTAATTGAGGTTTAGAAGTAAGGAAAGCAACTGAAGATACGGTAGAAAACTCTCAAGGTGTTTTTTATATAAAAGCAGAGAAAAGGGGTGGTAGTTGACAGAAGATTGATGGGTATAGGGTATGAGGAGAAATTATACCAAGTAACATGGGAATGATATAGAGAGAAGAAATTTGATACGGTAGTAGAGAATTCTGGAACAGTGTTCATGAGTAGTAAAGATCAGATTAGAAATGGTGAACAGTGAAGAGAATGGGTTTTGATTAGGAGGTAAGGCACAGAAGTACCTTAGATGTAAGAAGATATAATAGTGGAAATATGGGAAAATTCTCTTCAGATAATATATATTTGCTTAGCAAAATGCTGAGAGTAGGTATGGGGGGTAGATTTTGGAAGAGAAGATATAAAATATTACCTACTCCCAGGGTCTTGGTTAGAGAAGAGGTAAAGAAAATGAGAGATCGTAATATTGAAAGTAGGATCACCTATGTGGATGATGAAATCACCAGAAATTATGCTGAGCTTAAGGTGGAAAGGACTTAGTTCTATGAGACAGGAGCTCTGTTTTTCAGTGTATGAAGTGAAAACATAGCCTTGCTGAGGGTGTAGATGAGTGGTATAGCACATCCTTAACATACACAAGGCCCTGGGTTTATTCCATAGTGCCCAAAATATAAGTATGGGCTTTTCAACTTAATGAGTTTTCTTTTTTCTTTTAACTTTTATTTTTACTTAAATTCAGACTTAAACCAGAATCTCACAAAATATTCTCATATACCTAAGTTCTCCATATATTAAAATTTTAGCATATTAATTTGCTTTGTCTTTCTCTGTGTATGTTTTTTCCTTAATGTTTCAGAGTTGTATTCAGCTGTGATGCCTCTTTCCTCGTAAATGTTTTAGCGTGTATTTTCTAAAACTAAAGATATGTTCTTACATAACCAATTACTACTATCAAAATCAGGAAGTTATTATTGATACTGTCCTGTTATTCACAGACCTTACTGCTTATTTCAGTGATATTCTTTGTAAAAAATTGTAGATCATGTGTTGCATTCAGTTGGCCTATCTTCTTAGTCTCCTTTAATCAAGAACAGTTTCTCAGGCTTTACGTATGTTTTATATAGATGTTTGTGGAGAGTGCAGGTCAGTTTTCTGTTGAATGTCCTAATGATTAGATACGGTTATGCATTTTGGGCAGGAATACCACACAGTGTCATTATTTTCTTCTCAGTGCATCACAGCAGGAAGCACATGGGATATCAGTTTGTCTCATTACTAGTGATCATTTGGCTAGGGTGATGTCTGTCTGGTTCCTCCAGTGTACAATTGCTATTTTTCTCTTGGTAATTATCTTGTTGGATATATTTTAAAACAGTATAAATACCCCGTTACTCCTTTATTTTTCCTAATTTTATTTTTCTTTTATCTTCTAGAATGGTACTGGGAATGTCTTTTACGACCATGGTTTTACAGGATTCTTGCTGTGGTTTTGTCCATCTTTTCCGTGATTGTTGTGTGGTCAGAGTGCACGTTCTTTAGCACAACTCCTGTCTTATCCCTCTTTGCAGTCTTCATACAGCTGGCAGAAAAAACGTACAATTATATTTATATTGAGGTCAGTTTACCTTGTATCTTAAAGTTGTCATAAATATATTCAACTTCATAGTTTAACCTTTGTTATATTTTCTCTCTAACTTTATATTTCTTCTAGTAATAATGCAAACAGTGATACTTCCTACAGTATTATTCAGACTTCCAAAAATGAGTTTACCCAGACTATAAAAGCTAAGAGCTGTATTTAAGAAGAGATGAAAAGGTGTAAGATAGTGCAAGATTATTTTATGAGAATACTTTGCTCTTCTTTATGCCAGTGAAGCTGCATAATGTAGAGTCTTCCTGTGAAGAGTTTCCAAGGGAATGGGAAAACAGACTTACTTTAGAAGATAGATTTGAAACATATAGATCTAGGATATTGAACTCGTAGAAATGTAGATTTTTTTTTCCCATAATTTCATTTTCATATATGACTTTTTAAAATTCTGTTGTTGTATTTAAATTTCAGATCAGTAAATGTTAGCTGGAAATGAAGAATGATTCTTGTGATATTTATTAGTCTTAAATTGTTTTCCAGATTGCTTGCTTCCTTTCCATCTTCTTCCTCAGTATTTGTGTTTATTCTACTGTATTCAGGATTCGTGTATTTAACTATTATTACTTGGCTTCACATCACCAGACTGATGCTTACAGTCTACTTTTCAGTGGCATGTAAGTAGGATTGAGTTTAGAAACAGAAATCTCTCTGTTGCGTGTATCACTGTGGATCTCTCTTGTTTCTTATTGTTTATGAATGTTGCACTAACGCCTACATTTCTACATTTCAACTGATTAGGTAACAATGAATTTTTTTTTATTACCAGCCAAATCCTACTTGAAGTTTAAAGTTAAAATAAGTGTGCCAGGTTAGGAGACATACTTAAGAAAGACAAAGTGAGACCGAGTTTACCAATTCGAGATTCAGTTTATAGATGAGTAAATAGTAGAAACAATTGAAAGTTTAGAGACTGAATAAGTCTCTGCAGAATAATCTGAAGGTCAGTGGCCTCAAATTGTTTTAAGGAAAGCCAAGAAAACTGATTGGAATACTTTTTCTTGAGGAATTTAGAGAGAATTTAGAGATGGCTGTAGCTTGGGGTAGGTTGCACAATATTATTTACTCTTCAGTCAGTCCTATGGCGTATTTGTAAGGGCTAGACTCAGAGAGGTTCAGAGGAATTGATATCTCAAGCATTGTAAGGAGTTTCCTTTGCTTTACAAATAATTTTGGACTTACTGGAAGTTGCAAATATGCTACAAAGAGTCTATATATGCATCAAGCTTCTCCTATTGGTGATATCTTGTGTAGCTATTTCACAATATCAAAACCAGGAAATTTATATTAGAACTTTACTGTCAACCACACTGTAAGCCTTATTTCATTCTCATTTGTTTGTGCAGATTCCTGTAGCCACCACAACTGAAATGCAGAATTGTTTTTTTACCACAAAAGAAATTCCTCATATTACCTCTTTATATTCACATCTCATCATCCTTTCCACTCTCAGCTCTTCAATTCTAGTTTTATAAGATACCTTTTCTTTATCTGGACAAAAATGAACAATTTTTCATAGCTGAACCTGTCAGAATGATACATTTTGATACAACTTCAGGTCTTTTATGGACTGAGTTCCATTCACCTTGTGGATGTTACTGTCTTTGTCATACTGTGAGATGGATTGCACAGATGGTGGAATTGAGAAGGAGTATACGAAGTCCCTCCACAAATTATGCAGATAAAGCAGTGGCAGACATGACCATAGCAGGCAACCTGAGGCTGTAGTTTTGCTCTGTGGGCATTGATGCTTTAATGAGGGATGTATTTGTAGGACATTCTGCATGTCACCCAAATGAATAAGGGCAGTGCACATTAAGAATTCAAAATGTGTATTACACAGCTAGATGAAACTTATAGCTACAATGGTCTGAATACATTTCAGTATAATACAAAATGTATTCTGCATTATTTTTATATATTCTCTTTAAAATTATTTACCGTAGGTTATTTTGCCGTTTGACTCCTCCTTTATGTCTTAATTTCTTGGGTTTGACCCATATGGATTCTTCCATCTCTCACCAGAATACTCAACCAACTGCTTATACATCTGTAAGTATGATCAAAAAATGGAATTCTTTAGATTTGTTATATATATGAGATGTTGTTATTGTAAACTTTCTTTTAATGTTGGGAGAAGAGTTCTGTAACATTGTTGGACTCCTGTTACTGAAATTTTCTCTTAAAGGTTGTATATATAACTACTGATGACCTGATAAAAGAGATTTTGCTTCTCTTATAAAAAATGTTTCTTGGTTCATTAGGTTGTCTGAGTAATAGTAAAAGACCTAACTTACAACAATATATTATTATTATTATTATTATTATTATTTTTGGTACTGGGAATCGAACTCAGGACATTGCGCTTGTGAGGCAGGTGGCAGCACCACTGAGCTAAATCCCCGGCCCAGATTTAGAACAATATTAACTTTAATATTTATAGACTTTATATATAATTTTGGGTAGTATTTATAAGATACTAGTTTTCTATAGGAGATAAGTTTAATGGAAAGCAAACTTTAAAAAATCAGATCACTTATTGCTTTGTGTCTACTTTTTGAAAAGTTTAAAGTTTAATTTATTGATAAATAAATATAAATAGTTATGCACAAATTTCCTAATGATGAAAAGTAATGAAAAATATAGAACTATGCTGATATAACTTTTTTTGTTTTTTGCTCTTCAGATTATGGGTTCCATGAAAGTTTTATCCTTTATTGCAGATGGATTCTACATATATTATCCTATGTTAGTGGTAATTCTCTGCATTGCTACTTATTTTAGGTAAGGAATTTAACATTTTTCCTCATATCCTTAGTTGGATCTGGGTATCTTCATAAAACTCCTTGAAATATTTACTGGTTTTGTTTTAGATGTTGTTTATTTTGGCTTTGAGGAAACTAAGGATAGTTTGAAGAAACCACTTTAATGATCAAGTCATGTTCTCCGCTCTAAATATATTTTAATGAAAAGAGAAGTAGAGTTATTCTGCTACATGTAGGCTACAAAGTGATACAATTAGTTACACTGCGTTAACTCATAAGTCTTGGCCTTTGACAGTGACAGCCAGTGTAGCTTTAAAAACCCTTTCATTCCTAGCTTCTTTCTCGTAACTCATAATTTAAGTTTAGGGCTTTCCCCATAATCATTGCTGGGTTCCTAAATGCTTCAAATCATGGCCGTCACATTGAGAAAGGTGAGGAACAATTATAACTGAGGAGTACATCTAGGGCTGGAGGAGAAATTCTCCTCTAGTTTTGAAAAGTTCATGGGCTGCTTTTTTTTATGAGATTAGAGAAAATGATAGAATCTTGGTAGAGATTCAAGAGAAGTTAAAGGACAGGTGCACCTGTCTTTTAGCACCCTGACATGTAAAGGATCCTTACCTCTGTTTCTCTGCCCTCTCTCACCTCATAAGCGCCAAATATATCACTTCTTTAAGAATATTTTATTAATGTTAATGTTTGCTTTTCTTCTGTTATTTTTTACTTTTTATTTTTATGTGGTACTGGGGATTGAACTCAGGGCCTGACCTAGTTTACTTCCATAAGAAATCTATACCCTGTACTGTGAGAAGTGCTGGGTATAAGCTTCTCAGGAACAGAAATTAGTGCTTCTTAAAGAATGATAGATGCAATACTATGTAACTTGGCATGATAAATAATAATGAAGCATTGGCTTCTTTGGAGGTGACAGTGCTAAGGAACAGTTTATCTAAAGATTTACAATGGGAAATAATGCTTATTTTTTTGAATGTCTACTTTTATTAGTTTGGGAACCCGTTGTTTGAATCTGCTTGGTTTCCAGCAGTTTATGGGAGATAATGATATGACATCAGACTTAATTGATGAAGGAAAAGAACTAATCAAACGAGGTAAGATTTATCTTTTAAAGTAAGTGAAAAGAAAATGTTAAGTGCTAAGACAAAGTACAAGAATAATGTTTATATAATTTGTAAATAATATTTAATATATCTTAAGACATAAATTAATGCTGTTGTTTAGCTAAATATCTATGTACATCTTTTTTAGGAAAAATAAATAGTGTTTCATATAAGTGTTTCATTTTTCTTTAAGAAATTCTGAGGCTGGGGATTTAGCTCAGTGGTGTCGCGCCTGCCTCGCAAGCGCAAAGTCCTGAGTTTGATCCCTGGTACCGAAAAAAAAAGAAAAAGAAAAAGAAATTCTGCAGCATAAATTATAGTATGTCTGCAACTAAAAAAAAGCCTTTTATTGTCTTGGAGTTGTTTGCATGTTTGCTTTGAAACATATTTGCCAAGTTTTTATATAACTATAAAACTCATTAAAGAGTCATTAGTTTGATACTACATGGGAAATCATTCAATCCAAGGCTATTTCTCTTAAAATATGATTATTAATGTGAGAATGTGAGCACTATTAGAATATATAGCACTCTACTAGAATCTAATCATAAAATTGAATGTATTAACTTACTGATGTTCAAGCAATGGTAGAATGTAGGGGTAGGAGGGATTTGTCTTTAGGACATTGGTATTTAGACATTCTCTGAAATTACCAAGTACTCTTATGGCATTTCCCTACTCTCATTGAAGGTAGTGTCTAGTTGATACAGTAGTTTTGCTTGTTGCATTAATTAGACCTCATCTGGATAAGATTTTCACAAATAGCACTGATAAATTAGGAGATATTTAGAGGACAGCCAAAATTATAGTATATGCAGGGGGGAGTGTTAAAGTTTTATGTGTATATAATTTAAAGAGAGTTACAGGGGAAAGCACTCCTAAACAGAAGTAAAAAAGTATAAATTCGGTCTAAAAGAGCTAAAAAGAGTGGAAGTTACAGAGCAACAGATTTTAGGTCACCATGAGGAAAATATCTTACTTCAGTTACTCTATGTTTAATTAAACAATATTAAACCAAATTTGAGGTCATTTTTCTGTCTTTAGAGAAGAGAAAAAGGCAAAGGCAAGAAGAAGGTGAAAATCGAAGAAGAGTAAGTACAGCATTTATTAAATCACTTAAAAATAATAAGAGTTGGGCTGGAGATTTAGCTCAGTGGTTCCGGTGCCTGCCTCGCAAGTGCAAGGTCCCGAGTTTGATCCTTGGTACCAAAAAAAGGAAATAATAATAATAATAATGAGTGTTTACTGATTTGGAGTAATTGGCTAAAGATAGAAAAACAGTGGGAAAATGACTTAGGATGTATTTGTAAAGGAAGGGGATTTTAGTACTTTCATATGCAAATGCTAGGTGTCCTGTCAAATTTGTTCCAAAAAATTGTTAGTAATAAACTACTTAATTTGTGCCCCCAGTCACAAGCAGTTTGTTGCCTAAGGTACGTGTTCAGTAAATATTTGTTGAATGAATGAATAAACTCATAAAGCCTTGCCTTTGAAATGGTTTTGATTACTTTAAAATTGTATGCTGTTTTGATAACATGGAATTAATTTTATTCCTCCTTAATTTTCCTTTAGTCCTCCATGTGGTAAGGCAAATTAACTTCCTCCTAGAGAGTGAAAAGGGAAAAAATGAGAAAACTTATTCACAATTACAACCAAATTCTAACACCTGGATGTATTTAACTGATAAAATGAAGGAAAAAAGGGAACTTGATAGTTGTCTGTATTATAGTATATGTCATGTAAAAGGAAGACTTGTTCTTTTTTTTTTTTTTTTAAAAAAGCTTTATTGAAATACAGTTGATTTTATGAAAAATGGCACATATATAGTATAAATGTTTTAGGAGTTGGACATGTAGATGTATACCATTTATTTCTTTTTTTAAGTTCTTGTTTTTTTCTTTTTTTTCTTTTTTGGAATTGAACTCAGGGCCTTGTGCTTGCCAGGCACATACTGTGGCACTAAGTATATCCCCAGCCCCGATACCATTTATTTCAAGATGGATAACTAGAATCAAAGAGTAGAAGTTAGTGGAGAAAGATTTCACCCTCTCTATGAATATTTCTAACTTCCACCATTTACCAAAATTGCAATATGCTGCTCAAATGTAGAAAACTGTTACCTAGTCAAAGAGCCAAAAACCATCTAGCATAGTTTAGAATGAGTCCCTGCATGGAAGATTAAATTAGGTGACTTCTAGTGGCCATTTCAATCTAAGAACTTAATGAGTACAATCTCATTAATGTGATTTTACTACATTTAAGATAATTCATAATTCTGTGTGAGTCATCATCTAGTTATGCTTTGTACAACTTTAATTGCACCATCAAAAATGACTTTTCAGGTTATTAGTATTGGTAGCTAATTTGAATGAAAGAAATTTTATAAATATTTTATAAGTCATTTGTGAATTTTCATGATTCTTACATGGTCAGGGTAACTTTGATGTAGTTGTAATGTCTTTAAATTTTAGGTAAAATAGCAATTTAACATAATCATAGCTAGCAAAAAAATCTATAAATGTCTTCATTGAAAATTAAAGCTTACGGAGTCTGATTTGAATGAATCATGTAAAAATAAAAACATTGGCCTATGATTTTTAAGGGCATTATGATATTTATGATACTAATGAATTTCTAATGAAAATAATTACTCTGCATATAGAATCGCTTGACACTGACCAATTATTTTTTATTCTTTTGTTACATATTCATTTATGTTTCCTTTTTAGGAATGGAAAGAACGTTATGGACACAATAGAGAAGATTCCACTAGGAATAGAAATGTTCATTCTGATCCAAAAGAGTCAAATTTCTCAGCTAGTAATACCACTTGGTGTAAGTACTTTATATTTTCTCATTTGCTTAGAATTTTTTTTTTATGTTTGCCTGCATAGTGATTGAGAATTAGGATACCAATGTGGAAATGCCTAGATTTTGTAAGAATTATAAACATATATCTTCAGGGACTTTACTTTCTTGTATTCCTTCATATGTACAAGGAAAGGGAATCACAAATATGCATTCTAATAGGGGAAGGAAAACATCAAATGAATAGTTGTAAGTATACTAACCCAAACAAGCGTTTATCCCAGGCATGTTCTAGGCAAGTATTTATTTCTACTATATACCTTGATGTTTTTCTGTACTTTTCTTTTGGTAGATACTGGTTATTCAGTCATTTTTATAATAATTTATTGACTGACCATATATGTCAGATACTTTTCCATGTTTACAATTATACTGAGAAGATAAATTTCTTGTCTGTGAGGTGCTCACATTTTAGAGAGGGACTGATATTAAGCAGAAACTATCCGTAGTAGTGTGGGTTAGGAAATTTCCCAAAGCACTGACCCTTCACTGCCATGAAGCAGAGAAGCCATTTGTCTCTAGGAAGGTGCCAAAAAGCCTGTTTGCCTAGAACCTGGCACTGTGTAGAAGGCTAAGTTTGTATGTCTCCGGGAGAGATATAATGATACTGAGAGCGTCTCACCACCGAGGCTTCAGTGTACAGGAGCCTGCATAAGATTGAGGATGAAACAGGAAATCTGAGCTCTCCTTTCAGCCAATGATAAGTTTTGTAGAACAGTAGTCTACTGATGCAGAAGTAGAAACATACTCCCCACTCCCCAACCCGTTGGATAGGCATACAGTGACTGCTAAAATCCAAGTGGAAACAATTGATGCTTGAAGAGAGAGAACCATTTGACAATTGAAGCTCTACGAAATCTAAAATAATGATAGTCCATTCTGGAGAAATGTGCAATCTATGGGGACTTAAGGGAATTAAAGCAACAGCAAAGTCCAAACCCAGATTAAATACAAATTACAAATAGGTTAATTTCAGCCCTCAACACTGATTACCTAATAGAAGAGGTATGCCCATCTTGGGCATAATTGTTATTTATCTTAATTTCTCCTGTCTTTTGCAGAAAATGTCTGACATTTAATCAGAACACTCAAGAAAGTAGGAAAGAATGAGCCATCTTTAAATAGAGCTGTTAACATATTAGACCTAGAAGTGACCAAATATTGGAATTGTCAAACAGTACAGTGAATAAAATAATGAATTAGTATGTGAAAAGATCTAATGGAAAGCTTGGACAAGGTACATGAACAGATGGGGGAATATCATCAGAGAGATAGAAACTACAAAAGAGTAAATGGAAATGTTAGAAATATTTTAATGACAGATTATTTAGTGTAGTATTTAATCTACACTAAAGGAAGAAAAAGTGTCTGTCTTTGGAAAAGATTGTCCAATAAATAAATATTTCTGTGGTAAAGAAATAGTTTAGTACTGAGGAATGAATGATATTTAGCAAGGTGAAGTTTTTAATGAGAAGGAAGAGTGAATGAGTACAGGACATAGTGACATGAGAGAACCTTTGGAGAAATAACACATTTTTCTCTGATTAGTGTCTTAAGTACAAGAGGCTGATAAGAGAGGAAGTCACATAGATGGTTGGGCAGCAGACATTGTTATGCTCAAAAGGCTGGATATTATCTTGAACAAGATTTTAATCTGAGAAGAAACATAATAAGATATTTGGTTTAGAAAAATGAATTGGATGACACTATAAGCATGATTTTTCAGAGAAGTGACACAAACTATGAGTCTGTTTTGATAAAGCAGTCGAGAAATGATGAAGGTCTAAAATAAGACTGATCCCAGAGGTGAAAAGGATTTATTTGAAATATTTAGAGTAAAATAAATAGTGGACAGCTAAAGCTTTAGTTAAAGCTGTGAAATAGGATTCTATAAAGGCATTTGGATGCTTACCATAAAGTTTACAGCATGGAAACACCCAGTGGTATGGGAGAATGGTTAATAGAAGAGGAAGCACAAAGGTTTAGATGATGAGTTAGTGAGAACCTAGAATGTGGTAGTTCACTACTATTGGTTGATTGAATGAAAAAAAGGTTAATAGAACAATGAAAAGGCTTGCATTTAGGGCAGAGTCCAAGATGACAAAAATGTAAGGTATGGATAGGTTGCTTTAAGTTTTCAAAACGAACTGTATCCTAAAGTTGTTTGGAAGTTACTTGGACTGTTCCAATAACATCATGAGAATTTAAGTTGTTTATAAAGAAATCTTCATCCATGGAAAAAAACCAGAGCTCTCAGATATGTAGTGCCCAGGGTGGCAATCATTAGTTGCATGTGACTATTGAGTACTTACTTGCAGTGTGGCTAGTGCCCCGTGTTATTGTGTTAAAATTAATTATACTGAAGTTAATTTAACCTGTGTCTTTTACTTTTTCATGTAGCTACTACAAAATTTCAAAATAAATATGGGAGTTACATTTTATATATGTTGACTAGTGCTACTTTTGCTTCATGAGAAAAAACACTGAGGCCTTTCTTCAAGAGCTTTGGTTGATTACCCCTTTTAGTCCTAGCCAACAATGAGTGCCGCTGTTACCAATTGAAAGTTGATTTGATAATGAACAACTTCACCTTTATGATACCATAGTTAAATATTCTAATTCATATTGTCTGTCTACTGTATCTGCTTCTGAGCTTAGACAGCTACAAGCCTGAAGAAATTTTCCTTATTTTCTATTCTATTGTTTATAATTTTAATCAGACTTTAAAGGAACTGTGTAGTTATCTTTTCTTATATTTTTTTTCTTCACAATCGAAATTCACATCCTTTATAATCTTGATTTTTCTTCCTGTGAACCCATATATTGTGACTTATAAATGAAAAGACAATAAGGAAATAGACATTTCTCTTTTTCTCTCCTTTTGAACAGCATCCAAATATACCAGGGCTAATAATAGGACTGAAAGGGACCGAATAGAACTTCTCCAAGATGCAGAACCTTTGGATTTTAATGCAGAAACATTCAATGATGATCCTCTTGAATCTGAATCAGGAAGGTAAGTTCTGATTATGTCATTTTGACTCTAGCGTTCCTCTGAAATTTTAATAACATATTGACAAGATTGGAAACAAGTCATAGGTGAACATAAGAAAAATGTCCATCTTTACTACTAATAAAAAACATACTGGTATGTTTGATATTATTTTATGCCCTCTAATATTTTTATATTTAAAAACTTATACCACTCAGTGGTAATTAAAATAGGTATCTTCATATTATATATAATAAAGAATTGAAATTATATATATATATGTATACATACACATATCTACTCATAGATACATATTGATACATT
>NW_004624759.1:18896513-18909425 GCF_000247695.1 Heterocephalus glaber
AAATTATATATATATGTATACATATACACACATATGCCTATTTCTGGCAATTCTATTTATGAAGTTTATTATATTTAACAAACAGCTGCATAACTATATCTTGACAGGAGACACACTTCTAAGTTCTTTAACAATATTTTATTTTATGGTTACAAATCCAATTGGATTTATATCCAGAGAGGCTTGGTAATTTGCCTACAGGTACTTCTAAATGGCAAGTCAAGCATTCAGACTCCACTATTCTTAATACAAAGGCCGTGCTTTTAGCAACTAGGCTATAAGGAAATAATTAAACAAAAGCAAATATCAGATGCACGCAGATGTTGCTGTATTATTGCCTATAAGAAAAACCTAGAATCTTCTATTTATATTCAGCAATTGAGAGTGGTTATTAAACTGATTAAATTTCCTGGATATGTCTTACATACCCCCATTTTAAAAAAATATCCCTTACTCTGTCATGTATGTGTTATAGACTCTAAAAGAATTGCTGGTGGATTTATAATTAAGTTCTTTTTGATAATATAGTTGGAAGGTAAGTTTCTGCTTTTAGCTACTGATTGATGTTTACAGAGCTTACAAATTATGTAGTTACTTCCTTTTAAGGTGTCCTCTCTATTATTTTTGATGCCTCAGATCATTTCTTTATGTTTACGTTTTAGGTATCAGCCTGGAGGACGATATCTCTCAATGTCTTCCAGTATAATATTTGAAGATATCTAAAGTCTCAAAAAGTTTATGAAACAACTAAACAAGGTCAACACATCACATCAGTTCAGTTTTTATGCACATCTATGTGCCCCAGAATTTCTTGCCTACTCTCAATAAAAATGTCAGTATAACAAAAAAGGCACCATGAGTTAATTACAGCTTAGTTTATTAAACAGTATTTTATTTTCTAATAAGATTTATTACACACCATTCCCTAAGTGTCTGCCTTCTAAGTACAGTTACAGTGGAAGGATTTCATTCATGATAAAGATCAGTGTATGTTGAGAACATATACTTTAGTTTCATGTGAATTTTTTTCAGGAGAGTTATTTAAAGGTTCAAGGAAGTTCATAAGTCATAGGTTCATAAGTCATACTAAATATCATACATTTTATTACTGTGATTTACAGTTTTGCTGTTTCTAAAAAATATGTTCAACCTATATTTCCCAAAGAAATATAAGCGAATGGAGACCTCAAATAATAACCATATTCACAAACCCCTGTCTTAAAACAAAACTTACTAGACATATCTGAATGTAAAAAGTTCTTTTTCAAATCTGTATGCAAATTTGTGGGGTATTTTGCATGAATAATTAGGATTATATTTCAACTAATAGTGTTAATGTCTTTAGCATGTATATGATGATCAGATTTTTTCAATCTTTTTAGTAACTGGATTTAAAAAATGCTGTGGTATTGCTTTAAAAAAGATTTTCATTTCAGAGGGAAATAATCACTTTCAGCATTTAGCATATTGTTTTTTTTTAGCATATTGATTTAAGTATTGATCATTCCATTCAAGGGAAAATCTTAAATATTAATGATAAATAGATTTTTTCATAGCCAAAGAGTTCTGCAGAATTGTCCTTTTAAAGGTTCTTGTTTACACTTTTTGAAAAGAAAATGTGGCTATTCAAAGATAAAACATGTCTATTTACTACTCAAATTGTGCTTTATAGAAAATAGAAAACTGTATGAGAACAGAAATGTATAATAATAACTTGTTGGTTAAATGTGCTTATTATTTCAACTTGATTGTTTTAATCTTTGTGCTTAAGCCACAGTTAGGTATTACATTTTAAAGCACCAGTATTTTACTGTACAGTAAACGTGGCAAAATGCAACATGCTTACAGTTTTTTGTGGCTTTGAAAATATTGATAACTATTGTAGAATCAGTGCTACATTGGGTGACCATACTAGAGCTTGCCTCTCATTTTTTCTTTCTTGGTGGTACTGGGAATTGAACTCCGGGCCTTCAAACTGAGCTACATCCCAGGCCCTGTTTTGTTTTGTTTTGTTTTGTTTTGTTTTGTTTTGTTTTGTTTTGTTTTGTTTTTTTTTGTGATAGTCTCATGAAGTCATGAAGTGGGCTTGAACTTGTGATCCTCCTGTTTCAGCCTCTAAGAATGCTGGGATTACAAATGTAAGCCACTATACCTTGCTGCTCATTCTCAGTTTAACACTTACTATCCCTGTAATTATTACTAGTGCTCATTTTCCATTTCAAGTATCTCCATTTGAAGATGTAGTCTAGGATTATCCTAATGATATGATTATATGTTTCTTGAAGAAAAATTTTCTGAGTCATAAATTTAAAAATTTTACTTTCTCTTTAACGAGTGTTATCATGTAAATTTTTAAAAACATAGTTCTATGCAAGTACTAAATATTTTTGTTGTTGTTGTTGTGGTGCTGAAGATAAAATCCAAGACCTTGCGTATGCTAGCAAGTGCACTACTACTGAGCTAAACCCACAGCCCCTATCTGTTTTTTGATCTTTGAGTTTTAATGATCTTTGAGATTATATCCCCTTTAAAATAATTGTTAATGGATAGATGTATTCTCATTTGAAGATCATATAGCCTGTTCATTTGAGGACACACATATAGCCTTTTATTGCCAAGTCTGGTCAGAGAGCAATAGGCCAGGAGAAGTGATAATTTAGTATTGTTTGTAATTTCATGATTGACTCTGAATACTTTGGGCAAACCATGTAACCTTTCAGTGCCTCAGTTTCCTCATTTGCAAAATGAAGAAGATACTTGCTATTTCCCTACTGATCCACCTCGCAAAACTATTGTGAGGGAGTTGAACTGAGGTTTATGTGTAGGAGTTTAGACAGAAGAAAGGTCACCCGTGCTATGTCCCCTAGTGGGGACCTGAAGGTGTTGGGTGGGAAAATGATCTTTCCAGAAAGGGGTCCAGTTTCTTGTGGTCACAGAGAAGCTTACAAATTCTCAAAGCAAAAACTCTTCCTGAATTAATTCATCAAAAGTCCTGTGAAAATCTTTTTTAGTAATTGGTCTAGTATTTGGGTTTACTTTGGAATATTTTTCTTAAGAATAATGTGTCTCATCCAGTTTTGTCATGAAACTTAGATGCTATTGTAAAAAAAGCAGAAAAAGAAAGAGATTTTCCAGTTACTTTAATAACTAACTTTTATAGTGCCATAGGTGAAAATTGATAGGATGTATAAAGGAATGTTACTCTTTCCTTTAGTATTAATTTGTTTATGGTTACAATAATTGAAGCACATGTATGTTTATGTTACAGATATTATAGATTCCCTTTGACTTTTGAGTTATTTCCAAAATAATTTTTGGTTAGTTCTGTGATCCCAAGTCTTCAAATTTTAAAGCAGTTTGTCTTATAGAATTTTATATGCAACTACATAGGAAAGTTACTTTGCTGGATAAATTTGAGTTTGAAAGGCATTGATTTAACCCCTGAAGATTAAGAGTTTATTTCTAGGGAACTAAGTTAATATTTGTTAAACCTTATGTAAAAAACTGTATATAAACAAAAAGTTTTCTATTTTGAGAAGCTTATTAACATGTAATGACATCAATTGTAAAATATTACTACTAAATTCATATACTTTATGTGCAAAGCGCATTTCTTAAAGACTATTTCTGGTAATTACTTTTTGATCTCTTTCTTACATGATAATGAGTATCTGATTAGAGTTTTCTAAATTATTTTTCTAAATAGTTGTTAAGCAAGGAATTCAGTAAGCTAGTGATTCAGAATAACCATTGCAGAAAGTAATACTGACCTATAAATTTCATGAATCACTTGTAAATTGCTAGTTAATTTTTTAATGACACAAATAACTTACAATCAATAGAACATTTTTGGTCAAAAACTTTTTTTTGGTTCAGTACTGAGGATTGAACCTAGGGCCCTTGCACTGAGATACATCCCATCCCTTTAAAAATGTTTTTCCTTTAAGACAGTATCTCACCAAGTTGCTAAGTTGCCTGGGCTGGGTTTGAACTTACAGTCCACCTATCTCAGCCTCCCCAAATGCCACTATGTCTAGCTTAAAAAACATTCTTAAGAAATAAAATATATATCTAATTATTAAAAATTAGCTCTCTTCCAGATGAATAGAGGGGCTTTCGAATAATTTCATGGTACAAAAGGCCCTCTTTTTACAAAAGTGGAAGAAACTAAATCAAAGGATTACCTTTCCTTTTATAAAGACTGGATCAGAATTTCAACAATGCAAAAATTCGAAGAGTAATGCTGTTATTTGATTTGTTTTTTGCCTCGACTATTCATTTAAATTATCAATCCTGAAATTTAAGCAGAATATGTACCTAAGTTAAATGTGGGTAGGAATGTCAACCTATATGCTTTTAAAAAGTGTGTTTTAGCATGTTAATGAAGGAATTTCATTTATGTTCAATAGCAGACTTCATTTTCAATATGTTTAATAGTTTTAAGGAATGTTCTTGGTGGCGTATTGATTACCATAGTAAAGGAAAAATACATTCTCTGTATTACAATGCACACTGTTCAGTAAGATAAATTTTATACTTGTGATTTGAGTGGGCTAAGCCTGAAAATCAGAAGGATAACAGTATATTTGCACTAAAAGACATGTTCCTGAGAAACCTTAGCATACTCAAACTATACTAGATTGTACTAAATGTTAAGAAGTAAATGGATTTAAGGTTTTGTCTTTCTTTTCTGCTGCTTTTGTCACTTCTTCCTTTCTTATGCCTTCCTTTCTGAGACCTCTCTTTATCATATGGCTTTCAAAGTGCTAATAGATTTTTCTTCTGTTTTGCATGTACAGTTGTTTTTGATGGGTAGTACATTCAAAAGGAACTACATCTGACTATAAATCCCACTACTAGTAATAGTAGTAATGTATGTACTTAATGTAAAGTAGTGAAACAGATTGTGCTAGACAACCAAACCACATCTGAAGGTAAATGAAGTATGCTGGGTTAGTATGTTGTTACTTGGGTCACTAAGGAGGGCACGTCAATGAAATAATTATTTCAATGTAATGTTTTCCCTTAAAAATATATTCCCCCAAAAGGGACAAAAACATATCCCAAACATTTAGACCCTTGAGACCCCTTTTTTCATAAAAGGAATTCATAAATAATAATATATTATTAAAAATTCCCTTAGGAGTGTTGAAACAATATAAGAGGATTACAGGAGGTTTTCTGAAATATGAATACCTCTCTGTGTAGGTGTGCTTTCAACTCAGTGACTTTTTCCTCCCCAGAGACTTGAGATACCAGGCCAAGTTACCCTTTCCAAGCTCCTAGAGACCAGACCCTATGAGTCATCAGCCCCAGTAGCTACCCCCTTCTCATTGGACAGGGACTATGTCTTACCTCTAATTCCTTCCATGCCATGCCTGGTTTAACTAAAACTTTATTTTTATTTTCAAAGATTTGATCATTGAGGTCAGCTGAGGCTTTGCTATAATTTTTAAATCAGTCTTTCTTTCCTCTCCCTCCCTTCCCCTCTCTTGCTTTCCCCTCCCTTTCTGCCCCCTCCTTTCTTCAGCTCCCTGCTTACTCCCTTCCTCTCCCCTCCCCTTTCTTTTCTTGACAAGGTCTCCTTATTTTGCCCAGGCTAGTCTGAATTTAAGGGTTCAAGTGACCCTTCTGCTTCACCTTCTTGAGTAGCTGGGACTAGAGGTTTGCATCTGGCTATTACGTTTCTTAATAAAGCAAGACTACTGGTACATTTCTCTTGTCATAGGTATCCTAAAATCTATTTGTTTTTGATTAACTTTTCCCCCCAAGGATAACCTTTTCTTTTGTGGTTATCTTGATCTCAGAGTATTTTGAAAAAGGAAAATTTTACTGTTCAAAAGAGTAGAAAGAGCGTCTTACCATGGCAGACATATGTGAAGTCATAATTTGTTAAACTGTACAACACCATTTAAAGTTGACATTATTAATAAGTCTTGTCAACCTACCCAGAGCTGTATTTATCAAAACAATGCTGGCTAACATCTTCCCTGCCTACTACACCAAGTTGTAGGGGAGAGACTGTGTATTTTTTTTTAAGCAATCCAATGGATTTGTTTTTGTCCATATTTTGAAACCAACTAGAAGAATTTTTCTCATTTTAGAAGGTAGAGACTATGTAGACCTGTCTTTTGAATTATTGTACTCTAATATATATTTATAAATTATAGCATTGAAAAATACAAAAGAACTCTAATATTGATGTTATTACTTCCTGCTATTTAATTTTTTTGTTTTTTGTAACTAATTGTTATATTGCTTTTACAGTTTTAAATTTTTTCTCAAATAAGTTTTTTTTTTTGTATGGAGGATGGAACTCAGGACCTTGCACTTGCGAGGCAGGTGGCGGCACTACTGAGCTAAATCCCTGGCCCTCAAATAAGTTCTGACCAGGTCTTAGGAAAAATATTCTAAAGTTCAGTAGTCTAACATGAATTTGAAACACTCCTATATCATATGTGTGTGTGTATATATATATATATTTCTTTTTTTAACCCAAGCAACTTATACCAAAAGGCTAACCTCTGTGTTGCATTAATAAAGTGCTTCTTGTTTTCCCTTCTTCTAATTCAGTTGATGAGGTGAAATAGAAGATAATTTTTTTCAAATGTGCAGCTGATCATAGTTTTACAAAATGTTAACAATGTTCATTTTTAGTGCATGATGCCAAATTTATCTTTAATCAGCCATTATTACCTGATCTGACAAATGTTTTCCTATCTGACCAATGGGTTGTAGGTTTAACTTTTTCTCTGCACATTCTCACCACACCTTCAAATATGTATTTGTAAATAGCTGCAAAGTGCTACCTAGAAGTAAGTTAGCATTTTTGACCTTATCTATGCATAATTGTTTCTCAGTTTGATTTTGACAAACTTGTTGATATGCAGTTTCTTTGTAGTATTGTAATTTATTGTGATGTAATGAATCTTTTGAAATGTTTATATGATTAGTTGTTAAAATATAGAAAATTATGTAGCTTTGCATGAAATAAACTACATTTCTATAAGTTATGAAGAATTTTGCTAATTATTTATACATTTCATTTGAGATAAACTCTTAAGTAGATTTGAGCATTCTTTTTCCTTAAAAGTTTATTAGCAAACCTTACAAAAGAAATGTTTAAGAGAAATAATTAAATACGTGTGAAAAAATATGTTTTAGATGCCACAATTACTTTATTTCTGCTTGTAGTTGAAATAAAAGTAATTATGAAAATTAGTGTAGAAACCAATAAAATTGAAAATAGGAAAACAATAGAAAAATTTAACAAATCCAAAAGGTGACTCTTTTAAGATGAATAAAGTGATAGAATTCTTTTTTTTTTTTTGGTACCAGGAATCAAACTCAGGTCCTTGCGCTTGCGCAGAAGGCCGCAAAACCACTGAGCTAAATCCCCAGCCCAAAGTGATAGAATTCTAACTAGCCTTACCAAGAAACACGAAGCAAATTGCTTTCCTAGATGCCTGAAATAAACAATTGAAAATTTAAATTTACAATAACATTTATATAAGTGCTCCAAAAATGCTAGGTAAATTTAACAAAGTTGGTACAAGATCCATATGAGGAAAACTACAAAACTCGATGCAAAATCAGAAAGCTAAATAAATGGATACTCCATACTCATGAGAACACTCAATATTGTGAAGATACAATTTCTTCCTAACTTCATCTATAGATACAATTCAATCCAATCCCAAAATTCTAGTAAGTTGTTTTGCACCTATTGACAAACTGATTCTCAAGTTTATATATGGAAATAAAAAACCCAGAAAAGCTAACTATAAAGATTCAGTAATTAAGACATTATGGTATGAAGAATAGATAGATAAATAGAACAAAATATCCCAGGGATGGATCCATACAAATATATTCAGTTGATATCTGACAAAGGAACAAAGGCAATTCAATGGACAAGAGTCTTTTCAACAAATGTACTGGAACAACTGAATATCTACATGCAAAAAATGTGTGCACTGATCTTAGTGCTTTCACAAAAATTAACTCAAAATTGGGCATAGACCTAAAAGTTAAATTCAAAACTACAAAATGTCTAGACTACAACATAGGAAAGAATCCAGGCGATCTTGGGTTTGTCTATGAATGTTTAGATACAACACTAAAATCATAGTCCACTGATGAAAACTTTGAAAGTTGGACTTCATTAAAATTAAAACTTCACTCTGAGCAAGGCACCATAAGAGAATGAAAAGACAAGCCAGAGACTGGAAGAAAAATATTTGCAAAAGACATCTGATAAAGAATTTATAACCCAAATATGTAAAAAAACCCCACCATCTACTAAAAAAAAGACTTGAAAATAAGGCTAGACATGGTGATGTATGCCTGCAATTCCGGGTAATCAGGAGGCTGAGGCAGGAGGGTTGCCAAGTTTAAGGCTAGCCTGGGCAACTTATTGACACTGTCTCTTAAAAATGAAAAAGGGCTAGGAATGTAGCTGAGTGGTAGAGTGTTTACTTAGTGTATTGTTTAGGGTTCTAGAAGAAAAGAATCAGTAGACTGTTTTAGATAGATTTACAGAATCAGAAGCAGGAGAGTCTACAATGGCTGTCTGCATTCTGGACAATCAGAAGATCCAGTAGCTGCTCATCTGAGAAGGTCTCAAAAAGGGGAAGGAACTGCAGAACAAAAAGGTCAAGGATTCACCACTAGTCTGAGACTGAAAGACTCAAATCCTCTGGGTTATTCAACAGATAAATTACAAAGTAAAGGGATGGAGGGAGGTAGGATTTGTAGATTAAAAAAGACAACATCCATAAATTTAAGTGAACAAGACTAAGCAACAGTGTATCAGGATGCACATTTGAGAAGTGCTGCAATAAGGTATACAGATCAATTTGTAAAATTTTAACTAACTTTGAATTCATTGGATAAATCCAAGTTTCTCAATGAGACCTATCCCAACTACATTTTTTAATATTAGAAACTTAAGTATCCATTAAACCCACTCATTGCTTCAGCATTCTCATCCCTCTTACTTAACTGGACTAATTCTTTTATTTCCATATACTTTCATTTTCTAGCACACTATATATTTTATTCATTATGCCTCCTTGTTTGTGCACTGTCCCCCAAATGTAAACTTTATGAGTGTGTTCTCTTTCACTAATGTATTTTAAATATTAGAATGGTACCCATTCATGTGATATTTGTTGAAGGAATGGATTGAGGAATCTATGTGAATCACTCTCTGAAAAGGGACAGAAAAGACTGACCTTCCAGGAAATGGAAAAAATGCACATCTATATACACATTATCCAAATGTAGACAGTGCTACATAACCACAAAAACAGATTTGTTCTATTTTCTGTTCTTTCAAACCCAGAGAATGTCTATTTGTCAGCCTGAAAGTAGAGCACACATTCAGTGCAGATTAAAGACAACCCTATGGAAGTCAAGAGGCCCAAGTCAACTCAACTTTGCAAGCAAGAATTACCAGAATAATAAGGCTGCATCATACCTGACTGCAAAGAGAAGAATTTTATGATAATTTCACTAGATGAAGAAAATTATTAGAAAAATTCACATCCTTTATGAAATAAAAATTAACAAATTTGGAATACAGGAAATGTTTTATATTAGGTGACAATATTATAGAGTGCTTAGAAAATTCATTTTCTTTTCCTGTGCACTACAGCTAGACTACATTCTCAAGGTTATTTGCATCTAGTGGAATCAGATTAAAGTAAAAGAAAAACTTGATCAGGCCCTCCCTATACAAAATAAAATATTCAATGTCTTAGTTACTGTCTCACTGCTGGGAGAAAATACCCACAAATTAAAGGAGGAAAGGTTTATTTTAGCTCAGAGTGTGTAAAGGTTTCAGTTCATAATCAGCTGGCTCCAAGGCAAGGCAGCATGGCAGAGGGGCCTTGCAGAGGAGAAACCATTCATAGAATGGCAGACAGGAGGCAGTGAAGCAGCAGCATCAGGGCCTCTGGTTCCCTTTTATTCTATTCAGGATACAAGCCTATTGGTTGGTGCCACCCACACCCAGGGTGACCCTTTCCATTATTCACCCTAACCATAACACTCTGCTAACCCAATGAGCAGACTAATACAGTTATCACACATCCTTAATCCCTATTTACGCATCCCAGATCCAGCCACCTCTGAAAAGACCCATCTATGAGAGAATGAGGCTTTGGGGGATATCTAAATATAAACCATTATCCCATATGTGTGTGTGTGTGTGTGTGTGTGTGTGTGTGTGTGTGTGCTTGCATTCATTAGAGTTATTGATCAGTAAATTAAAACAACAAAATGCCTCAGCATACCCATCAGAATAGCAAAATTTAAAAATACTAATAATAGTAGTAAATATTGGCAAGAATGTGAAGCAATGGAACACTGATAGTATAAGCTTGTACAATCTCCTTAAAAATAGTTTGGACAAGGGAGGAGGGAGGGAGAAAGAAAGGGACAAGAAAAAAAGTGAAAATGGAAAAAGGGAAACAAAGCTTCTGTACATAGGGAGGGGAGGAGACTTGGGGAGAATGGGATAAAATAAAATTTACCTAAAGAAATATTTTGGTAATATCTGCTAAAGTTGAAGCAAGTATACCCAACTATTTCAATATAAGAATGATAATATGTGTATATGTGCACCAAGAGACACATAAAAGAATGTTTATGTAAGCACTATTCCTAATAACCACAATCATAAACAATACAACCAATATAATGGATATATTTATCCAACTGGAAGAACAGATACATAAGTAAATTAAAGTGAATTAATTCTTGCCATACATGAGTTAAACTCAAAACTACAGTATAAATCAAAAGGAGGAAAGTTTAAAAAATATAATGACTCCATTTACATAAAATTCAAAAGCCGGCAAAACGAAACTGTGGAGTTTAAAGATGAATGGCTTGTGGTAATAGTATAACAAAATCAAGGAATAAATTGTCCTATATATCAGACTATTGCGTACCTTAGAGGAGAAGGAAGGATTAGTGATTAAGATGACTTCAGGATTGCTATCTGACTTCCATGTCTTGATTTTGGGGATGGTTTTATAGGTGTTCACTTTGTAATGAATTGCTGAGTAGTACAGACTTTTGTATGTGTGTTGCTACACTTACATTTTTATTTTATAATAAAAATGTCGACTAGATAAAGTTGAATTATACAACTCCTTATAGAAATTTGAAGTAGAGGAATGGTAGTACAGTGTTATAAGGTTGTGGTAATATTCAGTAGGAGGGTAAAGATACTACTTAGAAATTTAAAATTTTAATTTATTTTAACTGAATCATAGAAGCATAAAATTATACATATTTATGGGGTACCATGTGATTTTTTGATACATCTATGAGGTGTGGTAAAAGTATGGTGAATGTTTAAATTAAAAGAAATTGTTATAGCAAAACACACATTGACATTAATCCCCCTCAAAATATTCCTCTGCTTTGAACACACTCATCCCACCATTCTTGCCACTTACTGTGGCTGTTCTGGAAGACTTCTTTTTAAAGTGTATTTATGAGGTATGAAAAAGAAACAAAGTTTGGTGAAGGCTGCTGAGTGCCATCCAATGGAAAATCAGGCTTGTAAAAAGATTATGATGTGTCTGCATCCTCTTTATTCACTGGATCTAGCACCGTGTGACTTGTGGCTCTTTCCCAGAGTCAAAATGACCATGAAAGGTAAATATTTTGAATCAAATCAATACATCAAGGCAGCTATGCCAACATAATAAAAGACAGGAAAAAGGATTTCCAGAATTGCTTCAGAAAGTAGCAAGAATGATGGAATAAGAGTGTTTGAAGTGAGGGGGAGTAAGGAGGATTACTGGCAATGTGTATTTTTTTTTTACAGCAATACATTTTTAAAAATTGTACATTCATCCTATTTCTTAATCATACCTCATATACATTGTGCAATGTTTAAGTCTGTGTAAATGTATCTGTTTCCTTAAACATTTATCATTTCATTTTGATAAAAACATTTAAATTTTCTTTGTAACTTAGATTTTGAGAAGGATGCATATTATAATTATTTTGGTAATCATTAAAAGAATAGAAACAGGATATAGCTTTCAGAGGAGGAAAAGTGGAATGATAAAAAAGTTAAAAAACAAAACAAAACAGCAAAATAACAAAAATAGCCCCAAAGTTAATATTATTGTTTAAAAATTTGAGTAAAGTTGGACAAACTATAAGGAAAGACAAATGAAGTGATTTCCTATGAAAGTCAGGATAATACTTTTGACTCAGGGGTATACTCAAAGAAGCAGCATTTGTTAAATAAGCAAGTTTCTACTTATATTCACTATGTTATATATTTATATTCCATACACTTCTTGACATGTGCATATTGCAAAATTTTAAAGATTTTAAAAATAAAGTCATTACTAAATGAATAAATAGGTTAAATAGTCACATGATCATCTCAAATAGATGCAGAAAACATTTTGATAAAATTCAATATTTGTTTATGATTAAAAACTCCTTAGAAAACAAAAAAGCAAGAATTCTTTTTTTCTAATAAAGGATATGTATCTATCTATGTATATAGAGAAATCAAACCTGCAAATGTAATCATTAATGCTTTATTTGAAAGCCAGAAGAAGACAAGGGTGTCTGCCATCACCAATTCTATCCAGCAATTTATGTTTCTAATAACAAGAAGAGAAAACTAAAAGGAAAAATGATGAGAAGCCTTAATTTAGCACCGTGACTATGTATGCAAAAATAAAAAATTCACCAATTATTAAAATTGATAAGAAAGGGGCATCTCTTTTTTTTTTTTACCTTAAATTCTTTTATTGGTACATTTTAGATATACAAAACATTTACATTTCTCATTAGTAACTTGAACCTTCACATAATCTCTTTTGGTTCTTATTTTTCCCCCTTCCCCTGCCCTCCCTTCAACCACTCCAT